>ML732228.1:0-33790 GCA_009176345.1 Aspergillus leporis | reverse complement strand
AAAAAAAAAAAAAAAAAAAAAAAATTGCGATCACGAGGGATGGATGAAGAAAAGGTGGAAAAAGGAAATTGTTCCACACACCGCACAGTTCGAAGAAGTGGGAAAATAGTCGCCTCAAGTATGGGAGCCGGGGCGATAAGTTTTTATGGATTTTCCGGGTTTTTTTTGAATATTTTTTCTTCGATACTTTTCAAAAAAGAAAAGGGGAAGAATGTAGAAAAGAGATAAGAAGGAAAAAAGGTTGCTGGTTGAGGCAACAGAAAGGGTTTTTTTTTGGAGGAAGAGAAGAAAAGAAAGAAAGAGAAAAAGCGGATGGAAGAGAAAGAGACGACCGCCTCTTGCTTTTTTTTTTTTGGCTTTTGGAAAATTCAAAGGCTTTCTATTTTCCCTTTTTTCTCTTTGGTCCAAACTGCCACTAATCACCAAATAGGGTTAGCGCTATTTGCCGCTTCAAGGGCTGCGCTTCTCTTACCGGCAAATCACGGGACGAACATGGAGATGCATAGGGCTTATCTCTCTCGAGTCAATGCCGATTAGGCTTCAAGAGTACTTTTTCAAAACAAACACCTTTCAATGGGAATCCCATACCAATCTCATCACAGCACTTCTAGAAGGTCAACACAATCATCAGTCAGATTGTTACTAGTATATGTATGATAGAATATTTATCGTTGAACATTTTTCTCAATTGGTAAATTATTAGATGCAATCTACAATCAATAAGCCCATACATGTTGAAAGAAAATTGTAAATAAATAAATAAACAAATGATATTATGAGAAATAAAGCAAAGCGTGAGAGTGAGATGAGGGAAAAGAATCTTTAATCGAGTCAATTTCGCCAAGACGCCACAGCTATGCAACTCAGTAACTATTCATTTCATGCGCATGGAATATCTGTACGTCTGTCTATGTATGTGCGATCACACATCTCCCCTAGTTCTCTATTGCTGTAACACAGTTTGGTTCAACTAAGATCAAATCCTGCTCCAGAATTGATGGCATAGAGAAGTTTCTCTCGCAGGGTGTCGGCACTGGTATAACGGGGCAGTTTGAGGAGGTTCACGCAGGTACTTGTACTAGGGAGCCGCTCCTGGTCCTCACTGGAATCGCGGATGCTGAAATGCGGATTGAGGTGACTGAATCCCAGCAAGGGAGCTCGCGGTGTGGACGTCACAAATCGTAGCACCTTCTGCCGTTCCTCATTGGTCATCGTATGCATAACCTCCCAGAATAGTTTAATGGTCGGATGCTCTTCCCTATCGTCGCCAATGGTATAAACCCCTCCATAGAGTGTGTTGCGCCTCAAATCCGATACATCGATATCTCCAGACTCACCGCTAACCAGTGTCTGCAGTTCCGACTGGTTGAACATGGACAGCCACGAAGGTTGTATAATCTGGCCCAGGCCTTGGAGAAAGGCGTTCGTTTGCAGAGCGGGCTGCACCTGCAGACGGTAACGCGCAATGTATGAGATATACACAAGCCGGTTTTGATTTGTTACCGGTATATCTGACCCATGGGGCTTCAGATCTCTCGTGATCGTACGACTGCGTCCGTTTGAGAGAGGTATAGTGTCAGTCACGGTGAAGTTCAGGGCGAAGTCTTCCACGTCCTCGGTGTAATTCTTCAATTGCAGCTAAGAGGAAAGTGTTAGTGTTCAGTTCGCAACATTATGGGTTGTTTTCCTCTCCCACTTACCAAACCCTGGTAGAGACCTTGGTCGAGATCTTTCAGGTCATTGAGGTTCGCACGATATGCTGTTTCCCTCTGTGCCGAACCCGTGCCACCAGTCAAAGCCCATTTCAGCAGGAAGAAAGGCGCAAAATTGACATCAACTAGGATACCCTCGTAGAGGCACTTCCCTATAACTCGGCCCAGGAACTCATACCGCCTAAGCAAGTCACGGATGTTTTCGTTCCAGTCTGGGCCGTTCTCAACAAACTCAGCCTGCCTCAAAAGCTCCCTACGATGTTCGACAGCGCCTGGGTTTGGGTAGAGTAGATGTTGGTCATTCTCCTCAAACAGATTCAAGTCACTTGATGATTTGAACGCCTCGTTCGTTACACTAGTAAGGAATTCCTTTGTCACACCACCGCCATCAATGCCTGCCTCCGGTGTGTTAAACTTATCAATGAAGGTAATTTGTATTGGTTCTTTAAGGCCCTCACCAAGTTCGTAGAACTGATCAAACGCGTCTTTGAACACTCTCTCGCGTCTGATGTTCGCGTGATGCCGACCAAGAATATCCTGCGCTGCAGGCCGTCCATCGATCATACGCCCCATCGAGGCTTGGGCTACAGACATACGCCAAGCATCCGGATCAATGAATCCTTGTCTTCTGCGCATCTGATCACGATAGATGAATTCACGGAATATTTGCACTCGGGTTGGGAAAGGAATGAAAAACGGCATGTTTCTCAGGATTTCAAGTCTAGGAGCTACTGCCTCCAATTGTTTCCTGCGAGCTGCCAGCTGCTGGCGCCGCCTGAGAGCCTCAATTCGCCGTGTTTGCTGGGCACGGCCAGTACCAATCAGTCCCAGCGATTGGTCATAGTAAGCATCATCCATTAAGTCATCTTGCTCGTCGTCATCCTCATCCTGCAGTTGATGCCTATTTTCTTCTTCCGCTACAACCGCAGGAATAAACCCTTCCATATCAAACCGGCTAGTCATCAGCCAGTGCCCGTCCGGGAGGAATTTGCGTCGGGAATCACGCTCATGAATCATTCTCAGAAGGCCGGTCACTAGACCCTTGAAATAGTCAAGCGGGATGCCAGTCACTCCAGGGAGCCCTTTTTCCTTATTCTTCAGTTCAAGATCCCTAACACTGGTAGCTGGATCTGTGGGCGTGGCAGAGCTGAAGTAACTCCGGATACCTCCGATATCATGAACAGTTTCATCTTCATTCAAGTCTGCTGTATTCCAGTATAAAGTGAAGGCCAGGTTCTTCAAAAATATCGTCATATCCTTTATATCCGCCAAAGGAAGAGCGCTCTCTTTGGTCCACGTGACTCTCGTATTTGAGGAGGTAGTGAACGAAGACCCGCTAGAAAAGAACTCCTCGTCATCCATAACTTTCAGAACAAACGTATACAGCTCAAGGAAGAGTAGAATAATCATCCACTCTTCGTCACGGTCTTTTTGTGAGATGCTGGGTTGTCGAAGATCATTTGCGTCGTTGGCTGGTTTCAGTGAGGACAGCACCTTCGTGGAATCTTGGCTTATCGTCTGGAATATTTTACTGGACCTGGACGCTTGCCAGAAATATTTAATAGCTGGTATCCTCGATCCGGGTTGGCCGGTTATTTGATCGCCCGAAATAGCGGAACCCAAATACAACCACATTCGAATATCGTCCCCTCGCCGAGAAAATACTCTCAAAAGTGTCAAGGCGTATGTTGCAAGGATTTTCGCCTCTTTCGACGCATCGGATTGCGAATCTGCCAGATCATGTTGAGACAAGTGACTAGACTGCAACTCCGAAAGTAGTCCTGTGATACTACCCTGGTTGACAAGACTGACTAATTGCTCCTTAACAAAGGGATGTAGTGGCGCTCTTTCAGACGTGTCGTCGATATCGGTGACGTCCCCGGACTCCAGGCGTCGAGATATGTGCACGGCGGTAGAGTTGAGCAGGTCTGACACGACCTGCACAAAACCAGAGTCTGGTGCTCTGTATCCGGCCTGGCTCCCCAGAGCATATCTATGGAAGAAGATAAAATAAGACAAAAACCAGAGACGGGCATTCACATCGTCAGAATTCGGGGGACAGTCTTTCAGCTGCGACTGCATAGGTCCCAAAGCGGACGTCAACAATCTGTAGTTGATGTTATTTGCTAACCCATCAAGTGCGCCTAGGCGCGCTGGGAGATCCGGAATAGTCAAGTAATTCCTAGCAAACCACTCATATGCAGTGAGCGTCTCGGCGGTTATCGGTCGAAGCAAGGCTAGAACACTTTGTACGAGATTATCTCTCGACAAACGACTCCCAGAGGAGATCGTATCGATATTACTCGTAAGAATAGCCATCACAGAGTAATATTGGTGGCCCAGGCGAGCCATCTGCTTCGGTATAAGGTCTGTTAGGAACATCAACAACTCAAGAAGAGGCCACAAGGCAATCCCTGGCACCACCGGAGCGGTAGCTGAGCGTAGCACACGCAGAGTCAACCGAGCCAGGCGCTTCAAAGGCGTTGTCCATTCCCCTTCTGTTGCAATTGTAGGCACCTCGTGTAAAGTTTTCTGGAAAGCTTTTGAGAAATATGCGAGTCGGAGGACATCACCGCTGTTCCACGGTTCCAGGAACTGAACCAACAGCCGTAATTGCGACAAGCACCCTGCCACTGTACCATAGTGGACAGGGGATCGTACAGCATCATCAGATAGCTCTTCAAATGATGGGGGAAATCCCGACCTCTGCTGCTCAATAGCATCCCACTCCGCTCGCCATGAACCGCGCGTTATCTTCCTGCTTCGATAACCCCGCCATGTTCGCTGCACGATCCGGCTTGCCACCAACCGCTCTCTCTCTTGTTGTCTCAATAGGCGCTCTTGCTGTGCAACTGCCAGAGTATTCTGTGGGCCCGTACCATGAGGGTGCTGTCTTCCGGAGGGAAATGCGGCGAAAGGGTTCGTGTTGCGCGCTCCGAGATTAACCTGCCGTGGACGGCGAGAGTTACCCGTGAATGACTGGAACATACTTTGTAGCTTTATTGTTTTGCGCACACTTTATAGCTTGCTTAAAAGATCTGCTCCGCGGGGTGGGGAGTCACTGAAGATTACGAGAAGCAGGATAGAAGAGTCCCCATATCGCAAGTGAGTAGTATTGCTGATGGTGCTCAAAGGTAGTGGAGGTCTGATGAGGTGAGTCGTTACGCGATGACATACGCTTCTAAGAGAGCTCCCATGTATTTCCACGCACCTCATTCACGGATGCTCATACTTCCACGCACTGAATACTCCCGAAAGTTCCATTAGGGGGGAATTTATAATAATGGATGAATTTGGATGTTACCTGCTTTGTTCAGGGAGGCCCTGTTCTACTTATACCATCTTACCACCCTGCACAGAAGAGAAAGGCCCTATCCGCCAGAGGAAGAACCCAAGACAGGTAATCCTCGCATTGGACTGAGGAGCAGATTACCACCCAAAGGGCATTCATCAGTCATTTAGTTCGTTTAGTATTCAAACAAAGTCTTTCTATATGACAGAAAGGCTAAAGGAAAAGGCTGAGATGCGAAACCCAAAAATGCGCCGCAACCCAATATAAGAACTTTCAAAAGATGTAGTAACAGCAGCCAGGGGGCTTCCCCGCCAATTAGTATCTTGGGCAAAAGTGTGAGGTAACCTCCACTGAAAAATGGCACGAGCCTGTCTGAATCTCCATACACCGCATACACCGCATATACAGTACAATATAATAATACAAAAGGATGCGAATCGAGCGGTGTAGGCGTGCGGCGCCTGATGAGAGAAGATGGCTTGCGTAAGTGATAGCCTGTATCCAACCAAGCCAACTTTACGTTGAAGAATGTCATGGAGTCCCGTATTATGGTTCTGGTTTGAACCCCCATCGATGTCTCCGGGGTCACAGGGATAAATTAGACTATTGGCGAGACGTTCCGCTTGGCACTGGTTCTTGCTCGAGTCGCTCCTGCTCAAGCACCTCTTGTCCATTATCCGAAGCCCACATATCGAGGTAGTCCTTCCCTGAAAATGCCCTCTCGACTGTGATTAACCTCTCGTTTTTCACCATATCTTGGGTGTATTTAGACTTGGTTGGCGCCATGCGTTTCGTCACGAACGGGGTGAGCTGTGGTCGAGTGTCAGCCATTCGAATCCATAGGCATTCTTGTGAATCGATTATATGGCGTACCTTGAATTCATCTAAATTGTCAGGAACCACGAACGTTCGAACTTTCTTCCAGTCAATCACATAAGAACCATTCTTCGCGAAGTAACCCATGGAGCCGGTCCGGTTTCCTTTATAGTAACCACCGAGGACCTGTTTTGTTGTCAGGCGCAATCGCGCCATCATGGGTTGTGAAGGCTTGAACATTGCGGGACGTTATGGCAATTGACCAGCAGGACTGTATTGGATGAATTTGCGGAGAAACGTGCAATATTCCCAGAGTCGGGGGCGGAAGAAGGATCTGAAAATCGGCGGCGCTAAGACCACCTTAGGTCCGTTATCTGCCAAGAACCTGAACCTCTTTTTTCTATCTGCGGCTAAAAAAAAAATTTAAAACGTTCAACTACAACACCCAACATTTACACCTGCTGAGCAGTGTATAAGGAGCTTTAGGGGATAAATTGGGATTGTGAATATACTTGCTATACTTTCTTTTGTTTCCTAATTATTCAAGGGTCCTCGCAACAATGCCCCGCAAGCAAACTCAGTTGCGCGGTCCCCGAGATCAGTCAACCAAAAAGCAACACTCGAAAAAGAAGCCCAGCAAAGCTTTGAATGCACTTGCCATAGCAGAGGCCCAATTCCCCAACAAACCAAAAATTCGACGGAACCGACTCGGCGATGATGATGATCTGTTCAAGCGCAAGCGTAATCCCGGCCGGGATAACGACGATTCAGACGGGCCAGATAACAAACGCCGTCGGACAGGTGATGGGTCTTTCGATCTGAGTGAAAACGATGGTAGTGATGGAGAAGGTCATCGGTGGAAGCTAGGGAAGGTTGACAGCGATAACGACAGCGAACTGGACAGCGATGAGGCTATGGGTTCTAGTGATGAGGAAAAATTTGAAGGCTTCAGTTTCCGCGGAAGTTCATCGCTTAAACCGAAGCGCAAAGGCCCTGACCCCAATAAACACGGCCGCCAGTTTGACTTGTCTGAGGATGTCGAGGAATCAGAAGAAGGGCTAGAAGAGGACGAAGATGACCTTGGTGAAGATGCAGTGGACTTGACTACCGCTTGGGATATGAATACAGCGATGGATGAAGAACAAGAAGAAAGAAAATCGCCTATGGCAAAGGTGGTAGCAGCAGCAGATAATGATGATGATCACTCAGAGGGAAGCGATTTGGGAAGCGACGATGACAGCAGCTTCGGTGACGATGAGAGCGAGCTGTCACTCTCCGACGACGAACTCGACGCTGGTAATGAGTATGGACTTTCAAAGCTGCAGGATTTTGTCAACTCTATGGAGACAGAGTCTGCTAAGAAACCAACACGGAAAACAAGCGGTAGACAGGAACATGTCAACCCAACGGAATTCGGATTGGCGTCTACCCGGAAACTGACTGTAGCCGACCTTTTACCATCCATCACAGACTCACGCTTGAAGAGCTCGCTGAAACATGTTGATTCGTCTATTTCTGCGCACAAGTCGTCTGGCGTACCTGGAAAATTAGATGCGCCTCTGGCGAAACGCCAACAGGACCGGTTAGATCGAGCTGCGGCGTATGAGAAGAGTAAAGAAACTCTGGATCGCTGGCTCGAGACTGTCAAGACAAACCGTAGAGCGGAACACCTTGTCTTTCCACTCCCGGATCCTGAGGCGAACCAGACACACCGACTGGGTGCCGCTGAGCCGCGAACGGATCTTGAAAGCACTATCCAGAATATCCTAATCGAGAGTGGCTTAACGGAAGCCAATGGGAAATCGGCTGAAGACCAAGTTCAGGAATTCGAAGAACTGCAGGCACGGAAACTACCTATTGAGGAAATCAGGGCGCGCCGCGCAGAATTGCGAAAGCGACGCGACCTACTGTTCCGAGAAGAAGTGCGAGCCAAACGCATTAAAAAGATCAAGAGCAAGTCGTATCGCCGTGTGCACCGGAAGGAACGGGAGAAGTTGGAGCAACAAGAGAGGCAAGCCCTCCTTGAAGCCGGTGTGGACATCGATGAACAAGAGCGGGAGCAAAACGAGCGGCGGAGAGCAGAAGCAAGAATGGGCTCGAAACACAAAGATAGCAAATGGGCCAAGAGCCTCAAACAAACAGGCCGAACTGCGTGGGATGAGGAAGCCCGGCTCGGTACAGCTGATATGGCCCTGAAAGAGGAGGAGTTACGGAGGAGAATTGAAGGCAAGCGGGTCTCACAAGGAGACGAAGAGTATTTAGGATCGTCAAGTTCAGAGTCTGAGGATGAGGATCCCTGGAATGAGGAAAACAGCTCTGACGCTGAAAAGCGCAAACTTCGCGCGAAGCTGAATAAGCTCGAAGAGGGCGATGACCTCGAATCAGAAATTAAGGGCCCCCACGCAAATCTGTTCTCGATGAAATTTATGCAAAATGCGGAGGCTGCGCGCAAAACCCAGAATGATGCTGAAGTTCGGCGACTCAATCGCGAGCTTCATGGAGAAGATGCCGAATCTGAGGCCGAATCTGAGGTTGGCCGGCGTAAATTCGGTCATTTCGGCAGTGCAAAGTCAACTACAGAGAGCAAATCAAAGTCTCTCCCCCATAACGAGTTCGAAGAGGCCCCAGGGTCGGATGACGAAGACCTTCAAGCACCCGAAGCCGAACAGGGAATTGAAGTTGTAGTCAGTCGCTCTGACAAGAACAAGCCGGCACGCTCTGAGAAGAAATCTCGTGCACGTGCTACAAATGGGGCCTCTACTCAGGGAGAAGATGCCGATGAGGAAGAAAACCCGTGGTTGGTTCAGACGAATAGAAACAACCGTCGAACAACAGCAGATGATTCACTGCAGGGACTTGATATCACAATGGACGATGGGAAGTCTGATAGCACGAAACCCAAGTCCAAACCCAGCAATCAAGAGGAGAAGGCGGTCATTTCTTCCAAAAAGCAGCACGTGGATGAGGGCGACGATAGCGATGACGATGACAACGTACCAGTGCTTCTCAAGAACCATGACCTCGTTAAGAAAGCATTTGCTGGGGATGAGGTCGTGCAGGACTTTAACCAAGAGAAATATGACACTATCAAGGAGGAAGATGACCAAGTGATAGACAATACCCTGCCAGGTTGGGGCAGCTGGGCAGGTGATGGTATCAGTAAAAAGCAGCAGAAGAGACAGAGACGTTTCCTTACCACTGTTGAGGGTGTGAAGCCTGAGAACAGAAAGGACGCTAAACTCTCCCGCGTCATAATCAACGAGAAACGGGTCAAGAAGGTAAGACCGATAGTGTTGATGCGATTCGTCAGTGCCAGTCTAATCCCAGTTACTAATCCTTTCTTCTCATCTAGAATAACAAGTACTTAGCAACTCAGCTTCCTCACCCCTTCGAGTCGAGACAACAGTACGAGAGGTCTCTTCGTCTCCCAATTGGCCCCGAATGGTCTACAAAGGAAACTCTGCAGAACGCAACCAAGCCTCGCGTGATGATTAAACAGGGCGTTATCAAGCCGATGGAAAAACCTATGATCTAAATTGCGATGGGTTGGCTACAGAACGGTCACTAGCATGGGCCGTGCAGTTGGCAAGAGGGAAATCCAACGACAGCACTGGCCGTTGGATACCTATTCACCTTGTCATTCCTTTCTTCCGATGCGATTACATACTGCGGCTTGCATCACGATGCAGTGTCATCAATTAGATGACGAAAAAGAATCATGATTCCCATTTAGATAAACCCGTTATTATTCCTGTATATTCCCGGTGTATTGAGTAATGAAAAATGGCTATGGACGTAATTGACGTTCTTATTGAATCCCTTACCTTTACCTAGAACTTCTCTATATCGACATGGACAAATGATCGTGGCGGCTGACTGGACTCGACGCCTAAGGCAGGCAAGGGCTCAGCCGACACAAGCGTCATCCTCAGCCGTGTGTAACGTTACCAAATCACTCTAATCTCACTCTACAAGGGAATTGGTGGAGTCCAACCATCATGGCCGACCACATGGACGGTAATCTATGTACGATCGACATCAATGATCAACTGCAAGGTATTGGAAATATGCCCCGCGCATCATTACCCCTCCAAGTTGTTGAAATGCCACGTTACGAGGCATCTATGGTTCCTCAAGAAACTTCCGGTATAGCATATGCATCTGCAGACATATCTGCAAATCTATCTAGATCAGAAACCATGAAGACTCAGACTCACGTGTGTTTGTGATGCCAACAAAATTCTGGAGTATTTTAGTCGCCTAGTTTGCTCCACATCCCTCTCTCCCGCTCCTTCGGCTTATGCAAGATCAATCAATTCATGCAACCGCTCCTTCCCACCATCGAATTGAGTACCGATTTAATCAAGGACAGCTATATTATTCCAGTCAGGCGATTCAATCTGTCATCTAGGTAAGTCATCTACACATATCTACGTATCCCGTTTGCGGGGAGAGATGCATGGCAGAACACGAATCTTGCTGTAGCATACACGGGGTGGTAAGATTAGTGCATTCCGTTGTTGTCAAGCCTACATTGTTTCTCCCTTGGGGGTGCCCACCAGCAATGTTTGTTTTGCCTTTTGGCCACGCCGTATACTAACAACTACACAGATCGACATTCTCGTTGCACCTCGCGGTCAACGCACTGCAGGCATCTGTGTCATCTGGTATTCCTTCACGCGGTGACGGAGTTGTCTACTCGGACTTGCCTACATTCTTGCTAGTTGCGACTGGAATCTAACTATATTCCATCGGTAAGCCACATTCTACTTGTAAATACTCTTCTTTTCTCCATGGGTTGCTTGCTCAATTGGGGACTTTCTATGGTCTCTTTCTTTCATTTTATTGCGTCTGTGTATCCAGGTTCTGGGCTGTTGTATGCTTCGGGTGGCTATTCAAGCTTGCACGGGCCTCATCATCGATCTTGATTGCCTCCACTTCAAGAAATTGTTTTTGTCTAGTGCTGCTTGTTATGCTGAGATGCTGAGGGCCTTTTGTCTATCCGAATCTTGTGGAATACTTCGGTCATTTCAGTGTTCATAAGCCTGGAGCAAGGGTACCCTTGTTGCTAAACGTGGGAAAAGAATCCAGTGTCTGCCTCTGTTGCAGCGGCTAACTTTAATTGTTTTTGTTTCCTCTTTTTACCCTATTTGTTTCTTCGTCTTTCTGTGTGTCTGTTACTTGGTCATTTTCGTACATGCTGTTCGGGTCATATCCATTGCGGCGCATTCAAGATGCAGTCAAGATCTAGGTGGCACTCCACATTTATACTAACATGGCTGCTCACTGCAGGAACGGTAGATTCGGCCCCAACGTCAACGGCGGCAGCTACTTCGTTCAAGACTCAGTATCCGCCATCTGCTCGAAACGCCAGACTGTTGGTCCCAGAGACGCAAGGCGTAAGTTCATGACAACCTAATGACTAGGTATCCCACTTACATAGAACAGTTCTACCCAACGAGCCTTGAGCGAGAAGGACGTCAATTGCAAAAGCCTACTCCAAATCCTAACGACATCCCTTTAGGACTGAGTGATTTGTTTAGTGACTTGAATGACCCTGGCTCGTTTCTGAATTTGATCATTTCCGGCATAGCACCGGTCAAGTCAGACACACACTCTACCGTTCCAGCAGCGACGTCCGCACCGTCGCCTGTGATACCTTCTCCTACTACGACACATAATCTCCTTCCTCCAACCTCAGCTAGTGAAACAATTAGCGCGCCCCCCGAAGTCACTTTTACGCCTTCCACCGCCAGTTCAGCATCAATTTCAGATTCAGATTCCAGTTCTACAAGTCTGGATAGCTCTGATAGCGTTACGACTCATTCGGCTCAGGCTAGTTATTCTCCTGCCACTTCGGAATCGATCCCATTGACCTCTACGGACACGCTCTCGTCGTCTGAATCAGAAGGTGAGCTTTTTTTATCGCAAATGGGAGATATCGATTCTGACATGAAAAACAGAATCAAGTTCCATTCCCACAATGGACAACGGTCAAGATGCATTTGTACCTGTGCCTACCGGTTCAATCCCCGAAGCAATAAAATCACGAAATGATCATCCATTTCCCAGGAAGTCAATTGTAAGGAAATTCCTGTATTTGGTGGATATATGACGCTAACTGTGCTAGGCAAACGACGCGGTTCCGATTGAAACAAACAAATTTTACGCCGGGTTATTTTTACAAAACCAAAATAATGCAACCTTTACGCATCCATACAGCGTGACGTGGGCGAAAGGGAGCGGAAATGCTAAGAGTTTCGGCATGGCTATCTCGCACATCGAGTCAAACATGCTTGCTTTGGGGCCGGAAAATGACAGAATACCAGGCAGTCCAGTTTCTTATTATATCAATCCGATTGGTATTCAGTCAATCATATTATCAGCAACGGAACTTGAGGATTCTACGGTACTCACGACAGAGGATCCATTACCATTTTCGGCAAACGCCGTCTTGCAACCGCAGGAAGGATCATCCCAAAGACTCACCTTTCCTATGGTACAGGGAATGGCCTTTGTCACTGGTGTGTATTCTAACTTACAGCCAGTCATTCAGAGCAGCGTTTTCTTCAAAGAAGTAGTATCCGCTGGCTCACCGAGGCCTGGTATCTTCAAATATTCCGTGAGCCTTGCAGATAATACAGAATGGCTCCTTTACTTGACCCCACAAGATGGGAAGGACCCAGACCTTCAACTTGTGTCTAATATGGACCTCCGTGGGCCTACCGGGTGGTCAGGAACAGTTCAAGTGACCAAGAACCCAGCAGGTACCTTGGGAGAGAAACTGTTCGATAATTCATCTGGAATCTATGCCGTACGAGGTGAAGTGAGAGGTGCTGTGTCTGGAAGCACGGGCACGTACAGCCTCAGATGGGATGTGGATGGCAAAGATAAGGGCAGTTACCCTTTGATGATGTATGCTTTGCCGCACCACGTAGAATCATTCGACAGCGATACCAGAAACCGCGTGGCGAGTATTACATTGAGGACGACTACAAAGGGCAACGCGACGGCGGTGATTGGAGAGACTTGGTCAATGGTAGAACCCAACCTCCCGATCGATATGGGATTTACACCGTGGTCCGCATCGTCAGGCAGCGTCGACACCATCTCCCCTGCAGCTCAGGAAGTGATTCTGGATGTGGCGCCAACTGAACTCCGGCAGGATGTCAACAATCAAAGCAACTTGAACAGCATGTACTTCAGCGGCAAAGCTCTCAGCAAGTTCGCTACTCTTGTATACACCGTGGACAAGTTGGGCGGTAACCCGGGTCTTGCAGCGTCAACCCTGAACGAGCTGAAGACAGCCTTTGCTCGGTTTGCAGATAACAGGCAGCAATTTCCCTTGGTGTATGACAATGTCTGGAAGGGAGTAGTGTCTTCTGCTAGCTACAATGGTGGTGATTCAGGAGCCGATTTTGGGAACACATATTACAACGATCATCATTTTCACTACGGCTACTTCATCCATGCCGCTGCAATTCTGGGGTCACTTGATCCATCATGGATCCAAGGCAACAAAGATTGGGTGAATATGCTCGTCCGTGATGCAGGAAACGCTGCTACAAATGACCCACTCTTCCCTTTTTCCCGTGGGTTTGACTGGTTTCATGGTCATTCATGGGCTAAGGGGCTCTTTGAATCATTTGATGGGAAAGACGAAGAGTCAACATCGGAGGATGCTATGTTTGCCTATGCTCTTAAGATGTGGGGTAAAACTATCGGGGATGCGAGTATGGAAGCAAGAGGAAACTTGATGCTGGGAATCTTACGACGGAGCCTGCGTAATTACTTCCTAATGGAGACCGACAACAAGAACCAGCCGCCGCAGTTTCTTCCGAACAAAGTGACGGGCATAGTAAGTGATGGAATCCGAGTCTCGCAACCTACAGGTTAAACTAACGCCGGTCCAGTTATTCGAGAATAAGGTGGACCACACAACGTACTTTGGAGCTAACCTAGAATATGTCCACGGGTAAGATCCATGCTTTCATTTCTTTTTCTTCCTTGCCACAAGCCAAGAGACTAATTGCTGTTTAGAATCCACATGTTGCCGCTCTCACCAGCCTCGCCATATGTGCGCAGCCAAAAGTTTGTGAGAGAGGAGTGGGATGCCCTTTTTGCAACCAATGCCGCCACACCAGCCGAGACGGTGCAGGGAGGATGGAAAGGGGTCTTGTATGCAAATCTCGCCCTGATTGACCCTGTTGCAGCCTGGAACTTTTTCGCTCAGCCAAACTTCGACTACAGTTGGATTGATGGAGGAGCAACGCGGACTTGGTATCTTGCGCTTGCTGCAGGTGAGTCTAGTTTTCGGTTAATCTTGGGGCTATATTGGCGGTGCTAACAGGATATAAGGACTCGGCGGTGCCTAGAGTGCGCAGAACCTTTCTTCAATGGGCACATACAGTAACCTGGCCTAGGTTGTCACCATTTTTTGGACGGAGTGGTATAATTACCTAAATTAATTCTCGTCTGTGGTAGGCATCATTGCGGTTCGCGGGCCTTTTATATGAGTAGTTAGATTTGTGTATATTGAAGCGCCTTTTGGTGCACAGCAGTAGCTATAGAGATAAACACCAGGTTCTTTTTCAGAGCTCACGTGAGATGCTCCTGATGGTCACTAAGGCGTCTGCGCAAATGTTCAGGCATGAAACTTCCATAGATGTGGCTGAGTCAATATGCTCAAGTCCCTTAGCCAACTAAGGATGCATCCACCCATGTGATGATCAATTCCCCATAGTCAGCATCATCATGTCTACTTAAGTTGATGTATAAGTGTCGATTTAGCGTCAATTTTCTCCCCACAGTACTTAACGTCCGGTGTGTACTCAGTAGTATCAGAAGATGGCTTTAGCGGGGGTAGTTGTACGGAGCGGGCGCGTCCGTCGATCACCATTTAAGGCTAGTAACTCTGCAGTGAGACACCCGACTTTATACGGCTAGTTACGCAGTAGTCTACTCAGAAAACTAACTAATACATGAGTGTCAACTCTCATCACATTTCAAGGGGCGAGGAACAAGCGAGAGTAAGTACATAACACAGGAGGTATATTCTACATCTGGGTACATCTATATCTTTCGTCGAAGGAAGACGGGGCTACTATTTCTACTACTATGTATGTAACTATTCCGTGACGGAATCCAGTCCACAGAGCAATTGTGTGCGCGCATGTGTGTGTGTGTGTGTGTGTAGGAATGTACAGCTGTGTCCCTGGGAAATACCAAGTAATACTACTCCGTCGTGTACTAGTATGAGCTAAGGGGGAAGTGGAGACAGATTGTGGCAGTGTTAAGCTTGGCAGATGTGTCTTGGATCGAGAACTGTGGGTGGCACAGTTTCAGAGAAAACAAACTTGTTATGTCGCAGGAGGTGGGGTCAAGTTTGATGATGGGTGCATCGGGTACTGTAAGCTACCAATAGGAGTACCAAATTGTAATATTACTGCATGATTCTTTTGATACCTGATGTGGCTGACCAGAGTCAGAATGATTTGCTTTGATAATCAATATAATAGAATGTGGGCCATAAGCTCCTCAAACTAATCCCAATGAAGAAACGAAGCTTTTTCTTGCATGGGCCTCACTGGAAAAGTCCACCCACCAGTTGCTCATTATCATTCTTGAAAAGCCGTTTGAAAGCTCCTTCAATCATTTTGCTTTTCTCAATGTGGTTGGATTTTCCTTGTTTCTGGAAATCCAATCAGAGAATCTGAGCTTATTATCACGTACTCCAACCTCCTGTTCCCTTTGGGCATCAAGTTTCACTTTGGCTAATTCCATTGGAATCGTGTCTCCCCTTTGTAAAGTGCGGACAACGTCATCATTCATCCATCCTCTTTTACTACTTAAGAGGCCTTTAATTGGCGGTTACCCACATACAACTGCTGGTCTAGTCAGGATCTTAGCACTCTCAGTAATACTAAGTATTGGAATCCCTGGGACTTGTTACCTCGCCTAAAAGTTTACTAACCAGATTTAAAGTAGTAGCTAACCTAAGGTTAGCTTCCCACCATCATCCCTGACCGTTCAATGATCACAAATTGAGGCTGTGCACTCGGCGTTGCTTCTTGGACAAGAAGCTGAAGCCAATTCCCGCGGTTCTTCCATCAACTACTCCATCGTCTTAGCTTCATCCGATCGCTTCCAGCCACCACTTGTACTGTCATTGGAAGAGCGCAAACTCTTTTCTGGAATTCAAAGCTCCGCACGGCCCTTCGTCATCTCCTTGTCCACGGGTACAGTACATCATTGTGGCTGCTGTCCCCAAGCTCAACCATTATTCCTATAAGCTCTCCCTCCTACTAGTTTACTTGGGCTCCTTTCTGGTCATAACCGAAAGGAGGAATTTTGAAAAAGCAGAGGTAAATAGAAAAAGAAAATCTCTAATAGCCCAGAGTGAAAGTCTTCACTCGACAAGCCACAGCAATTAACGTCACCTCCACCTTTGTACGAGGACTGGGTAGTGCTCCATTTGAGTTCGCCAATCTTAATCGGTTCCTCATCGACTCCCGTGCCAAGTTCCACGAAAATCGTCTATATCTTTTGACTCTGTCAGTCTTTGCGGGTTGTGGTTCCGAATCGTCACCACACCACTTATCAATTCCCGATGTGTACGTGGGAATCCATCCCTTCTCCCTCTCTTTCTCCCTCTTCATCTTCTTCTGCCACCAATTCTTTTTAATATACTTCTTTATTCTCTCACATTACCCACTCGTGATTCCTTCATTTCAATCACTTTGCGTCATTCCTACATCTTCTCTCAGGTATCCTACCTCTTTTCTTCCTGATTGTGTTTTCTCAGACCAACACGCAGGCATAAAGTTTGCTTGCTATCACTTACATCGTGTGATTGATTTACTGTTCCATATTTATTTCTTTGGTATTTTGGATTATCCACATTCCCCTCATTCTTCTTCTCGTTGGCTTCTTTCGTTTCATTCAAGCTTTCTTTGTCCTCCCAGCATCTGGATTCTGTACGTTGTGTCTGGCAATATTGCCCTTTTGCTCATTCATTGCTCTTCGAGTTCGATTGATTGTGCCTATAGCTGAGCAGCTAGAAAGCGATATCAAGATGAAGCTGTGCTAATTAAAGTTTCCGGCATTTATGTACAGCGTCGAGAAATTTCCGTTCCTACTTCCGAAGTCACTCCTGGGGTCCGCGAAGAACCATGACTGGTGTCTCGCAAAATGGCTCGGGGGAGCCCACCGAAAGGGATGCCCTAATTAATGACACCATGCAGGCTAATTCAGGCCTTCTGCCGCGCCAGAAACGTAGGCCTTGGGCTCACTGGCCTGTAAGAGTCGTTCACTTGACATGGGCTACTCTTGTACGAGATTATGTCAATGTACTTCTAATCTTCGTTCCATTGGGCATCATTGCTGGCGCCCTGCATTGGGATAGTACAGCCGTTTTCGCATTGAACTTCCTAGCAATTGTTCCGTTGGCATCTCTGTTGAGCTTTGCGACCGAGGAGCTAGCCGCCGCTATGGGTCAGGCATTGGGCGGGCTGATGAATGCTACCTTTGGCAATGCCGTGGAATTGATTGTAAGTCACACTTCCCGTTCCTAGCTCTTCCCCTGAAATTGGACTGACAGTGTCGGGGACTGGTAGGTTAGCATCATTGCCCTCAAAGATGGACAGATTCGTGTAGTCCAGGCCAGTATGCTCGGTAGCATCCTATCCAACATCCTCTTGGTGCTAGGATGTTGTTTTCTTGTGGGAGGACTTCGTTACTCCGAGCAATCTTTCAACACCACGGTTGCGTCGACTATGTCATCTTTGATGACCGTTGCATCAGCCTCTTTAATTATCCCTGCGACACTTTACGCCTCCCTTTCTTCAACAAGTGAGCCGGTTAACAGAGATAAGAACATTCTCTTCCTCTCACATGGAACTGCCATCATTCTGTTGATTCTATATGTGATGTATCTTTACTTCCAGCTCAAGTCGCACGCAGCGCTCTTCGAAGAGGCTGGCCCCGATGCGGAGAATCAAGCCGGCGATATGGAAGAGGAAGAGGAAGAACACATTCTTTCTCCATGGGCTGCCAGTGTTGCCCTGGTGGTGGTGACAATTCTCGTCGCCGTCTGTGCTGACTATCTTGTTGGTAGCATTGACAATATCGTGGAGAAGACTGGCATGAGCCGAACTTTCATTGGTCTGATCCTGATTCCCATCGTGGGGAATGCTGCGGAGCATGTAACAGCGGTTGTGGTCGCTTGGAAGGGAAAGATGGATCTTGCCATCGGGGTGGCCATCGGCAGTAGCTTACAGATTGCTCTTTTCGTCACGCCCTTCCTCGTTATCCTGGGCTGGATCCTGAATGTGGAGATGACGCTCAATTTCCATATCTTCGAAACCGTTGCATTTTTCATCTCCGGCTTAGTTGTAACTTTCCTTATCCAGGATGGGAAGTCGAACTACCTTGAAGGTGGACTCTGCTTGGGAATGTATGTGGTCATGACCTCTCCTTCTACTTACTCACCTATCTCTAGCTAACGTGCTTCTCAGGTACATGATTCTAGCGCTAGCATTCTACGTTTACCCGGAACAGGTCAACGACGATGCTCTGTTCCATGCGTGAACAACGCAAACCAAGCCTTGGACCGAATAGGCCAGATGACCCAAACACTTCTTCTCTCTTCTACGATTGACCCTACATCATAGGACGCAAGCGCCGTCTCTCGCATGCCTCTCTTAACCTCTTTCAAGCTCTGTAGAGACGGCGAGAAACAATTGCGGTTTACCATATTAAGTTCATATATCTCCCCTGAAATACTTGTCTGAATATTCTGTCTCTCCTTGGAATTCTCATTTCTATTGTAAATGTCCTTTGATTGGATCTCATTACACTTTGATTCTCTGGTACATTACCCAAGGGACTCGTACTGCCGGTCAGTCACTTTGGTCTACCCTGTTTGTATGTATTACTCGTTTGAAAACTACACCTTGGTTGGTCGTGCTGGGTGGCCTTCTTCTGTCTCAATAGGTTTTTGCCCTTGTCCATATCCGGTTAGGCTATAAAGTCCTTGAATGTAGCAAATTGACGTGTGACAAAAGTAAGGTCTTGAGGGCTAGGGCTGGGAGATACTGGCAAGATATGAATGAGTCTGCTATCTAATACCATCACTCAAGTACTAGCCTGGCTTGTTCTCTACATTTAGTTTGCGTAGAACGTTTTATGACTTCATTCCCAAGCCATACCATTCTTGGCTGGCGATGACTAAGCGGAGGTGGAGAGGAAAATCGTTCGCCGGTTTCCAGAGGCAGAGTACGGACGACTCAAGCGGCAATTAGGTCGTCCTTTACCCTCCTTTCTAAATTCAGCTCAGCATTAAACAATACAATTCGGAATGCCGCCTCGTCTCAACCTTTTAAACGCAAGGACCGCAGTCCCGGTCCTTCGCCAAACCTCTGTCAACACTTCCCGACGCAGTATCGCTACTTCTATCAGCATCAATAGACCGACCAGCTATGCCTTGAAAACTAGCTTATCATCCTCGACCCGAATGCACACAAGATGGAACTCTTCGATTTCTGGTGGAGACGGTTCGGAGAGGCCAAAAAATCCCCCAGAGGACCCGTTACCTCACGTTAGCGAGGAGGCCGCGGAGATAACAAAGATCATGGACAAGAAATGCGATGGAACTCCTGCCAGTCCGGAATTGGAGCAAGGCACGCCTATCTCAGAGGTAAGCTGCTTCTATTCATTCTTATACTTCATTTGCTCTCGCTCAGGTGGGTTCGGACAATCCTAATGGCCATGATAACTAGATCCTCCAACGGGACAAAGAAGCCCAGAAACATATGCCTAAGGTCATGCAAGACCAGATTAAGTCGACGACTGGTACTCGCTCGTTCTCAACATCCGCCCGCCGCAGCCAGACAGACCTACATGCCCAAGGGAATGCCTTCGACGAGCAAACGGCCGCAGTGATGGCCAGCATGATCTCTCAAGTCAATCAACAGGCTGAGGAGCTTCACACTGGAATCAAGTTCGATTTTGTCGAGACTCTTCCGAAGACAGAGAACTTTCGCACGAGATATGACTCACTACTTGAACAATTCACCAAGCTTTTAATGCAGGATGGCAAGTTGAGCAAGGCTCAGAAGGTACGGTAGAACCAAACCCCTGAATGACTGCAGGGGCAGTCATCCACAAAGTTTTTTTGGTGAAGATGCTGATCTTCCTTGTTGTGCAGAATATGGCATTTATTTTAGATCATCTGCGGACTGCTTCTCCACCTCAACCCAACCCCAAGCGACCTCTGCTTCCTGGCCCCCCTGCCCCACAGCTTCCACTGAACCCAGTTCTATATCTCACCTTGATTGTCGACTCCGTTGCCCCTCTGATCAAGATCCGCCAGCAGAAAGGTCTCGCCGGTGGTGGTGCGTCGGTGCAGATTCCTGTTCCGCTCGCGCTGAGGCAACGCCGCAGGACAGCGATCAAATGGATCATTGATTCATCTGATAAACGACGAGACAGCAGCTTCGCCCAGAGAGTAGCGAACGAGCTAGTCGCGGTTGCGGAAGGCCGCAGTGGTGTGTGGGAAAAAAGAGAACAGCAGCACAAACTCGGTATTGCCGGACGGTCGAACCTTGGATTGATCGCCGGTGGTCGTCGGTAGACATACATACAGGTCCCGACCGAAGCGGTAGGCTGTCATTGAAACAGCGGGTCGGACTGGCAGTGCATCGTATGATATTTGTTTCTTGTTCAGGAAATAGATGGAAAATGTGGATCTATTTCTCTACTGTATTTTATTTGGACCCTTTTGAGCACCTCATGCATTTGTATAGGTCATTTTTATTGTCGTAGTATATCATAGTGGAGTGATTTTGTTTTGTCTAGATCTTTGCATTCTCGGATATATATATGTATCGAGCGGGTCTCGGTTGTAGTAGTGCGCAAGTAATCTCAATGCAGCGTACCGAATAATCCACCTGGTCGACAGTTTACGATCGTCAAGTGACCACATGGTTGCAAGCATAAACAACAGACAACTCTATAGATGGTTATCGCAAATGACCATGGAATTGTCAAGGTTGGAAATCAGCATGATTTGTTGCCTGCTCACTGGTGACACGTCAAGTAAGGGATATGTTTCCCAATCCTCTCACAAGCTTGGAAGTGGATGATGAGGGGGAAACTCTTCTACTGGCACTACACGACGACTCTCTTCTTAAAACTGGTAGCATGGTTTACCCTGTGTTATAGCGGTATAGCAGTATAGAGGATATAGGGCCAAAGGCTATTAATTACAGAGACAAGAGAACGCTTTACCTTTTGCGGCTCGATTATGAATGACGAGGAGACTATTCCCGATTAGGCAAGCCCCTTGTGAGCTGCAGGAACGTGATTCAGTTGTTCATCTCGATAAGTAGACTAATAGTTAATAATAGCAGCTCCCAAGCTTCCCTCTCGCTACACCGTAACTTTTCAACCACTTCCCCCTTCGTGCCCTTACTGAATGGCGATGCTATATTGATATTGATAAATTGCCCCCCCCCCCCCGTCAATCTGTTCGCCTCGTGCTTATTTTCCGATGTACAACGTGTGATGGGACTCGCATACTACGCTACTCTCTACTAGTGTGCCACCGAACACCCCAAGCGGTAGCCTGACTCTGTTATTTCGCACAACATCGGACGGCAAATCCAATCTCTTCCCTTTACTCGTTTCTTCTTTTCTTGTCCACCGTGTCGTCGAATGCTGGTGGACGGAAAGTGGCACGCATCGCATCTGCGACCAGTGCCTCAGCCGACGTTATCGACGTGACCACTCGCCCCCGCTTATCAGCCCAGGATATCGAACTCGTCGAATATCCTGTCCCACCCTCCAATTCCGCAAAGGCCCGCCAGTCGCACACCGGACCCCAGAGATTTGAAACTCGACCGATTGGTCCTCGTCCATTACTTTATCGTACTTCTCAAACGGGGACGCTCGAGCGTTCGGATCGGAGAACCCGCCACGCTCGTGTGTACCTCCAGTGGGACAAGCAAATTCCGCTCAAGTATTGGGTAGAAGCGCTTCATCGTCGCTCACGTTTCCCGGAGGATCGGGAGACTCAGTCCAAAATGAAGTTCTCGCACAGCATTCAATTCAATGCGGTTCCGGAATGGAGCTCATATTACATCGCCTACAGCAATCTCAAGAAGTTGTGAGTGTCCCTACCTTCCTACCTTCAGTCATACATTACATCGAGTCCAACTTTTTTTTTTTTTTTTTTTTTTTTTTTTTTTTTTTTTTTTTTTTTTTTTTTGGGATTTTTGGTTGCCCTAAGAATAAAGCTATTCTTCGATGGGTACCACCTTGCATGCATGCAAAGAAGCGCAAACGTGACATTGCGCCGGACAAATGTTCTGCTTCGTCGATTTGAAAGAATGACACGTATAGACTGCTCACTGTGCTATCTATACTCTAGAATATACTCCCTGGAACAGCAGGTTCGCAAAGCAAGTGGACAAGCCCAAGCCGATGTCGAATCAGCTCCGTTGCTAGATAGTACTCCGAACACGGATGCGATTTTCCGAAAAGCTCTAGACGCAGAGCTGGAGAAGATATGCTCATTTTACGAAGACAAAGAGCTGGAGATACTCAAGGAAGTCGAGGAGGTTGTTAAAGATGCAGAGGAGTATGCTTCAGCGGCCGATGGTGTCAATGTAGACCCTATGAGCGAGCATATGACCAAGACAAGGACAATGAGTTCAGGCTCTCGGCGGCGTTCTGCAGCCGGATATCAGGATTTACAAATGGCTCAAAACCGACGCCGTAGCAGTATTAGCGAGTCTATCGCTGACGATGACGATGATGCTGATAGTGACGACGAACGTCTATTGGCACATAACGGAAGACGCCAATCGCACGGCGCTGAGTCTACTAACCCTGATGATGGTCGTACGGACTACATGGGGGAGTCTGGCTATCTAGGAGATTCTAGGCTTTGGAGGTCCAGCAGGGCTCAGGTTGAGCATTTCGGTGATCCAAAGATTCTAGATCTATACAATACTGGCCTTTCTTTAAAGAAACGCGCAGTTGATGCTTACGTCTCAATCTGTGGGCTGAAATCGTACATTCAGCTGAACAAAACCGGTTTCTCAAAGGCTCTGAAGAAATATGATAAGACACTCGACCGCAGCTTACGACGGGAGTACATGAACTCAACCGTCGCTTTGGCCTATCCCTTCACGGAGTCTACCATGTCAAAGGTGGAAGATGATATCCTCAAAATTGAGAAGCTTTACGCGGATATCGCCACGACAGGCGACTTGTCGCTCGCAAAGCGCGAGCTTCGGCTACACTTGAGGGAGCATGTAGTCTGGGAGAGAAACACCGTCTGGAGGGAAATGATTGGTATCGAAAGGAAAGCGCAAGCCGCAAACGTCGGCATTCGCAGAACAATTTTGGGAGGAGACGAGGATCCGGCAGCTGCGCGACGACAGGGTGACGAACAGGACATTGCATCCAAAGAATTCAGAACTCCCCTGGGTGTATTTCATCCTCCTCAATGGTTGTGTAGTTTGAGCTTTGGGACTTTAATTCTCATCGTGGCTGTTTTTGTGACGTTGCTCGTAGTTCCTATAATGGAGAAGCCAGAGCAGCAAAATTGTCTGGCTATGCTTATTTTCGTCAGCTTGTTATGGGCCACGGAGGTAAGAACTTTTTTTTTCTGTGCTACGTTACCTTATTGACGAGATATACAACCATAGGTCATTCCTCTCTTCGTGACATCGCTCCTGATCCCTTTTCTTGTTGTCCTCCTGCGCATCATGAAATCGGAAGACAAGCCTCACAAGCGCCTGGGCCCTAAGGAAGCCACCAGTGCTGCATTCAGTGCTATGTGGACTCCGGTGATAATGCTCCTGCTTGGTGGGTTTACTATAGCAGCGGCCTTGTCCAAATACGACATTGCTCGTCGGATGGCAATGTTTGTACTGAGCAAAGCTGGGTCTAGCCCTCGTATGGTTCTTCTCACGAATATGTTCGTGAGTATGTTCCTGAGCATGTGGATTAGCAACGTGGCTTCACCTGTTCTCTGTTATTCGATCATTCAGGTATTTTGGTCCCTTTCCTCGCCCCATCGTTATTGCTAATAGCATTTCTAGCCTTTGCTTCGGAACCTTCCGCCAGATTCAAATTTTGCTAAAGCTCTCGTGTTGGGCATTGCCCTAGCTGCCAATGTCGGGGGAGCTGCTTCCCCAATTGCGTCACCACAGAACATTATTGCACTTCAAAACATGCACCCGAGTATTAGCTGGGGTACATGGTTCTTTGTTGCGCTCCCTGTCTGTATCATCTGCATCTTCCTGATATGGGCTCTTTTGGTATTTACGTTCCACCCCGGCCGCGGTACCACGATCGTCCCCATTCGCCCCGTCAAAGATAAATTCTCCGGTGTCCAATGGTTCATTAGCATTGTAACTCTCTTCACAATTGGCCTGTGGTGCGGCAGTCATCAGCTCGAGCACATCTTCGGTGATATGGGGGTAATTGCCATCATACCAATGGTCCTCTTCTTCGGAACCGGAATCCTCAACAAGGAAGATTTCAACAATTTTCTCTGGACCATTATCATCCTGGCAGCTGGCGGGCTCTGCCTTGGGAAAGCTGTTACTTCTTCCGGCCTGTTACACTCTCTCGCGAACGGCATCACTGCCCGTGTGGCAGATCTCAGTCTCTATGGTGTTCTAATTGTGTTTTCCGTCTTGATCCTGGTCATGGCCACATTTATCTCGCATACCGTTGCGGCACTGATTATTCTCCCTCTCGTCCGACAAATCGGTGTCGGCATGGAAGATCCACATCCCAACCTACTAGTAATGGCTAGTGCGCTGATGTGCTCTGTAGCCATGGCCTTGCCGACAAGCGGTTTCCCTAATATGAGTATGTCTACTTTCCCGACTTTATCCTGCAAATGAAAAGTCCTAGAAGATAAAACGCATGCTAACCTATCCTAGCCGCCATCATGACTGAGGTCCCTCAAACCGGCCAAAGATATCTCCAAGTTCGCCACTTCTTCACCAGAGGTATTCCTGCGAGTTTGATGGCATGGGCCGTGATCGTCACTATCGGTTACGCCCTCATGTACATAGCTGGGCTATGATATGACCGCTGGGTTCACTATATCTTGATTTTCCTTTCTTTGTGTTTCAATATCTCATTCAGGGATACGATTTATATTTCACTCACATCAGTGGATATTCCTCAATACATGTTTTACGGTCCAGGGTATAGTTGAGGTTCGCTGTTATCGTGTGGTAGGTAGGTAGATGGGTTACAGATAGAACGGTAGAAGGGGTTTGCGCTGAAGTGTATATACAAACAAAATTTACATGCAGAGTTTGCTTTCTGATTTATTCCTCAATACATCGTATTTACAAAAATCATCGGCGTTTCCAGTTTCCTAGCCACATGACCTCGCCACTTTCATCATGTTCTACCGGCCCGTGTCTGAAGCTCTATGCTGAGCTCTGAAGGTCTGTGACGGTTCATCTATTTAAGAGCTCTTGTTCTGTTCAATTCATTCCTTTCGCACTGAAGCTTCCAATTCCGATCTACTTACCTCAACAGATTAAGCTAGAAAACATACTCTGTACAGAGAAGAAAGTATATATATGTATAATGTATATAAAAGAAAGAGAGAAAAAAAGGAACCGATCGATCTTGATCATAAATCATCCATTCAAGCTCAACAATTAAACCATGGTTATAGTCAAGTCTGGAATTACTATACATCATGGAGGCATGTCACTAACATAACATCAACAGGGACATTTACTCATGCCATCATATAAACGACGCTAATAGATATATAACTCAAGAAGAAACACAAAGAAAATAAAAAGGAAACATCTAATACGCGTCTTGCAGTCGTGGTCAAAAGCAAGACTTGCGATGATTAACCAAGAAGAGGCAACATATTATGCAGGCAGAGTGGGGAAAGTAACATGGTATCGAAATCTTCGTATAGACCGACGAAGTGAGAAAAACGCTTTTTCTATCAGGCATTCCCAGCCCACGTTCGCAGTGCAGTTTAGTTGCTGTGAAGAGTAGGTTGGCTTTTGTTCTTGGTTTCGAGGGGATTTCGTAAGGGGTTCTGAAAACTTACAGTAGGCCAAGCGTTAGATCACCGTGGATCTTAGCCTTGAGTTGTACTTCGATGTCCAGATTGAGATCCAGTCGCAACCGCAGCTGTTCGTCCTTGCCGCCGCCATCATCCTCCTTCTCTCCTTTCCCGCCGCCTAGGATACCTCCGACAGCCTTGCCGGCGGAGCTGGTCACGCCGTTGACGGCATTGCCGGCTGTATTTTGTACGAGGTCGCCGGCTTGGTCTACGCCGCCCAGGCCGCCGAGGGGTCCGCCGTCTTGTTGCTGGCGACGCTGACGGCGCTGACGGCGGGGCTTCTCAGTAGGGGCGTTCTCCATATTGGGGCGCTCGATTGTCTCAGTGTCCGAGTCTTGTTGATATTTCTGTGGACGTCTTTTTGGACGCCGTTGAGATTCTTCCTTTTGAGGTTGGGGCTGAGGCTTGGACTCAGCGTCTGACTTGGGCTCTTGCTTTGGCTCAGTGTCTGACTGGGGTTCTTGCTTAGGCTCAGCGTCTGATTTGGACTCTTCTTGCTTTGGCTGCTCAGTGTCTGACTCGGGTTCTTCCTTTGTCTCAGTGTCTGATGTAGACTCTTGCTTCGACTCAGCGTCCTTATCCTCGGCGGGCTGAGGGGTCCCCGGGTTGTTGTTCTCTTCTTGGGAAGCCTGGGGGTTGTTGTTTTCGTCTTGAGGGGTTTGAGGATTGTTGTTCTCTTTGTCTGACATGGTGGGAAGGAAGGTAAAGGATTATATTTTATGACAGCGGTCTAAGTGCTAGTAATATAGTGCTTAAAAAAGGTCACACTCATGCAATCTCATTTATATGATTCGAGTTTCCTGCATGGTTCGAAAAACCGGCCGCCCACATCGACGTCAGCTATGACCGTCTCTGGTCGCTAGGATTGGACCAAGAGCCGAGTTGCGAAATGAAAAGCGTCATCCGTGCGACAATCGTGAGGAGGGTTGGAACCAGACGTGATTGTAGCGTTGGATTATAGAATGACGTCGACTCACGCAAGGGTGTGTCAGCCTTTTCCATCTTTCCAAGTTGCGCGGCCGTGAAGATCTCCGCTCGTGCAATGGGTTAATTTCATTAGCGCCAGATGTGTTGCCAGATAGGCCAATGAGACGGGGACGGAGAATATACGACAGGCCGTGTGTCTCCATCGCCGTTGGTCCACTTTGCCCACTAGCAGGAAAACGATGACGCCACGCACGTCAATTGTCATACGGTTAGTGCGAAAACATGGGGGTTCGCAGAAGCATTTGATGGCTTTATTCTGGTGACACTTCAATATCAACAGAACAATAATGTCGGATAGGTATGGATTGCCGTTGGTGATTTCTCTCCTGTGGGAAGCAGTCAAATAAGGAGTAACCGTGGTTCGTACCCGAACAAAAGCCGGCTCTGTCAAAAGGGAAGACCAAAAGGAAACGACTGCCATTCCGTCGGGTGGCTGCGAAAATTATGGAACATCGCAATCCTTGGAACGATGACAGGAACCCACGTCTCGACCGTTCAATCAACCTTGCATGGACTACGTTATCGTCCCCAGGGCTTCCCCGTCGTCCCCCTCCAAAAATCGGACTCAAGGACCGTAGCGCCACGCTGATTAGCTGCATTAGCCGAAATCTCGCAACTAGATGTACACCAACAACGTCATGGTAATGACGAAGGGGGACAATTCGTATGTGGCTTTTTTCTTCGATACCCCCCGACGTATGTACACAAGAACGACTTTAGTTAGTAGTCTGTCCGCACCGGTGATTATCTTCAAATCTCCTCTGTCGCTCATCAGCTTTTTTTTTCCCCGACCCATTTATTTAGTCATATTTTCCGGTAGTATTCCGAATCGTAAACTTATCATCCTCTCACTTTACTCCAGACATACCGCAGGTTATTACTGTCTTTCCTGTCTCCTGATATTGATCTGATACTATTCTGAGTCCTCGATTTCCCTCAGAATGGCGACCGCAGACAAGAAACAAGAAAAACCGCCCATTCAGCCAGATGAGTATTCCGATGGCGATTACGATACCGATGACTATTCTCTGTCCGAAGACGAGGAAAATTATAAGCCCCAACAGTCAAACCAGCAGCAGTCTCGACGTCGCAAACAGCAGCAGCAGCAACGCGGACGTCAAGTCGACGACTATGACGACGAAAGCGACTATCTCTCTGACGAGTTCTCAGATGATGACTATGATGACGATGATGAGAACCAGGGCAACGCCGTACAGCCGTATCAGCGTGGTACACAGTCACTAACAAACAATACCATCTCAAATGGAACCATGTCGAACGCAGACGGGCAAGGAAAAGGCGATGAAGAGCAGGAAGGTCTCAAGCTGAAGCTGGACCTGAATCTCGAGATCGAAGTGGAACTCAAGGCCCACATTCACGGTGATTTGACCTTGTCTTTACTGTAAGTACCTCCCTGCTTTGCTTCTTCAGAGCAGATCCGAGCATAGTCGGCCGTTTTCATTCGACTTAAAGAGAATAGGACCTAACGACTGCAGTGCATGATTGGGGAAAACGCTGTCTCCCGCTTCTCTATCAGCCTTCAACCGTTTCGTTCCTCAGACCGATGAACATGCCCGGCATGAAGTTTACGAAAAATGTCCCGGTGGAACACCTACCGTTTCAGCTTTCTTTCTGTTTTGTCTGATAGAGTTCCACGCTCAGTTTAATGTCTTTTCGTGCATAATTATACTCCATATGTTGGCATGATTACTCACTTGTGTCCAATATCTCATTTTGTGGTTTATTTTTGGGTTTGGGAAATATCTACTCCTGGTCATTTTGATGTCCTTGTCTTTTTTCATACTTGCGTACTTGATTGATGATGACTTTAGCTATTTGCATCGCGAGTTTCAGGCGTGCGGGATATCTGCCTCTTAGTTCTAAATAAAGTTGATGGTTAGAGATTGACAGCACTGTGCTGACTGAAATTAACTCGATCCGATTGCCGTAGATCATACAAGGCTTCAGGACATGGCTATGGAGAACCCGGTATGTCAGGTGGGGTCAGTTGAGATTTATAACAAAAAAGTGCGAAATCATCTCATTGAGAAGATTGAGATTCGCTTAGCTCAATAGAACCAACACGCCTGGGTATGAGTGAAGAAGTTGTGCTCTACTAGAGAGCTGACCCATTGTGATGTGAGGCGCTTCTTTCAGGCATCCTTTTAGCAGCTTCAGCAACATGGGCGTGCTGTTGATAAAGGATAGAAGAAACTCAGGAAGCGTCACTGGTTTCGCGAATTAAGAACCAGAAGGCCGCACAGTGCAATATGCGCAGATTATCCGAGCCGATGTGAGCATCGCTATCCTCGATATATGTGCAAAGGGGCTGCTGGTCTGCGGTAGTACACTGAAGGGAAGTTGAAGGACTTGGAATTTGAGGGCGATTCCTATAAGGTGAATGTATGTCACGTGCACAGAGTTTATTGGCCCGTATAAACAAATCTTAATTGGCATTTAAAGCCTCCTGAAAGTATCTAGAACAGGACTTGTGGCCATATATAAGTACAATAGCAGACTGCTACTTAGTAAGACGCACATGAGCATACTCATAGCAACCGTCCGACGGTTAGCCTCTCTAAAGTCGAGGTAGAAGCTTGGCGTTGCCAAACGGAGCCAAGTAACTCTGGGTAACGACGGAAAGACTATGGTTGTGCGTGGTCTTTCAATTTGAAAACACGCTGTCTTTGGGCTTACTCCGTCCGATGCAACAATCAATACAATAGTTAATATACTTAGCGCTTATGCGTACATCATAAACATAAGAAAAGATTTAAGTGCCGCGCTTTTCCCTGCGATATTCTGCATTCACTAAATCTCTGCCCGACCTATTCCTTAGATAAGCTTTCTCCCTATTTCGAATCAATCACTATTTGGATAGCTTCGTTTCCACCCACTAGCCTTCCATATGACAAAATGCCCAGAGTGATTAGGGAAGATCCCGTTGGTTGCATTATTTCCGCACTTTACGCCGGTGTAAGTCCCATTTTCCCATCCGCTCGAGAGCATAATCACGCAGTTTAGAGAGGTCCAAATAGAGTACAGCGTTGGGGTCTTGACCAGGAACCATGTGTTGCCCAAATACCTGTCCCTTAGTCAATCCGAATGTGTCAGTGCCACCAGCCAAATTAGTGGGTTGAGGGAAGATTGACTGAGCTCTCAATGTTAGCTTCGGAGCATGGCCCTAAAATAGCGGGATACCTGCCATGTTGTACATTGCCAGACCACCGGCTGCATCTCGGCTCCAAACTTCCGCGGTACCCTTTACTCTATTATTCATAATCTTTGACCATTTGAGTAAGATCACCAGGGCCACCGTAGTTGACCCGCATAACCACAGGTTTGATCAGCATGTAAACGTGGCCACGACTCACTCAATCCACTCTCCATGACAATTCGAGGTAGATCACTGGTGCCTGGGCGTAGAAAAAGATCAGGTTCTTTTGAGGAATTTGTGTATGCCCCTGTGAAACCACTAAAATCCTGAGACTAATTATTAGCAAGCTGTAAAATAGCTATAGAGCATCGGATATACTTGTCCCTACGCCGACGTCGAGAAGATCATATTCGTCATCATTAATTAGTCCGGTGGCGAGCCACTTCCCATAGGCGTGGATAACCCATCTCTGGTGGACATCGTGGAGCTCCGTCGGCATGACGCGGATCCAAAGGGTTCCAGTCAGGGAGTTAAAGTTGATTCTAGATCAGGACATAATATTAGAAAATTCAAACGTACATCTATCTGGTGATCCTCCTGCCTTGGGCATCTGGATTCTACTACCTTCGATTCTGCTAGCGAGCGACAGATCAAAGAACCTTTCTCAGGGCTGACTGCTTCATAAACGAGCTCAGTAAACTCGTTGATTGTGTAAAGTCTGTGAACAATTTCATTGAAGATTGCTCGGGTCGATAGTGGTAGAGCTAGCCCAGAATCCGCACTTCGGAGTTCTCGAGTAGGAGGAGGAAGTCCAGGGGGAAGAAAGAGCGAGGGAGAAGACTTGCTTTTAGGTGACATGGTGAAAAAGAAAGAGGAAAGCCCAAAGCAGGCCAGACTTGGGTTGTATTAGTCGTGAGATGGAGAATTTGAAGGAGAAGAGAAAAGTAAAGAGACCGCGACAAAAATCTAGCGGGACCGAAAGATGTGGAAGAATGAGCGACAGATTGAGGATTCTCGATCAAAAGTTGAAAACGCGGTACGTGTGCTGCCTCGGACATCCAAGTAGGTCACGAGGGGAAATACAGGCAGCTTTGCTGATTACCTATTAAAATTGGCCAATTACGGGTAAACAAAGTCTACCACGATGGAGGTAGCCGAAGAGATTCGGTAGTAAGCAGTCACTACCTAGTCAGTGTTTCGACACTGACTGGAGGACTCGTATTTTTTTTGGACATTTACCTATGATTCCTGATTCACGCAGAGATAGTGTATTCAGAAGATAATATGTGTTTTCGTGGTAACACAGGTTGAATTAATTGAAGCTAGAATAGTCCAGCTTGACTAATGTCTGAGTGATAAAACTCAAGGGAGCAAGCGTAACACACGGAAATAATAATAAAGTCCCTGGCTGCTTCAGCATTCTAATCTTTCTGATATTTAGTTAAATTGCGTTCAGGTGTTGCGATCGACAATCTCCTGGAGCTTGTCAAGCATTAACGGCGGTGGCCTTGCTGCCTATTAGAGCATGCAAGCAAATATAATGAATGAACTTACAAGGCTCTGTTTCGCTCGAGGAGAGGTTCAACTTCTCTTGAGTTCGTTGATTGTAAGTAGATAACTACCCCTGCCCACACTCGCGAGGTTATCTAGAAAACTTGTAACAGAAGTTTGAGCCTCTGCTAGGCCTTCCTGTATCGCCCAATGAGAACAATCTCTAAACACACGAAGTTCAAATAAGATAATCGCAATGCCCCACTTCCTGATTGACAGTTGACCCACAGGGCTAGGTGCCAAGATAGCCGAGCTTGGTCATTCTGGGGACAGCAAGATGCTCCGTTGTACACAGACTGTGATATTTACAAGGATGTGCTCAGCTAAAGCTTTACTGTATAGATAAACTGCCTAGTCTGACTCCAGTAATACAAATTCCGAAGCCATTATAATTTACTAAAAGAAAGGTGACAACAAATAAACGGAAGGGCTCCAACAGATCTGGGTGACTATTTAATACTTTAGGTAGGTAGCAGTACTCACTCAACTAGAAAGCCTCCTATCCACTTGAACTGGAATTCCCTCCCTCTTCCCTCCCTACGGTAAAAAATTTTCTTTCCCCTCTTCACACTCATATAAACATCTTCTTTTCCTGCCTCCCCTGGTATCTCTTCCATCTTTCCCATCAACTTCGCCCTCCTAGTCTTTATAGCATCATGGTAAGGAAAGTTTCAAGAGCATCGTAGATCCTTTTCGGTGGTTTCTTGATACTCAAATTATCTTAATAAGTGTGAAAGATCTCTACTCCTTCTTTTCCTCCAAACTTCACTCTCCTTTCCTTCGATAATATCCTCCTCTCTTCTCCAATAAGTAAGTAATGGCCACTGAACCACCAAGCGACCTCCAGATCCAGGCTGAACCTGCATATGATGAGCTCGGCTAACTTGATCTGTCGGAAAGGAATCCAGTCGTTCTCCACTGTACCTTACCCTGTATTTGATCTTTTCAAAATAAGTATGATTTCCTAAATCCCAACGCCGGAGATTTGTACTAGAGCGGCTGCACTAATGCATGTTCCTTTCTCTTTTTTTTTTTTTTTGTTCCGACCTGTGTCAAGCAGGCTGTTGAACTTACCATCATCATAGTACGTCTTTGCCTATCATGGACTTGGATACTCACGTTGACGCTGAGGGAGCTGCCTGGCATCCCGAAGGCAACGACGAATGGGGCTCATACCATGAAGCCCAAGTCGACGGGAGTTCCTTGGACACCAAAGTCGATGCCGATTTCACTACCTCAAGTATCATGATCGGCGACATCGACGATCAAGGGGGTACAGCTCCCGCAGCTGGCCCTAAAAAAAGGGTCTCGGACCCTGACCCGGACAACAATAAATGGGGCCTCAATCCTGGAATAAATTCTCAGTGGCTGAAAATATCAACGTGTTCAAATATGACAAGGCCGAGTTCTTTTACGGCCGACCATACGTAAGTTTGCATTGAATACCAACCTGATTAAGTATACCAGCGCTAACAAATGATATCCCCGTTCCTATCCCCACAGTTGCCAAGCGGAAGAAAGATCCTCAGACGCTCATCCCACTGAAGTCGCGTGGCTCCGATGAGACCAAAGAATTCACCGGGACTCAATGGGAAAACGCGCATTTCATGTTGGATCTGCATGATAACGAGGGTAACGCAAGAGACAAATACTTGCCACACTCTTGGGCACCAAAGCCGACCGGTGTTAACATGAGAGTCAGGTTTTATGAAGCGAACATATCACCCAAGTTGGTGATTGAGTTTACTTTGTTTGATAGTGGCAATCGTGTGCATCGCGCGTTTCTTATTTTTGGGGCCTATGACCATGTAATTGCCTACGATTCTCTAGACCGAAGCTTCCCATCCAAGCAACAGAAGAAAAAGAAGAAATCCAGCCTGAGAGCAATTTTGCGTTTGCCTTTACGATCACAGGCGAAATTGGCCTAGGTCTCGACTTCAAACCCAGCTCCTTGGACGATGAAGACCGCGAGGTGCTCTCGTATGCCAGCTGATTATCTCTCAATTTTGCCGCCCGCAACGACACTGTCATGCAAGTGGCTATTCGCATAAATGCTCGGTGGGTTGGTTACACCTTGGAGGAAACCAAGAACAAGAGAGAATTGGAGGAATATGAGAGACTCAGACGGTAAATATCTCATTCCAAAA
>ML732227.1:61858-160346 GCA_009176345.1 Aspergillus leporis | reverse complement strand
GAAAACGTGGAAGTGTATGAAGATAGAAGAGATAATACTCAATAATAATAGTAGTAGTAGTAGTAGTAGTAGTAGTAGTAGTAGTAGTAGTAATCCTCATTGTCCTGTCCTAGCTTGCCTATATTGCATGGCCGCCATGCAGGGTTGAGCCGTCCAGCGGCTCCGTAGAACACTGCCTGCAGTGGCTGCGGGGGTACAAAGCAAAGTATATAACACTTAGAAACAAAAGAAATAAGATAGCTCTGCACCTAGAGCTCAGCCCCTAAAGCTCACCCTCAGCCTCTTGGCCCCTCAGTCCCTCTGCCCCTCTGCCCCCTTCCGGCTTCCGCATCACCGGCTATGCCGTACAGCCTCAGTTATGTTCCACCACCGTTGATGATTCACGCCTTCTTATTGTCTGACTCTGTGGCCTAGTTGACCTGAACTAGCCCACTATTTTGCTTACATTTAAGAACCGCTCTCATTAATACGAAAAACGACACTACAGTGCGGCCCCGGTTATATCGGCTATCTGAGAATATCGCTTAAATGAAGTAATTCTCTTATCTAAGCAAGCCAGCTATCTAGAGTGCCCTAAACCCTTGATGCAATATTCTCACTTTCTAGCTCACGCCCTAAACGCTCTAGAGACCGAAGAAGAGGGGTTTTTGATGTATCCTGCCCCTCTATATAGGAAATCAACAGCTGTACAGCGTTTAAAGCATTCAATGGCTTTGGAAGAGGTGCTGGTTCTGGAGCATCATCCTCATCATCAGTATATATATTTATAGTAGTATCCGAGGCTTCTGTAATCAGTTGCTCAAGTAGAGCCTCAGATGATAGCTCTGCCTCACTACCAGCAAGCTCCAGAGATTCATCCACGGGGTTTAAAAAGGATGATATATCCATACAGTTTGATAATCGGCCACTATGCTGCACCCGATTATAAAGCTGTGATAGATTAGGAGTCTCAACTGAGAGCTGTACTGGATTAAGAACCAATGTGCTCTTATAAAAGCATGCAAGGATTGTTGAGCTCAAAACATCATGTTTCCAGGACCGTACAAGCCAGCGAATACAGTCTAAGACTGTCACTGAAGCCAGTGGATCCAGGTCCCTTTTATAGTGGTATAGCATATACTTTAACCACTGCTTTCGGTAATATGTCTTGAGATTCTGGATAATCCCTTGATCAAGTGGTTGATACCGGCTAGTAGAATTCTTTGGCAGCCAGCAGATGCGTATATTAGCTGGTGGTGGTGCTAATTCTAGCCCAGATAGATGTGGTGAAAAGTTATCCATAGTAAGAAGTATAGATCGTTGGCCAATGTGGTTATAGAATGCTAGTAGCCATTCTCGCATGATAATCTGATTCATCCAGGCCCTCTTATTCCATCGCCATTGAGCTCCAATTGCAGAGAGATTGATATTGCGGAGGGCTCGTGGTGTACGTGCTTTACTAATAACCCAGATAGGTAATTGGTCTGTTCCAGAGGTGTTGACATAGTATATTATTGAAACCTGGGTTTTATCCTTCTTGATCCCAGGCCTATTTGTAGAAGTAAGGCTTTGAGATGGAGGCATACGCCAAAAAAGACCTGACTCATCCATATTATAGATATCTTCCTCATTATACTCGCCGGCAATTGTATATAATGCCTTCATCTCTTCTTCAGCTTCCTCTGGGACTAAGCCTGCTTCACCGTGTAGTGTATGTTGCTTGATATTATAGCGCTGCTTGAATCAATGTAGCCATCCGTTACTAAATGAAGGCGGAGGCTGGTCACAATAGTGTGGTAAAGAGCTCCAGATTTGATGTGCTTTTTCAATAAGAATATCACCACTGATATAAGCACCTTTCAGATCAAGCGTACGTTGCCATTCAAAAAGGACATTTTCAAGATCTTGCTACTGGCCGGTACTCTTGCGAATAGCAGTAGAAAAGGGCTAGATTCAGAGTCTAGATATTGATATTGAGAGCTCAGAATATCAGAAACAGTAGATTGACTTAGTTAATAATTATATTTAGCATAAAACCATGCTATACAAGCTTTTTGTGTTGGACGACGAGGTTGACTGTGCACCCAGTCTCGTAGTGCCTTGCGTTGGACGTCGGAGATCAACTTTTTTCGAAGGACGCGGCATTTTAATTGGCTGGCTAGTAAGGTTTCCACTAGGATGAGCTTTTCAGTTGAGTGATATGGCTTCCGATATATCGGGGATCGGGGGAAGGAGAGGATGTGAGGTAAGAATATATGACTGTGGAATTCATCCACAAAATTTCTAGGGAATTGTTATTTGGACCTCACACTATACTAATATAGGAAGGTAATGTTGGAGCATACTGCCGTCCGCACCTAGCGACCCCGCTTAGTCATCATTTATGTAAGCTAGATAATTAGATAGATTGGCCATCCCTAGCAAAACAACACACATCGCTTCCACAACTGAGCATGATCACGTTTCTCTTTTCCTTGAATACCTGGAGTGTCTAGAGTATAAGGTACTGCACGTGATCTGATGACAGATAGATCGGTTGGCTCTCGGTGGCCCATCAGTAAGTTGCGGCCCCATAATCGATTGGTGCCTGGTATGTCCGTAACACCACTCCCGTCTAGACGTAAAACTTCAAACGGCCACAACAAATTAAATAAAATAGATAGAAATAAGAGAGTTGAAGATTCAGAATCCATAGCCATAGATAGATACGCTATAGGGAAAAATATAAAAAGGCCCAATATTGCTTATCTAAGTGTACCTCATAGGTCGGGTTTCGACTACTAGACTCAGTTATCTTAGGTGTGGTGGGTAGAATCATCGAGATGAGGCCCCTCGGAGAGGCCGGTTTGCTGCTTCTCGTCGTCGCATTTGCGTTCGTCTGCGGCTTAACGGCATGGCTTGCGGTCAAGGCTCGCGCGGTGCTCCCAGCCTCAGGTCAGCGTGAAACACTGCTCGTTCTTCTCGCTCTCCTCTTCCTGTTGGTCCGGGTCGTCTATTTCTTACTGTTGGGGTATGGTGACCCGAAGTTCAACCATGCATCTGGAGACGTATGTATCTTGGCTGGTATGGGGCTACTGATGAAGATCTTCATCGTTATCATTCTTCTCGCAGCTCATGCCATGACAGAGACAATTGACGGAGTTGCTGGAAACAAGAGGGTTGCCGCGAGTTGCGACGTTGATCGGACTGTAAACTGATTTTGCCAAACCGTCCAGCACCACTCGAGAAGATAGGGTGGTCAAAGCTACAATGCGCAGCCAAGAGTCGTCGTCTCTCATTTCACATGCAGCTTGGTCAAAAGGAACGGACGCTCTCAGGGGTTTCGAGCGCCTTTCACACCGGGTATCAATAACGATAAGACCACTGTACTTGTCATGAGGTCATGGAAAGTACTATACTATATGAGAATCGCCATAAGAGCACGAATCTGCCTCAACTTCTATTAAAGATGTAATCCTCCATTAAAAATTGAACACCTCCTTGTTTGCCTTGGCCCACTCTTCTAAGCTTGAGGCTCGGCCAGCGTACTTTCGAAGATTAGCGGCGGCCTGTTCGTACGTCTCTCCTTCAAACGGGTCAAACTCATCACCGCGCCTGTCCTTCGGTCTCAAGGACTGAACCAACCTCCCAGCAACTAAGTCTGGCACGCCAATCTTCAGCAGGTTTTCCACTCCCTCCTTCTCATCCAATTCGGTGACCTTGATGTCTTTGCCAAGCGCCTTGCCAAATATGCCCACGGCATCTCTCTGGGACACCAGTTTTGGTCCACAAAGAGGGATCGAGTTGCGTTCTTCCGCGCCTTCGCTCGCCTGCATTCCTTTGACAAGCAGCGTCCCGGCCACACTACCAATGTCTTCGGGCGAAATCCAGTCGAGTTTAGCATCCGGATACGCAATTTTCACCTCTCCTTCGTGAATCATACCCGCCCACCAACCCGCATTAGTGCTAAAGTATGCCGGTCGAATCGCTATATAGCCGTTGCTGCCAAAGACTTCGCGAAGGTTGACCTCGACCTGCGCATGGGTATACGCGATGACGTCTGTCCGTGTTATGCTCCTGATGTCACCGTGTACACTAATGCTACTCAAGAAGACAACAAACTCGATACCGGATGTCTTCAGAGCTTCAAGTGTGTGTCTCATGTGGTCTGTTGTGCCGTGCACAAGGTATATGAAGGCACGCTTCGCTCCAGTCGTTTGCACGGCAGCGTGAACCGTTTCGGGTTTGATGAGATCAGCTTGGACCCTTTCGAAGCCCCCTGCCTTCTCCTGCTCTAAAGTGAGGCCTGGAATGGGCCTCAGGGTGTCACGCAGAGCAAGGACCACTTTTGCACCGCCTTGCTGCGCAGTACGAGCTGCGGCAGAGCCGACGTGGCCGGTGGGGCCAAAGACGATAGAAGTGGTGAAAGCCATAGCGAAATGTTTGTCAGGTTGTGAAGAACTGAACGAGAGTACAATGGGACCCTTGGGGATCGTCGTGAATTTATATTCCAGTCGACGTTGTTATGCTTGTGCTGCATCCCTGCTCAGGTCGGAGTTCCCTTGGCCGACGTCGGTATTCGGACTTCCGCGTGGCCGTATTCTCGGAATGGAAGAGATCCACTATCCCCAGAGTAATTTAGTATCTATGGCTAGTTAACCTATCATTTCGCAGACTTTCACGGTGTAGATCTCAGAAAATTTCCGGCACAGAGGGTTCCGGGTTTGATTAGAAATTGAGGCGGTCGGGGAGATCCAAAGCGAATTCCGAGCGCTGACAAACTGCAACACACAGGAACTTGGCACGTCGTCCGTGCTTTGCTTCTATACAGTTAATTAATACTTATGAGTCAACCTGATTCGGCAGTGCTTATAGTCGTGTTTAACGCGTGGCCAATCTCACCCGTTTGAAAGATTCAATATGCCCATCCCAGTTGTTCTTTGCGGCCGGCTGGAGAAAGTGGGTTCCATTGTGATCTCAGAGCTAGAACCTGACTATGAAGGTAATAGAAGCTTCACCCCCTGCACGACTTCTCACGCATCTCACAGGGTAATCAGTCACATATTTCGTCATGAGCGTCGAGGACGGTATACGCAACCTCCCTCTTATCCTGTCTGGTTCCACCCCAGCCAATGACAAAAGCAGTCTGGGCTCGAAAAACTACTCGGCTCCTCCTAAAGCTGTCATTCTAGGAGGCGGATACGATGATGAAGCTGTCACTCAACTTCGCGAGGCTGTTACTAGCTCACCAGGAACAGTAAAGATACCTTGGTTGAAAGCGGATCCCGAAAAGACGAAGGCAGGTCCTACTCCGGGATCAGAGGAGTACTGCAGGGCGGCGGCATCTCGAATGAAATATACACTTGGAAGTATTCTAGCGAGGGGTGATCTTGAATCAGAAGATGACGAGACATTTTACTGGTGATAGGGCAAGGCGACTGTCTATAGAACATGGTAATGGAAAGAACGGTTGACACGCTCGCAACGCTCGATACAAGAAGTACAGGGAGGAAGGATCCTGATGATCTTGTAGGATACCGTACGGGCTAGTTATCCTAGGTACCAGTAGGCTCTACAGGTTAGGAAAGCAATAGAATGTCTAAGATACTATATCAGTAGCATGGCAAATGCGTGGCAGATATAGTTTGTTGAGTAAATGGCCGAGGAAGCGAAAATTGTGAAGTACGATGGAATTAGAGCTTATAGAAGCAAACTTGCAAGTTGAATTGGTACAATTCTACTGAAGCCCTAGGGATCCTGGAGATATTTAACCTGCACTTTCGGTGAGCCCTTGACAGTGAGGAATCCCATAGAATCGAGCGGAATCCCTGTTCAACTCGCATTCTGCAGTCCTCCAGGATGCTTCCGGTCAATGTAGTTATCCTACAAATGCTGTGTTGGCCAACGGCCCTGATTGATATCTCCAAGACATAGGCGTTTGCTGTCTCGGGCATGTCGACCGGAGGGAAAAGCCAAGAAGTGGCAGAGGAAATCCACAGGGCTGACTTCCAGCCGCTCATGAGGTATATGTATCGATTTTACTATGTTGGATCCTCGACTTGTATAATTGATCGAGAATCCGTCGCACCCTGTAATTTAGCCAGTCTCTCGATTGAACCACACAATTCGACCATTTTCCTGCCACTTGCATTCCATTCCTCCCCCGCCTCCCCGCCTCTCACCCTTCCCAAGCTTCCTCTCTCCTATTGATAATAACCCCCATTCATGTAGCCATGTTGGGATGGAACGTGGGCGATGCCTCCTTCAAGAACCACGATGTAGCAGGCCCCGACCGTCAACAGGCGCGAAAAAGACATCGCGCGCGCCACACGAAATCTCGCCATGGGTGCTTCTCCTGTAAGTTGCGACGGGTCAAAGTAAGTCTACCCTTCCTGGTCTCCCCCCCATGATACTTTGCTGATCCACCTGGGTCGTTCCCGGACAGTGTGATGAAGGTCGTCCTGTCTGTGGCACCTGCTCGTCTCGCGGGGAGCCGTGCTCTTTCCCTGACCCTCCCGACCCAACCGTGATTTCGCACAGATCGAACAGCGCCGCCTCCCGGACGCGACGAGACGGGCCGCGTACCCGGAGTGGCAGTGGTCTCCATTCTTCGCAACCCCATGGGGAACCGTTGGAGAACGATTTACCACGACCAGCGGGGATTCCCCAGTCAGTAAACGATGACAACCTACTGGAGATGGACAATATCCTCATGGTACAGTTTTTCCACCTGTATACGGCCCGGGGAATGTCCCTACATCCAAAGCGAAGCCAGGTTTGGGAGCGGGTGATTCCCGATCTCGCCGGAAGGAATCGTTTTCTCATGCACCTAGTCCTCGCCTTAGGTGGCATACACATGATCACGGAGCGACTGAGGCATGGGCCTCGCGGAGAAGACAACGGCTCGGAGACAGTGGGTTTGCGGGTGGTTATGGAACATCACCAGAAAGGGCTGCAACACTTCAGGGAAGAGGTGGCCCAGATCTCCAACTCGAATGCTGAAACCGTCTACGCCGGCTCTCTACTCCTCGTCGGGTTTATCTACGCATCGCTCCAGGTCCCGGAGCTCAACCCGCCGGCGACTACTACTCATTCTGTTTCTGTCGCCTATGGCGGGGCTCTAAATACACGAGTTTCCAAGACATTTCATAGGCCGCAGATAGGCTGGCTGCACCTGTCCCGAGGGGTCTCAGCAGTGGTCCGGGATCAATGGCCAGTCTTGAAAGCTGGCCGCCTGCGGCCAGTGGTGCTACACTTCCATGGGGATGAGTACTGGAAAGATCTGCCCTTTACTTCATCCTTGTCTCAGCTCAGTAACTGCTCACCGCGCCTGATAGTATTTGCTCAGGGGGCGAGTCAAGCCATTTCAGATCTGAAAACAGCCTGGGCTGCGATAGGGCTTGCCAGTAGCACTGATTCCAGCTTTGTTGACTCGCCGACGTCTCTTCCCTCTCCAACGATGTCCGATGAGGCAGTCGACGAGCAATCAAGAATCATTGACGTCCTGGAGACGGTTTATACGCGTATCATCTCGGCCTTGCAGTGCTCGGTCAGCGAGCGTGGCTCTCCAGATGATTCCGATATCCAGGCGAATTTTGAGGAGGCTGCGGTGCTGGCCTGGCCGAATTTGATCCCCAATGACTTTATCAGCCTCCTCGAGCTCGACGACCAAGTCGATCTTAGCCGGGCATATTCCTTGACCATCCTAGCTCATTTCTATGTGATAAATACTCTCGTGGACCGCTGGTTTTTGTACGGGTCCTTCAAAGAGGAAATCTTCAAGATCCACGGGTCTGTCTATAACTCCTTCAACGCTCAATTGGATCGGCTCATGATGTGGCCAGTGAAGGTGGCGGCCTCGTGACCAATTCTGACTGCGCGCCGGTCTCCAGAGTACTGAGAACGCCGACCTTACCCTTTCACAGACCCAGCCGGGTGAAGAAATCCGCCCAGGTGTGTCCCTACTGAGACTCCAACCTGCTCTATCTACAATAAGCTGTTACCCATGCACGCTGTAATGTAGCCGATGATTGTAACAAGCCGAGAGCCACAACGTGAAAGCGTCCTTGATAGGTTTGCATTTCAAGGGCAGTGGATGCTCCTCGAGCTAATTTTTGAAGCGAAGTTACTTTCGTAAGTGCGCAACCTACTTGAAGTCGCCTATTTACAGCTGAATTGCTTCATTTCAAGATTTAGATTTCAGAGCCCTGATTTGTATTAATTAGGTTCCCTGCTCGTCTTTCGGGATTGCCTTTGACATTGGGGTTGACTTACACCGTTGCAATTTGAGCAGACATCAACCACCGCGCAGAGGCCGGTAGTTACCGGCTGAAGAGGTACCGCGGAGGCCAAGCTTTCTAGCTCGTAGCTGGTAAGCAGAATGGAGAGGTCCTTCAGCATGGCCAGGTGTAGATGTATGGCCTCAGTATCTAGTCTCCGTGTTATGCTGGAACCTTAAAAACAGACAGCCCAGCACACTGGCCGGAATATTTTCAAGTTGGCGTATCCGTACCTTCACAAGCGCCTAACTATGACAGCTGGCGCCCATTACAAGTCTCGGACCGTGGCAACAGGCGGTTGGGTAGCTGGAGAACCAATGCCGGGCCGCATGCCAATTCAAATTCGTAAGGGGAAGATCGCTGGACAATAACATAAGTCAAGGAAAGGAAAAGGTCCGCGAATGAGAAAAGAGACAATTGATTCCGGACCCTGTTTCATCATCATGGCTCAGAACGCTCCACCCGTATTCTTATAAAATCGAGTAAAGGGTGGAGTTGTTGTACTCTAAATTGGGATTTTCAACATATAACATTGGACGTACAGAACCCTTTGGCGCGATGAGGGCAAGTTCCGGAAATAGCTCCCTCGTACCCGTCCGTATTCGTATACCAATACCGGGATGGCAGATTCCGACCAGGTGCGGCTGCGGTGCGCTTCGGGTCAGGGCGTATTGACACCGCCGACCGAGAATAAGATTCTCGGTCAATACCCGAACCATGCCACAGGCATCAAATACCTGGTCCACAGACACGGGCGCCCATGAAATTCGGCCCCGAGACCCCCTAACGGGTAGGTTCTGGGCCGTGTCTGCCGATGGCCGTGGGGGCGATTGAGAACCTACTGAGAACTCATGTTCAAGCACTATACGGTGTAGATAGTTATGACTCGGGGCAATAACAGGTAGGAGTAGAGAGAATACAGAAACCATAGCCCAGGGATCTTATAGATTACAAGACAAATTCGTAGCTTCCAGCGTCCAAGCCAGATTCAGGGGCAGGACGGCCTGACAACGAACCAAGAGATGCGGAATGATGGATGGGACCATGTCATGATACGCGATGCGCAAAGCGTACCTCATAGGCTTTTTTCAGATAGATTCATAAGATGTCCGTAACTTCCCAAACAAACAATATCAGCCAAGGTACTAATTAAGCAAACAAGTTCACCCACCCCACCACCTAAAATTCCCTAACCAGCGTCTCCCGAAACCCACTAACATGCCAAACACCCCCCGCCCCAACAATCCACAGCTCTCTCTCCCCCAACGCCGTATTAACTGCCACATACTTCCCTCCACCAACACGAATCGTCCCCAACGCCAGCCCAGTCTGTGGATCAAGCACATCCACCCCATTGCCTGCACCAGCGAAGATCCACCCATTCCTCGAGGTCCTGACACCATCGTAGACGAAAGAGATCGGAACGCTGACCAGCCGGGGACCACTCGTCAACGCGCCTGGGTACGACACATCATATGCTTCAAGAGTACGGGGGCGGTAAGGGTACTCTCTGTGGCTTTTATCAGGGGATACGGCCCCGGTATTGGAGATGTATATGGTGCCTTTGCCATTGTCGCCTTTGGAGAAGGCAACGCCGTTGGCCTGATATGTTGTGACGTGAAATGGCCGTGGACGGAGAGTAGTCCCGTTGACGAAATAGACGGTTGAGAGGAGGGGTGGTGTAAAATTTACGACTCCCCTTCCCTGCTCGCATTATTGGCATTCCAATTCATTTTGAGTTGAATTTGTAGAGTGTGAATACTAACCCAACCGTAGTGGTCATCAGTCATCCAGAAATTGCCCTCGGGATCAATATCAAGATCATTCAGTCCCTGAAACGGCAAGCCGTAGAAATTATTAAGCAAGGTCGTCTTCTCAAGGGTCTCGGGAATAATCTTATTCAACGACGCAGTCTCATTATGACTCCCGTCAGTAATGACATGATACGCTCCATTATGAAAAACGCATCCATGGACATTAACGATGGGAGGGTTCGTAGTAATATTGCGTAGCTCGTTTGTCTCCGTATTAAGGAGGTACTGCCAGTCGTGAGAGCCATCGTGGCCCCCTGGAGGGCCCCATTCGATGAAGAACAGCTCCTTGGATGAAGGGTTGTAGCAGGGGGCCTCGTGGGTCTGGAAGGGCAAATCATGTAGCCGACGAATCTTCGCCTGGGGACCAAGTAAGTCGAAGAACCTTTCGTCGTAGGCGACGAAGTCGGTGGAGTTGAGATAATCTAATCTGTTGGTTGATTAGTTCTCCTACCCTATAGATGAGAAAGAGAAGTGAAAATAGGGAACCCACGCCTTAGCCACTTCCGGATCAGATGTTTCGCTGTCAGTGTGCGAAACAAAGGCAGACCGATTAAAGTGGCCCGGGATAACGGCGAACGAAGGGTTTTCGTAGGACAAGTACGCCCATTGAGCCGTCGCGTTCTGGAACTTACGTGGCAAGGGACTCAGTAAAGCCGTAGCCAATGGCAAGAAGACCAGGAGCCTTATTGAGAGAGGCTCAGAACGCATTGCTCCAGGACGAACACCAATGAGAAAATGAGTAGCCCGCAGGGTACAGATTTACAGCCCATGTCGCCGTGGGAGGGCCTTTGTTTGTATACCAATGCAAGTATGTTGATACCTAGACTGATTCATTTCACCTTAGTCATTGTGTATCACCAAGTACGATTACTACCAAAAATCCGACTTGGCATATAGACACGAAATTCACACACCCCGGCTTGGCAAGGGCAACTATAACACCATCTATATACAAGCTCCCCAACTTATTTCCTCAAACTTTAGGAAATCCAGTTTGTACTTTCCGAACCTCGAGAAACGCTTAAGCTGGATTCGGTTCCCTCGGAGCAATTACACAGCAGAGGCCGAGGCCTCCACTCGGAGCAGTCTGGCCTCGGGGTCCCACTCGGAACATTTGGAGATCATCCACTCCACAGTAGGTGCAGATAAAGTCACGAATAGGGCGGTAGTTCGCGAGTGTTGCTGAAATCAGATATGGGTCGATGGGATAAATCAGAACACTTGCATAATCCCACTTTGACCGCTTTCTGAGAAAATTGAAGTACTAATCGATGGGGAAAATTGCATGATGATACGAAAATATGAGCCCACGTGACCTCTAAGGCTTGGCTGTGGATCAACGATCGTTCCCCTAGATTCTAGAAGATGATGGAACCAGATGGAGGAAGAGGTATAAGAGATAGATGAGAGGCGAGCAGGAATAGAATGAGAACGAAGAGATAATCAACTCAATGGCATCCATTCCTTAGTAGGCTACGTGCGTGTAGTCGATACAGTTCCATTCTGCCCTTCTTCCCCTACATTCTCAACACATGAATTTCAAAACTTAACTCTGATGTCATTAGTAACGGACTTCGTAACGGCTCAGGCAATGGTTGAGACGTCGATGCGTGAGAACTTATTCTCAGCGACGACAGGGTGCATGGTGTCGCCTCTCAGGAGTCATCAGGAGGCACGCATGATGTCAACAAGAATACCGTTAGGTTTAGAGCTCCTGATTCCAGACGCCTCAACCACCAAACCGCCGATCGTCGCGCTCATTTCGAAGCTTTACCTAGATTAGTATGGATAAGCAGGAGTCTCTTTCAAACTGCGATCAATCAGTATTCTAGAAATAAGACCAATTTGCCTATGTCTAATGGACTACGGATTACTAGTCAGAACAGACTCCCGCACGTCCGATACATGATTGCTATTTACTAGGTACTGCCGTCGAGGCCACAAGCGGGTATCGTGGAGGAAGTTGATCTAATACTATTGAACAAGAAAGATGAATCTATGACTGAGTAACTGGAACAAAATTGAGTCAGAGAATGACTTTGGGGCATGCTAATGCTGATGCGGGAAGAAGAGGTAGGGTGGGGATAGAGTTGCGATTGAAGTCCTTGTACAGTGAATCGGGAGGCTGGTCAACTACTAACGCAAGGGCAACTAACTTAATGTAGAGTTAAGGTTAATCAACTCAACAGAGGAACGTTCTGTAATTCCAATCGATTTGGTAAGACCATCTAACTGGGGAAACCCTGCGTTCTTTTGCCTGATCACTGGAACTTGACTATCTCCGAACACTATTGTTACCATGCGCTGCCATCCCCTTTCCACTATGTTCTAACCCCTTCTCACAAAATTTTATGCTGCTCCCTATAGACGGTCACTTAGACAGCAATCTCACGCCGTTTCAGTCCGACATTCACAGCGATAGGTTTCCTAGCCAACCCCTCATTAACCTCCATTTCGTCCTTTCTCAAAACAAAGTCATATCTCCTCGCCCAGGCCGCCGTAATCAGCCTCAATTCCATCTCCGCAAGATTCCGCCCAAGGCATGCTCGCGGGCCATAGCTGAACGGTATGAAAGCCTTCTTCTGGCGCGGTGTGAGGTTCTCCCACCGATCAGGCCTGAACTCCTCCGCGTCGGGGCCCCAGACCTCCTTCAAATGGTGAACTGTGTAGATTGGAATACTTAAAACCGTACCGGGGGGGTAGTAACGTCCCTTTATCGTTATCCCTTGAGTACCTTGTGGTATTTCACGAGGAAGACCCAGGCTAATAGACGAGTGGTGTCGCAGAGATTCATTGATAATAGCGCCTAGATACGGAAGGGTCTTAACCTGGTCAAACGATGGCACCATGGTGTCTGCTGGAAGAGCTGCGTCAAGCTCCGCTTGCAGCTTCTGCAGCACGCCCGGTGTCCTGACAACGTGATACATCAATGCGGCGAACGTGCTACTTGTCGTGTCGGTGCCGGCGATGAGCACGGTCAGAGCTTCAGCTGTGAGCTCTCCCATGCCGAACGGCTCACCCTTGTCATCTCTTCCCTCTCGCACGCGCTCAAGCAAGTCCTTGTGGCGGTCTGCAGGCGGCGGGTTATTCAGGCGATCAACGATGCGGGCAGTACCTAGGCTGCGCAAGTTGTTCATTCCCGTGACGCCCGCGTGGAAGAAAGGGTCTGGAATCCACTTCAGATAGGGTCGGAGCTCAGGGAGTGTTCCCACAGTAGCTGCGATTTCGCTCCTGGTGGTGAGACTCGTGATGACGGGTAGATTGATGGTCTTGTTGTCGCTGATGCGAACCTTGACATCTTCTGACGCATTTTCAAGAACACCGAATGGGGCACCGAAAGCGAGATCACCGATGATATCGAGGACCAAGTAACTAATAAGTTAATTCGCCGTCTGTTCGAAGTCTACTAAGGCAATGCGTACTTGAGCCACACACGGCCTTCCACATTCGCATACCCGTCTTGTTGAGCTTTCTGGTCCGCGATGTCGTCCCACTTCTTGAGGAAGACCTTCAACCACGAATGTATGAATGGTTCAAAGTTTCGCATCGATTGCGGGGCGAAGCTATGGGCTACCACTTTTCTTTTGCGGGAATGTTCGGCACGGTCCCTGGAAGTGAAGATACTGCGGGTAGTGATGAGAGAAGCGTCGTACCAGGACATGTGGAGTGTTAGTTATCATAATTACAGATAAGGCCACTGGACTCTCACGATTTAAGCAGACCAGTCCCATGGCCGTATATGGTCTGAATGGCCTCCTCATCAGCAATGCTGACATGATTGGGTTGTATGCGGACGATAGGACCATATCGCTTGTGGGCTTCGTCAACATATTTGTAACGCTTGCCTGCTCGACAAACAATCAAAAGCCAGAAATTTGAGAGTAGAGCAGCAGGGGGGCCGGGTATATCCCGCAAGTGACTGAAGGCCCAGAAATAAGGGACGAGGTAGTATAGTAGAACGAAGACGGACCCAGTCAGAAAGGCCACTGGGGAAATGATGAAGTCGATTGGGGGCGCCATGCTGGGCAGAGGGATACAGGTGTTCGTGACAAAGGTCAGCAAAGGTCTTTAGATGCGCGTACTGGCTACCAATACAAGGCTTTTCAGTCGCCAAAGAAAAGAAATTGCACCCGAATCACAGACTCTTGAATTCAAAGCAACGCATAAGTAATTCTCATTTCCCGTTCTTTGTAATCAGAGCCCTGTGGGTTGTGGATTGGAGTATCGCGTAGATAGTTTTTCGCAGGTGTTTCGGAATCCATTCGGAAGATTAAAATGCTCCGAAGCACCAATAACTACCGCATCGGGGGAAGACCCGTCTGGACTGCATAGCAAACTGATTAATAGTGCCAGTCCATTGCTATTTCTCAAGCAGCGTTGAGATGAGTCACTGGGCCTTGAACGTCGGGGATGTTCCGACAGCCCTGCAGACCCTTCACAACTCACTCAATCCTGATAGAATGCAACACTTGCCTACGATAACACATTCCCTAAATGATTGGCTAGGCCCTCGGCACTACCATGGACGGCAAGAAAAACATTTCTGTCACCCTTGAACAAGGCGATAATACAATTGGATCATTCACTGTACCTACCACGCAATCTTTTCTCCAGCAGTTGAGTCCCCAAAAAGATCGCAATGTACTAGTGCAAGAGATGCTGCAGCAACCTCTGTAGTATGAGCAAGCTAAGCTAGGAGCAGATTCCGTGAGAGTCAGACGAAAGCTGAACTTCCCAGTCCTCCTGATGGATATATATTATGCGCATTGCTTCTAGAGCGTCAGTATGCTGATAACCATCCAGATGATGATTACATACATGCTCTCGTTCGTTGACAGCAGACGTAAGGAAGGCAGCTAGAAAAGTACAAGAGTTCCTTGACACGAAAACTAGTCTCATTAACTCCAATGCATACGGTCTCCTAGAAGGCAACCCACATGACTGGAGACGATTACCCCTGTGTCCTCAGCGCCCTCTACTTCGGTTGGCTCTGTACGTGACAAATCCCTCGATCTGATCAAAGCAAAACTTACCTAAATACTAGGTGGAGCATGGACATGGAACATACTCCTACAGCGTGTCCCAATTGCAAAGACAGTCGGAGCAATGCTAATAGTCTGGGGCGCAGTCTGCATGCTGCAGGCTGCAGTTTTCGTCGCCGGCGGATTCTTCGCAATTTGCTTCTTCCTCGGTCTCTTTGTAGCATGTATCTCGCCGTCTTAGGTGCTTCACGCTTCCATATTATGGACAAGGGAAGAACAATCGCTGGGTTCTTTTTGGCTTTGCACAAATGGCCAGGCTAGAATTCCTGGGTCGCTGCTTGCTTATGGGACGGGTATGGCTGATGGCTTGACAATCACTAATTGGAAGTTAGATCAGTAGGTTAGTTCTGTAAATAATACTTCATTGCTTGCATCATTGATGAGATTTCAGATTATCGCCGTCTTGACCCTCAGCTGGGGTTTCGTCATACTCGCCCATCTCCCAGACGGCCCTCACCATGCAAAGGTGCTATCGAAGTACAAGCGAGTCGTAGCAGTCTGGCACGTATCCTAAAATGAAACTTGCATCAAGAACCCCGCAACCAAGCCCCACTAGATCAAGACGGAAAATGCTATCTACTTTCCTTGACTGGAAGAGGCATCGGAATTCTCAATAGCGGGGTCTCAAACTTCATGTGGCCATCATCAAAGGCCTTAATTTCGACTCCTTACAAAAAAACCCTGATGTAAGCTCCAGGAGGCACATTTGAGAAGGCCGGATGCTTGCTTCTAGGTTATGTTTCCCAGTACCGGAACATGCTCAGCATCTCGGTTATCCTGGGTTGCTTGCCCGGCATGGTTAGGCTGATTGGCCTTTTGACCATAAATATTGACCGTCGCTACTCACTGTCAGCCATGTGTTGGATGCAGAACTTTGTCTGAGCGCCGATTATATTGAATTGGACATTACCTGGTGTTAATCGGGTGGGGGGGGGAACACTAAGGGCTACGACGCTGGGTATCTATTTGGTTTGTTTTGTTGTTGTGACCGAGGAGGCTTACATGGAGCATTTCAGGAGAACTTATGGGAGGGATATCAGAATTTGACCAATAAGGAGAACAAACACTTTACATATAGGTTGTAGAAAGCCCCCAGCGTATATATTGTTAGAGAATGGATGTTCCTTACGATGGGCAATACTCTCCGGCTTTGCCCCCTTAGACTACCAATTAAGGTGATTGTCTATGCAACGACGAAAGTCCAAGCTCAACCTACAAACTGGTCCCCTAACATGGAAGACGCTTCTAGATTAAGCAAATGGTTGATATCTGTCATGGCCAACTTCGTCTAATTCATTGAGCTTTAAACAGTGTATCCAGGATCGAAGCTACTTGAATAGCTTCCTCATCCTCAAAAGGGCGTCCAACAATCTGGATAGTTGACGGTTGGTTCGTGAACAGATTCGGATCGTCTGTTCATAACAACATATTAGAATCTCCCTCTAGTGCTAGCTTAGCAGACTTACACAATTCATAATTGGATTTATCGTAGGGATTTGTTTCCAACGGCTGGTAGTTGGGATCCACAGGGTCCAGCTGGGGATCCACCTTGAAGTTGGGAACTGGTAAGATGATGGAAGGATAGTCAAGCAGGTTGAACAACGAGGTATAACCCCAGTAGATATTAAAGTCATGAGGGTAGCCTACTGCCGGGGCTGGGGGCAAAATCAGTGCGTCAATGGCGCGGCCCGAGGTAGTGCGGCTGGCTGTGTTGTTCCATGTTTCTGCAAATTGTTCTTTGAGGGCCCTTGTTTTGAGATTTAACTGTCCTATCTGTCAGTGAGCTGTTCTTCGCCTGGTTATGCCGGCAAGGGCACAAGCAAACATACTTGTAATGCTTCTGCGGCAGAGTGTTCCCGGGTGTTGAAAACTTTGAGGAGATCAGCAAAAGCTGGTATAGTAGGCTCTTCTGCAGCAGCTAGTGTGGACATAGTGCCACGAGACCCTGATTGGTAATAGATATCGAACTGGCTTCCCGTTAATGATAGAGTCCTGCTGTTTCAACGAGATGCTTACCGTAGTTTTTTGAATATCCCAGCAATCAAAAGGTGTCTCAAACGTAATGACTGTGAAATCGGGTTAGCACGTATTTTGTTGGGATAATAAACTGCCAACTCGCCTCCGTGCCCGGCTTTCTCGAGCGTCTGTTTAGTGTGTTCCAGAGCTCGTAGCACCGGTGGATGAGGCATTACCACTCCATCCCACGTCATTATTCCGATCGTGAGTTTCCGGTCCAAAGCATCTAGGATTCTCCATGGGACAGGCACAGAAGTCACATCGTACTTATTGAGCGGGTGCGCATTGATGATCCGAGTGAACAACTCAAGATCATCAAGAGAATGGCAGACAGGTCCACAAGACAATTTAATTGTAATATTGCCAGTGTTAGTATTGTGCATGCCACCCTTGGGTATGCGATCCGACGTAGGCCGAATACCATACAATCCGTTGAAAGCGGACGGCACGCGGATCGATCCCCCCATATCCGTCGAAGGCGCGATTGGGCTACCTCTCAAGGCTACCAAAGTCGCATCTCCTCCCGAGCTACCGCCGGCGCCCAAGTCTCTATTGTATGGGTTCGTCGTGCGGCCCCAGAGATTGCTAACCGTCTCCAAAGCCATTCCTGACTGAGGCATAGTTGTCTTACAGAAGAAGACTGCACCTGCGGCACGCAACGTCGCTACAATGGTAGAGTCCTGTTGAGCTATATTATCCCGCCTAGCAACATAACCCATTGTCACGGCATGGCCTTTGACTTCATGGGAATCCTGACCGGTCGCACCATCAGCGTCTTTACCCCGATGTCAAGCGCGATTCTACATTTCCGTACCTTTAGAGCGATAGGAACTCCGTGCAATGGCCCTTTTAACTTGCCACCCTTGTCGAGAATCTCATCGAGCTCTTTCGCCTGTTGGAGGCCATCTTCGAAGAACCAATCGGTCAGGCAGTTGACCTATTGTCGGAGTTAGCCTAAGCCTAACACCACAATTTGAGGGTAACATGCCAGCTGATGGGCAACAGCAGCCCGGGCGGCAAAAGCCTCTAAAATCTGCATGGCTTTCAATTCCCGAGACTCAAGACGTTTCACGATCTCGACGGTCGTGAGCTCAGTAATTTTGAGCTGGTCGTTAGTCAGGATACCACTGGTATAAGGCACACTGGTTACGTCCTTCAGCGACTTGTATTTATCGGCATCCAGCCGCCAACGGGGGGGGATGGCCTCCAGCACAGCAGCCTGAGATTCCTTGGCTATGGTTTTCCACGACATTTTTGTGGTCGCAAATTATAATGGCTTGTTTTCTGTCGGTTGTGCTTCAGGGGCACCTTTGATTCCAGCTGCACAGGCGTTACGTCAGATCATATAGAGAGTGTATAATCACGCAAGACAAGGGACAGAATGAAGATCAGCTCGGATTAATGGATGCGAAACAAGGAAATGAAACATAAGCGCTTGCCAAGAATAGCCGTATGCATGATATGGCAGGGATCGAGTTCTTGCCGCACACCCGATTGGGCACTGGCCAGTTCTCCGACTTCTTTGCATCGGAGTAGCTCTCGGAGGGCATTAATAGTTGGAGTACCTTTGATGCAGGGGTGTTTCCGGTAGAACCAATTGTAAGCTCGGATTCACTACACGGGAGGGATATCACTGCGATGATGCCATATCGGCCCATTGTCTCCATCAAACTAGTAATGGCGCATTATATTAATAATGCGTCTGTATTTGTCATCACGTAGCTATGCGAGATAAAAATATAGGGTGATATATGGTTATATAGATAGAATGACAGACTACCTACCTATTTAGGGTTCTTTCCCAAGCTACAGTACCTCTAATCCTACTCTTCAGCTCCTTTCAACCTCCAGATCCAGACCATGGTGCACCAAACAATCGACAACATCGCCGCCAAAGGCATCTCCTACTACACGCCCGCTCAAGATCCCCCAGCAGGCACGCAACTCGAGGGAGACGTCAAACTTTTCAGCCCCCTCACCATCCGCGGCGTGACATTCCCCAACCGCCTATTCCTCGCTCCTCTGTGTCAATACTCCTCCAAAGATGGCTACGCCACAGATTGGCACCTGACCCACCTGGGCGGGATCATCCAGCGCGGCCCGGGTCTAGCAATCATGGAAGCGACTGCTGTGCAAAAAGTGGGTCGCATCACACCCCAGGATCTCGGTCTCTATGAAGACGGCCAGATCGACCCCCTGAAGCGCATCACGGAGTTCGCTCATAGCCAAAGTCAAAAGATTGCCATCCAATTAGCACACTCTGGTCGAAAGGGCAGCGCTGTTGCTCCGTGGTTAAGTATTAATGCGATGGCCGTCAAGGAAGTAGGTGGATGGCCAGATGAGATTGTTGCCCCATCAGCAGTCCCCCAGGAGGAGGGAGTCAACACTATTCCCAAGACTCTAACCTTGAATGATATCCAGGAGTTGAAGAAGGACTTCGCGGAAGCAGCAAAGAGGGCAGTTAAGGCCAATTTTGATGCAATTGAGATCCACGCCGCGCACGGATATCTGCTACACCAGTTTTTGAGCCCGGTTAGTAATCGGCGAATAGATCAGTATGGGGGTAGCTTTGAGAACAGGATCAGACTTCTTTTGGAGATTTGCGAGCTAGTACGCGCTTCTATCCCAGCAACAATGCCTCTATTGGTTCGGATTAGTGCTACGGATTGGTTCGAATATGACGAGAGCTTGAAAAAGGAGTTTCCTGAGAGCTGGACACTTGCTCAGTCGATTCAGCTGGCTCCGCTTTTAGCTAGTGCCGGTGTTGACTTGGTGGATGTCAGCTCGGGTGGTGTCCATACCAAATCCGCAATTGCTATTAAGTCGGGGCCTGCCTATCAGGTACATTTCGCCCAAGAGATCAAGAAAGCTGTCGGCGACAAGTTACTGATCTCGGCCGTTGGTGGGATTAAGACGGGGTCTCTGGCCGAAGAGGTGGTGCAATCCGGCATCGATGCAGTCCAGGCTGGACGCTGGTTCCAGCAGAACCCTGGCCTGGTTCGCGCGTTTGCTAATGAGCTCGGTGTTAACGTCAGAATGGCCACCCAGATTGATTGGAGTTTTGAAGGCCGGGGAAAAGGGTCAAAGAAGAGCGCGAAACAGAACGGTCAAAACGCTCATCAATAGAGGATAGATGCTTTGACAGGCATTAAATAGAAGGTTTATCTGTTACGGCGTGTTACGCCTGTTAAATGAGATATGAACCTATGTTGCCGAGAATATCCCAGGTAACTAGCAATTGTATAAACAAGGGTGTACTACCCAATAGTATAGGTTCAGGGCCTGTCCCAGCTAGATTATAAAGATCAGCATCGAATATGAGTTCCTGGCCTGTACACTTTCCCAGTTTCACTGACTGCTTAACTTCCTATAAACCCGAAGTTCATCCTCTCCGTTCCAATTATTCAAGTGCGCCAGGAAATCCAATCTAGAACGATGATCAATCATATCTATCAACCCATTTAAACTTGTATCCACCACCCAACGTTCATCCTCGCCTGCCTAGTCAGTCTCGCCGCAAAGATGAACGCTCCACCAAGCAGAAAACTAGCTCCCATAAGTATCTGAGCCCCAAGGTACTTTCCCCCCTCAGCCGATATCATCGCTCCCGCGATTGGGTTTCCTGTTAGCGTAGCAAAACTCACAACGGTAAAGTTCATACCAATGCGTGCGCCGCGCTTCGACAAATCTGTGGTCAAGCTCGACAGCCCGGCTGGGAACAGGCTCAAGATACCACCGGCAACGACTCCGTACACCACTGTCCAAACATAGAGCTGGCCTGGAGTGTGCACAGCGCTCCACGAGAACAGCGCAATGCCTGCTATGAGACAGGTCGGGATCATCATGTTTAACGGTCCCACGGTGTCGGCCAAATGGTTGGGTATCATGCGGCCCACTACACCGACGCCATTGAGGATCAGAAGGATGTTGAGGGAGTCTGTGTAGGAGAAGTGGGGGGTGGTAATGTCGCGACTGTAGGAGGCGAGGTAGTAAAAGCCGAAGAACACGGCCCAAAAGTTCTGTATAATTTTGTTAGTCACTTGAGCTAGATAAATGGGGGTGGAAGGCGAGCGCATACAAAAAACATGCCGGCCGTGAAACAAGCATACTCCGGTTCTCTAAAAGCGACCCATTCCACAAGCCTGTCAGCCTTGCGCGGTGGCAATCGTGGCCGCATGAAGGTAGTGACGAAGAGTAAGGTAGCCACCTGCACAAAACCGATGCCTCGCAGTGCCCAGCCAATTCCAGCCGAAGGTATAAGCTGCCTTGCCATAGCAGAAAAGACGAGCCCTCCTGTTACAGAGCCACACGTAGCGAAACCAATGGCCAACGAGCGCTTCTTCTCAAAGTACGTAGAGACTACAGATACGGCTGGTGTGACAAGGCAGCCACTGCCGAGGCCGCAACAGATTCCCTGAGAGAGTATCAATTGCCAATATTGGGTCGAAGCCGAGGCAGTGAAGATGCCGATAGTCACCAATACCGTACCACAGCTTAGGACATGCCGTAGGAACCCGCCATCTGTGAAGCGACCGATGAAAGCACCAACGAAGAAGCTGAGGAAGACTTGGATTGAGCCAATCCAGGAGATATCCGACGGCGGCCGATCCAGAAATGTAGTGTAATACGTCTGGAATACACCAAAGCTGTTGATGAAACCCCAGGTATTCATGAAGAGGAAATGTCCGCATAGCGCTACACCACATGATTAGACAAACAGCGGTTCGTTATATAAAGCAAAGAGACACCTTACCGCTTAGCCATGCCTTCCAGCCTCCATCCGGTGGTGGATAGGGGTCCCGATCGTTGTTTGTGACAATATGGCTTAAAGAAGGATTCACGGCGACGAACTCGCTTTTATCCCTTATGTTCGACTCATTGGAACTGACCCTATTGGAATCGTCCTCCTTTTCGTCTCCCGGTGATATCTCTTCCGCTTGCCTCTTTGAGATCTGGTGGGCCATGGAACTAAAGGAACAGCACAGAATGACTTGGTCTTTCGAAAATGGGCTTTATTCAAATAAATGAGAACTTATACTTATTGCATCTTTGCGGGGGTAAAATTACCAAATAGTTTTGTTTTAGTTGGCTTGCTCAATTTTCGGGTTTGTTAATGATATGCAAAACTATCCTCCGGCGCCTTGGGCTCCACTTAAGTTCTCCGATTGTCTCTCGCACATTTTCGGAATTCTTAGTGGTATGCAAGATATCCTCCGGGCCGTTAGGCGGCCCCTGTTCTCGGCAGCTCAACAAACAGAGCGTATTAGCCAGGATCATCCGGGGCCCGGGTGTTATTCGCCGGCCTGTGGGGATCTTCTTTGGCCAGACTTCCCCCATCAGTAGGATCCACTGAGGGGTCAATTTGTTGTCTAGTTGAGCTAGATTGCATTGCCAGCTGCTGGGAGGTGGTGGATGGAAGAAGAGTTTTCATCTAGGGAACACGTAACTCGAAATGCGAATCGTTGCGAACTGACGATGAACTGTCTGCTTGCCTGTTGCCAAACCTCATTAGAGCATATTAACAAAATGATATATGAGACAACTGTCACCATAGCCCTATCAGAATAGCCAAAAAAAAAAGCGTCACTGAGATAATATCATATTGAGCTAGTTCTATATCCCTGCTTCTAGGGAAAAAGGATGTTACAATCCCAAAGATTCTCCCAATTCCACCAACTTTGTAAGCAACCCTTCCACCCCTCGCCGGGTAGTTAACCGGTTACATGCAATCCGAATAAAATCCCCCTTTACCTTATGCGGCGCGTAGTCTATCTTCCAACCGTGGGCAGTGAGATGCTTGTATAAGACATGAGTGTTGTGGCTATTAACAGCTGCTGTATGAGCTCCATCAGCGGTCCCATTTTCCTCTTCTTTCGACGACCAGTAGAAGCAAACTTGTGCGAAGACATTCTCAGTGTCTCCAACCAACTCGAGGCGAGGGTGAGCCTGGACAAGACTGGCCAGATGCTGCGCGCTATCGACAGCTTGCTCAACTTCACGGGCGATGCCTCTGGTTCCATAGTAGATCCAGTGCAGGAACAGCTTAGTTGCGTCGGACCGCCGCGAGCACTGTACCGTCAGCGACGCCAGGTCTCGAATATCAGCCACCTCAGGGGCATCGTCCAGGAGCTTGGAGTCCCTCCAGTCATTTTCTTTGCTGTGTCCATTGGTCCCATTCTGACTTGTAGCTGGTTTACCAGCCGCTTTGTCATGGAACAAGTATCCGGCATTGAGTTTATTAGCCAGCCAAAACGTCCGCAGGTCGTTCGTTAGCAAGAAGGCACAAACGAGAGGCACGCCCAGCATCTTATGAGGATTGAAGGCAATACTGTCCGCACGTTCACTACCCTTGATCAGGTATCTCAGATTGTCGGAAAATGCCACCGCTCCTCCCCAGCACGCATCAATATGGAACCAGGCGTTCGCCTTACTGGCGATTGCCGCTATTTTGTCAATGGGATCAAAGGCGCCGTTCACGGTATTCCCAGCCGTGGCGTTAATAAACAGCGGCTGTTTGCCGCTTTGAATGGCAGCGTCAACGGCGGCCTCGAGAGCGTCAACGTCCATTGTCCCATCTTCCAATGCAGGCACACTGGTAACAGCGCCGTTACCCAACCCCACTATCTGCGCTGCGTTGGTCACTGAGTAATGCGCTGCATCCGAGACGAAGACGGCATATTTCCCAAGTGTGACACCGTGTTGCTTGGATTCTGGCAACACAATATTGCGAGCAACCAAAAGGGCAAGCATATTGCCTGCAGCTCCGCCGGGAACCGTGACGCCTCCGGCGTGTGGGCCTTTAAGACCGAACAGTCGCGCCAACTCTCCGCTGACATGTTTTTCGACAGCTGTGAGTGCCGGTGATGCACGCCACACATGGCCGTTGTTGTTGAAAATAGATAAGAACAGATCCGCGGCAGTTCCTGGCGGCGAAGGTGCGGAGACCAACTTCCCTAGGAAGCCAGGCGACGAGTTGTTAACTGAGTTTTCACTGAGCAATGAGACCGCATTGCTGAATCCTTCTGAGCCAAGTCCTTCATCTGGAAGTCCGCTAAGAAGCTGTTGGAATTCCTCAGATGACTTGCTTGAGTTTTGTCCAGTTAGGTGGCTGGGTTCCAACGGCCCTTCAGGAACGTTGACCTTGGGCGAGGTGATGCTCTGGACGAGTAGCACAAGCTACATCATTGTTGTCAGCTTTTGGGTCTGAAATGAAGAGGGATAGGTGCATAATTACTCCTGCCAGCTGTTGTTCTCTAGATGGGCCTACTTGGGTATTGTTGGCCGTCATGGTGTGCGGAATGAAGACCTAAAGATCGCTCTCTGATATTGAACGAGGGGTTTATGCGATAATGTACTTGGTGGATGTATTCGACAACGGGGATCAGAATGCGCGATGCTCGTACACTCACGTAAATATGTATCTAGTCTAGTGTACGTCAGGTCACACCAATCTAAGTAACATTGTCCCGATGGCTGCGAGTCTCGTTACGTCTTTTTTTACGCCAAAGTTACAAGAAGCCAAGGGAGGCTTGAAAATCGTGTATATGCCAGTTTCAAAATCCAACGTAAAACTCGACGGCGCGAGCTGCCGACTCCGAATATCTCGACGAATGAGAGGAGGTTGACGGAGTCGCGCAAAGGGAAAAGCCACGGAGCGTTTAGGGTTCAAGGTGCAACTTAGTGCTTGTCCCTAGCAAGAGGATGCCCATAGTGACTCCAACTCTTGGAGTAAGAAATGGGCCGAACGAATCAATGGTGCTCTGGGAGATCCACATTCGGGGACGCACAGATCGCGAGCATGAATACATGTCGATCGTTTTTGCGTCACTATTCCGATGCAAGTTTACGGTGCTCACTTGAGTCGGATATTATAAAAAATTCAGCGCAGGAGGTGGGGTCGGTTTGTCTGTCTCTGTATCTACGGGCTTTACCCCTCATACTCGCCCATTAGTATCATTTATATGCCCATCGACTAATCATCAACTTCCGTCCCGAATGTGGTCCCTACTGTGACCGAAGGATATACTAAGCCAGTAAACCGAATCTTATCAATGAACATGGGAGCAGAAAACTGGCATCGTGGTGATTATCTCGTCTCAACGGACCCTGAACTACTCCAGGTCGAAGCTGTCAATGCTGCTCTGGGCTCAGATATGGTCTGGTGGGCTGGGGACCTGCCAGCATCTGCGCTTCGGGAGGCACTACACAGTTCACTCTGTTTTGGCCTCTACCAAAAATTACCTCTGACCTCAAATGGAACACCGTCTTCCTCTCCATCAAATGGAGTCGCTCCTTCTTCGAGTAAGTGGATTGCTAAGAAACATCAGCCCCGTTTCTGGCTAAGGGTATCACACAGACCATACGTATCCCCCTCTCAAGCAGATCGGGCTTGTCCGGGTCATTACAGACAATGTTACGTTCGCTTACCTGACCGACGTGTACATTCTGGACGGGCATCGGGGAGCCGGTCTCGGTCGTTGGGTACTCGAGATCTTGAATGAAAAGCTGCGGCGCTGGCCGCATCTTCGACGCGTGATACTTCTGACGACGGACAAAATGCACCTTTTTAACAAGAATTTAGGTATGAAAGACTACAGGGAGTTTGACGGTATGAAGGGGGTTTCGATCGCTATGGTTGAAGGCCCGGGCGCTCAGCACTGAATAGAAGAGCAAGCTAGACTCGAGAAAATTCATGTGTTCATCTAATTAAACATCGTTTCCAAAACGTAGCTTAAGAGTTTGTGTGTTTTAGCTTCTGCTTCATACGTAGTGCTTATTCCTGTAAATCTTATTCCTGTAAATCTTATGTGATGGACTGCACGACAAGCCAGAAGCCCGAAAGACAGCTCCACAACTGTGTTATAGCATAAGATGAGGACATAATTGTGCTCCAGCAGCATCATGGGCTGGTAAGGACATCGCATCAGGCGACGGCGCCGAGCAAAACCATGACGGAACTAGATAGCTCGGTCAACGCTGTGATCAGTCGGAGCGTAATCGTAGACGCCTGCAAAGTACACCACATCCCACTCCAGGAACGGTCCAGCAGATGTATGAATCAAGCCTGCGTGGCCTAATCGGAAAGGCTCTTCAGCTCATCCGGAACAAGAAATTTATCCGCCGATTCCTATTTTGCGTGCTACCGGGGCAGATTTACTATGGCTATGGAAGAAGTAACAATGGTGCCGTGACCCTAGACAGAATCCATGCTGTCTCCGTCGCCTCATATTACGTGATTTGCTGCAGAACATAAAGTATCTTCGAGTCATCTGTTAAGCCAAACCACTACTAATCAGTCGAGAGGCTCAGTCAATGCAGCCCGCCGGCTGGCGGAGATTCGGAAATACATCGAAAGTGAAACTTGAGCTTACAGCGAAGGAGAAGGTGAGACGAAACAAATCGGAACCTCTTTATTCTAGTTACCGTCCTTTAATCCGATGCCGAAGGTGTTTCCCTAGCTGAAGCAAAATCCTCCGGTTGCGAAACCTCGCTCGTCGCGGATGCTTGGCCGTTCCGTGTTGACTTGCATTTCCAAATGCCGCCCAGCTGAAACGTGCTCCCTTGAGGAAATCCTAGACTCACTCGGCGAAAGGCTCGGCGCAAAGCCTTGTTCGGCCGATCATGTCGTTTGTCGGAACCTAGGAAACAATCCTAAGCCTGTTCCCCTGGTGGGTCGATGTCAGCCATTGTACGGGCATGTGGACGTTACTGACATACTGAGATTGTCAACATGTGGAAGAATATAAGAGAGCTCATGCCCTGTAAACATGAATATTTGTCAGTCACTCAGACCACCGGACTCGCTCTTATCAAATCACTGTTGCACTCTATCTGTAATTCTCCCTTTACAAACTCCATTCATCAACAATGACCGTCAATCGTCCGGACGAGTATAAGGATGTTCGCACTGCAAACCTCTCCACCATCCAGTTCCGTGACCTCTTCGATAAAGATGAAGGCGAGTTGAAGAAGCTTATCACATCTTGTGAGAAAGATGGATTCTTCTATCTCGACCTTCAGGGTGAGGGTTCTGAGAAGTTCTGGAAAGATCTACACGACATCGACAAGATCACCAAAGAGTGGTTTGCCCAGCCCGCAGATGTTAAGCTGAAGACACCCACCGTGTCTCTCTCACATGGGTAAGTTTTATTTGGATACGACTGAGTTTGACTTATCACTCGACTAACGGACTTGGAAATCAGGTTCAAGGCGGTAGGTAATCAATCAGGAGCTGTTGAATCACTTAAAGACGGGTTTGAGGCCCTCAAGGTAAGCCCCTAAGTCCCTAAGTCTCTACGACACTATCATGTCTGCTCCTAACACGATTAGATTGGAAAATTTGAACTGGACGGTCGCTGGGCACTTCCATCTGTTGCGCAAGACAACCTAGTCTTGTTTGACCAGTTCACCGCCGCTTGCCATTTCATCTCGAAGCTGTTGCTCGACTGCATCTCGGACGAACTGGGCCTCAAAGGAGACGCTCGTCTCGAGACATACCATCGTGACGACTGTCGCTCCAAGAGCACCCTCTACTTCCTCCACTATCCCAATGGCGCTCAGGACCCGAGCAAAGTTGGCCAGAACATGCACACTGACATTGGCTCCCTCACCATTCTTTACGCGCCGCAGTGGGGTCTCCAAGTTTTCTCACCCAACGATGGCGCGTGGGAGTACGTTGAACCGCGGCCAGGCCACGCCATCGTCAATGTGGGCGATACGTTGCGGTTTCTCTCCAACAAGCGCCTTCGGTCCGCGCTGCACCGTGTGCTACCTCTGGGAAGAATCCAAAAGGAAGATCGCTACTCTATCTCATATTTCTTACGGGCGTCAGATTCGACCGAGTTCAAGGATAGCGATGGCGATGAGTCGAGCGCAAAGCATTGGTATCTAAAGAAGTATGAGATGTATGAGTTGCCCCATGCTATTCAAAAGGAGGAAACAACGCTTTCTGGTGGTATGCAGCAGGAGTTACAGGCCACTTTCTGAGTGGGTCTCTTGAAATAGAGTGGTCTGCTTATCCTAGCCTGTACCGGGGGCAATCTAGACTTGGCGATTCCCTCTCATTCCAAAAATCGTTTGCGTGTTAGTTAAAACAGCCTTTCAATTTTACTTGATTTGCAAAAGGGTGTGCGTGCGCGTAAAAGCAGGGATAGTTTAGTGCGAGCTTGACCCTGGTGGGCTTCCTGTTAGGGGAAGAGCTGATTTTCTATCAAAAAATCAATCAAAACTCTATTGATCTGTTCAAGCCTCAACTGAAGTATTGAAATGCCGCGCTATGCAGGCACTTCGCCATTGAAGATGAATCTTTGTCCAGGGCATTTATATAAAATCTCCAGTTCCGTAAATGATAGAAAACATATGAAAAATACGCCGCAAGTGGAAAAGCTGTAAAGCAACTAAAATGTTCATTATAGTATGTCTTCTTTATATATTTCTGTAAATCCCTATCTTGTATTGAAGCATGTACGTGCTACCACTCGACCAGAAACATCAATTGGCGGTTGGTCTAGAATATCCGACATCTTGCGCTTGTAGCCGCGCATCTGCTCTAGTCTAATCTGCTTCTTCTCATGTGCGTACCGCGCCTAAATCACCCTGCTTAACAGGCCTTTATTATGGCTACCTAATCTTGCGGTTATTTTGGTCACCTGGCCCTGCTGGTTCTGCTGTTCTTTTGGCCTTTTGCTTCCTGTTCGCATCTAAAATGGATCACTGCTGACTATATATACTCAAATTGCTCGAATTTCTCGAATTGTTCGATTCTGCAATTGATATATATTCAAAGCGATATAGCTGATGGCTCCTGGATGAGGATATGTAGGTTCTTTCGTTCTGGATCCGATCCAGCCCAGCCGTCAGATTGACCCCGGAGATGAAGTACGTTAAAGGGGGGATGTAAACCTGTCAGGTTAAAACGTCTTCCAGTGGTATTAGCACTCACCCTTAAGGATATCAATGGTAGACTGAAGCTGTAGGTGCCTTCTATATACTTTTCGGTGAACTTCACATGCGAGGTCGAAGCGTAATGACATGGTTATTAGACATTCGTGTGCCAGATGGCCAGAGAGTATATTAACAACAATTCAGTTGACTGGGCTGTACATGTTAAAATTGATAAAATATAACCCTGATGGTCATAGATATTCCACCCCGCAAGCTAAGATACTAACCCCACATTCCTAGTCTTTTCTTTTGTTTTGTCTGCCCCACAGCCTCTTCCCAGATTGAGCGCAACAATCTGAACCCATTGACAGATCAACTCAGCACAGAGTCCTTGGGCATAGAGACTACAGTTGATCATCGCCACGAGAGATGGTAGAGAATTTGAATATTTTTAAGGCATTGGCTGTGATTCTTGCAGTAACGAAATGCAGAGGATACGGAGTACTCCGACAAGTAGTGGAACAAAGGCAGCTATTTCCTTACCCCATGGAAAGCGGTACTAGTATTCTACAGCCAAATACAGCCAATGATACCCATAGCTACTCTCTTCCGATATTGATAAATCCACTTATAAAGAGTATCACGATACCACTGGGGAAACGGGGAGAAAGCGGGAAGAAAGAAGGAGATCACTACCTACTCAGCCCATGAGCACTAATAGCAAGAGCAAAGGCATACATCTTACTTGGGCCAGCGAAGGGTGAGAGATTCAAGAAACGTTGAAGATGGAGATAGTTACAGTTACAGTAGGTATGTCAGCTGAGTGCGGCCTGGCACTTGTTCCTCTAGTACCCTATTTGCCCGCTTTCCGATCCGCCTTTCTGAAAGGGTTATTATCTGTCGGCAGAATCAGTGCCATTTGGAACTACATTTTGCTGGCAGATTGCTTACTACGGAGGGCGGAACGGAAAACGGGGTTGATTGAGCTGAAGGGTAGATTAAGCCCTAATGTTGAGATGTTGAGAGAGCTTCTCAGCAAACAAAACAAGGCTAAACGCCAAGAGTATATATGTGGCCCATCAAAATGTTCTTGGCAAAGACGAATCGCTGACCGATGGCGAGTGTATGTATTAAATAAGTACAGACTTATGCAGGAGTGGTCACTGAAAATGATCCGAGTTGAAGAATTAATAAATTTTTGTTAGGCCTAACAACATTACCCCACAACAAATGGAACTTCTGGGTACCGGAGGGTTTGGCGATGTCGCCCCCAAACACCGGCCTGGTCACCCCACGTTCGAACCGTCTGTGAAGATCGTCATTGATACCAAGAGACAAGGAAATAAATTTATGCCCCATAGATCAGAATATCGTTCATCTATCTGCCCTAGGACTGCATGGTTTCGAGAACAAGAGAGCCTGTATACCTGAGGAAAGGGCCACTCTGATATCACTTCATTCCTCCCTTTTATGTCTCCAGTTCGTTACTCCAACAGTCCCTGACAAATAGTCAATCGATGCCGAAGTTGCTTTACGAAAGACCATTGAATATATGGATCTCCGGGACGGCTCGTATCCCGATGCGCCGAACGAATTAGCCTTATGCTTCGGCCACTAGCATCCCACTCCCTGACGACGAACTAGCCTGCGATTGGGTGCCTACTAAAAGAAGGATTACGCTAGAGTCAAGTGCTGTTTGCCTCCAACCCCGGAAAGAAAGATATTCGGCTCCATCTCCACACTACTAAAAGTACCTTTTGTGGGCCGGGAACATCAGCACTTGGTTTCTGTAAGATTGGCAGCGCAACGCAATCGGCTAGTCTGACAAACGCGGTCCATGCGCCTCGCCGCCGGCCAGTAATTATATGCAATATGTGTTGATGCGTCAGCCCCACGAGAGGTGCTTTGGTGATCTTGATCTCAGCGGAATATCGTCTGGGTCTGGACACGGTCCCAAGCCTTAGATCATGAGTCAGTAAATTAACATCATATTGGGACCGCACCTTCACCTCCAAGGTTATCTGACTCGATGCCTTTTTCTGGCAGCCAGCACATGTAACTGCTGACAGACAGAAAACACATTCGGGCCTATTAACTGACCAATCCAAGGGTACGTAATTAGCTCTAGCGGCGATATGCACAATCCTATTCTACTTTCCCTGCTGTTCTGCAGAATTCAGCCACGTGCTTCCAAAAAGCCCTCAGTTTTCCTGGTTGCAGTATTGCCGGTACTATCGAGATCCTGCACGAGGATGCTAGCTGAACGGCTGACGAAGGTAGTATCGCTTCCGTTTAATTCACGATCATTACCACCTTAGGTTAGTGCTCAACATCGGTGTATGTCACCGTTCCACTATCGCCACATCTCCTCGTTAGTTGTAACCGATTACGGAATACGCGTGTTTCATTGCGTGCAGACCCTTGTCCGGCGTTACGGATCGTCCCCTTATAAAGGTGGCTGTATTTTGCGCAGCCTTAATCGCTGTTGTTGGTTATATCCCGTCTCATCCGGCCCCGTTAACCCTCACCGTATGCCATTCCCATCATCCTTAGCCTGAGTTAGAAAGTTTCCTATATTGATTTCATATTGCTTGGCAGCCAAATGCTGGAAATAGACCATTCAGATTCCTCTCAGCGGATGTCGAAGCGCCGCCTAGCTTGTGAGCGATGCCGCAACCAGAAGCTTAAGTGTATTCGGAGAGATGAGAATGATTACGAGCCCTGCGTGAGGTGTCTACAGTCTCAGGCAGAGTGCATCATCAGTCTGCGAAAGACGCCAGGCCGTCCTGCGGGGCGAAGTAATCCTTCAGGTCAGCACTGTTCCGCTCGGGAGGATCGAGATCCTCGAGCCAAGACCTTGGACGGTAGTAAGGCACCCGATTCCGAATTTGTCCCAGGTAATGGGTCAATCATATCCGACGACTTCTTGGGGTTTCCTTCCGATTTCTCCTTGGACAGCGGCGGAAGTGATCCTACCACAATCTTCTCTTCAGGCTCTTCGCCGGTATATATCCCAGATTTTCCGGACTTATTGTTCAAATATCCTGAGCCAGCGCCTGATTTCCCGTTTACATGGAGCTCTTCTTGTGACTCGAGTGCCATGAGCCGCCGCCCAGCAAATCATCTTCTAGACCAAAACTTTGACCCTGGATTCCAACTACCGCGTCTACAACAAAAACTCTCAAAGCAACTCTTTCTGCTCAGATCGTTATCGTGGGACATTACAACTGTCATGAAGCTGGACAGCACCCCGTGCAGTTGCCAAAGACAGATATGCGACGGAAGCCAGGAGTTCAACCCCCTCGCCAGCACATTCGAGGTCGTCTCCGAGTTCGAGCATCTCCTCAACACCGTAAGGAGCATGATCGCCCACAAAGAATTACACGGAACTCAGGGTTACCGACAAGAAATGAACGTCTCCTATTCATTAACCGCCATGTCCTGTTACCTACAACTCATCCTTATATACGACTGCATCTTCTCATACGTCCTTGACCAAGCTTCAAGCAATCCCGCCGTGCGGGATTTCATCCTGCAGTCCACGCCAAAGATCTCGCTAGGCGGATTCGTGGTCCCATCGCCGAAAAACGTTTTCGGGCGATTATTTGTACAATTGATGCAGCTCAAAATAAAACCCATCGAGTCGGCATTGGGGCTTCCGGAGGATTGTTGTATCTCGAATGAGCCGCATTGTGATACTGTTTCCTGGAGAGCTGGGCTTCTCGGCGGCAAGCAGGGAGAATCGCTTTTGGCGGCGCTGAAGGGGTCAGGCGTTGCCGAAACAAATGATGCGAAGACAGCGGGGGTCATAGAAGCTCTAAAAGATAAAATGATGAGAATAGAGTTATTTGAGTAGAAATCGCCATGCCTTGCGGCTATACATCATTATGTTTTGCTCGTAGATGATTCCGCTTAGATGTCCTATCTTCTTTTCGAAGTGAAAAACCGAGGTGTTATACTACCGGCGCTGCCTTACCGAGTATCCTGAGGCTCGAACAGGGAGAATCTTGATTGGTTGATTGACCGATTGAATGACCGAGTATCTTGAGATGGAGCTTCGTAACCACATGAGGGACATTGCCTGCTACTTTACGTTAGTCGCCGAAAAATCACTTCTACTAAGGAGTTGTTAAAGCCGCGCACCGCAAACGCCATTATGATAGGGGCACACCGGATCGGCTAGAAGTACTAATTAGATAGAATCAAGGCTGCTGAGCCGAATTAGGGTCGCTATTGCTGGATAGTCTAATGCAATGCTAGACTAGCCATTAGTCATTGCTGCGCAAGTATTAGCTCCGGGACTAGCTATCAAGCATTTCACTCAAGTGCTTTTAATAAGAGATAAACGCGCCTCGCTGATTGTCATTTGGGCTGAATATCTTTCAGAGTTTACTCGCGATGTCTCTTTCGAAAGTTGGCACCAGCATTCTGGAAAAGGAGGCAGGTAATAGAAAAGTTTTTAAATATGCTGATTTGCGCACTAGCGTTCGGTTTGGTTAGTTTTGGCCCTAGACATGCAAAATAAATATTGATGCAGTTGAATCTACCCCAGCCTGGTAATATTACCGTCCCTCTAGTCCTTTTCTTTGCTTTCCTTTTTCATTTTATTTTCTTGCCTCGCCCCATATCCGGGTGAAGCTTGTTTCCACTGCTACCCGGATGTTACTGGCGGTAATTGCTAGATCCTCGGAGAAAAGTGATACTAGTAGTTGTACCATTTAAATCCTCATCTTTAACTATTCTTTTTCTTTTCCTCGCCACAATTCGCTTATCTGCACAGGGTCTTTAAACTTGTTTTAACTCTCCTTGGAGTTCTAGCAGGGTGGGTATTGCCTGAGCGTGCCCAGGCTACCCTCCCTGTTAGCCGATGCCGGCCTGTTCGGCTTCTTCCAAGGCTTGCAGGCCTCGTTCATCATCCCTTCGGAATGTCGCCGCCGCCGGCATACAAATAATACATGAGGAACTGTTTCCCGCGGTTTTTGGCAGCCCCAGAAGGTTGCTTCCTTATGGACCTGGATACGCTGTAGGTAAGTTCCTATGGCAGCGTGCCCTGTCTTTAACTGGTAATAGCCGCTAGCTAGCCTTTTAGGAGCTAGGGCTACTATGGGATCCAGCTGCCAGCCCTTGAAGTGCTGGTGGGTACGTTCGGCTTGTTGAGATGCTTGTAACAGCTAGCTAGCTCTTTCTACTAGCCTTCAGCACTCCCGTGCGAACCTGGAGAATAAAAGCTAGAGAACTCTCCCTGGCCTGCTCTAGGAGGCTTTGCAGCCTAGTTTGCTTTCTCATTCCCCTCTATGCCCGCGTGACTATGAACCTACTGGGTTATTGGCCGTTGACCCTTTGCTAGTAGATCTGGGGCTACAGCATGTATTGTAATAGCTAGATCTTGTGCCGGCCCTGCCTGGCGTGTTGCAGCCGGCTTATCGCTGCTTGAGAGCCCAGTAGTATTGTGACTGACTCTCTGTTCCTCATTCTCTTGCTAATACAAGGCCCTAGTAAGCCCCTAGAAGCTCCGCGTCAAATTCCTCCTGTCCCCACCCTAGGGGAAACTCCTCGGAACTCCAGGCTGCCTGCTGATTCTCCCATGCTAGCCCTGTGGCTACCCATCAATACTCTAGTCTAGAGCCGTCTGACCAGATAGCCTGGCCAGAAGAGATTGCCTAGGACGCTGCTAGGGCCTTTTCTGCTGGGTAGACTAACACCTATCCTGGAAATTTAGTGTTGTCTTCTTGCATTAGGTTTTTAAAGCCCCCCGACGGGTCTGCTGGTAGGATACTAGTTGGTTGGCAGGCTAGTCGCTGTCCTAGAGACCATGGCACCCGGTCCCCTATCTTAGCCCAAACCGTGTCCTCTAGAGATTGTTCCCCTGGTTGGACATGTTGACCCCCGTCGCGAAAGCTAACTGGAAGAATTTGCTTGGCTGGATGGCCGTCTGGTAGTCCTAGCAGCCGAGTAGTGTACCCTAGCTGTCAGACTTCGAAAAGTGTTTCTGCTGGGTACAAGTCTGCTTCACGTATCAGCGGCCTAATTGGGGTAGTTCTAAACATGCCTGTGACTGCTCGGGCCTGCTAATTTTCATCTGCTGTATTCCTCTAAGCTGGTTCTCTGGCCCTGCCACCAGAGCTGTGCCCCATATAGGGCTACTGACTGCACTGCTGTTACCTGGATCCGGCGTACTAGCCCTGGTGGCAGGCCATTGCCCTGGCATAATGATCGAATCCGAGCTTCTGCTGCGCGGGCATTCTGTGGACTTCTATGATAGTGTAATTTGAGGGTTAGACCAGTATCAAGCCATATGACTAGCCGTCGCGCGGCCCTTTGGTTGAAGGACACTCTTATGGCCATCTACTGCTATCTGAGCTTAAGCTCGCAGCCACATTTTCTGGCGCCTTTGCCTTCAGCCACCTGCCACATGACGTAGGCACATGACCCACAATATATTTACTACCCATACCTTACATCCAAATTACTCTACCCCTTTTCTTTTCTACCTCCCACCTGATGTAAACAACATCAAGGACTTGCTAAGGCCCCTCCACCACCTTGCTATGCCGCGATGCAGTTGACCTCCACCGGTTCGGGGGGTCATTTAAATGACGGATAGCGAAGACTCTTGCTCTAGGGGTCTTGCGTTGTTATCATCATCCCAAGAGCCGTTCCACATCCACTCGATTGCTACCGTCTCGAGCTGTCTGCTCGGCCAATCACCTGAAAAAATCCACCTCTTGGAAAACCTGTTGTTGGGACTGTTACCTACCGAATGCCGCCTGCTCAGGTACATACTTGGGGGCACTTGTCTGTGGAACTCTATCTGCTTGACACACTACGTGCTTGGAATACTGTCTCGAGTTTTACGTTGGGAGCACTCGTAAGCGCTGAATCACCTGTGAAATGTGAACGGTAAGTACTACTAGGGGGCTACATGCGGCCTTGGGCCGCGAAAAGCCCGAGGACTACTACTACTACTACTACTACATGCGCTACCAAAAGGGCTATATGTACATTTCCTATGGTTGCTCTAACAGCCGCTTCCTAGAGAAGCACATCAGATCTTGTCTATTCCTAGGGTGCTTACGGGCTTTTTTACATCTACTCCAGACGCGTACTTGCTTCAACCCATAGCCATCCGCTCATTGTACTGTTAATGTTATCTACCTTTCCAATCCTCCTAAGATGTAAGAAAGATATCATTGGCTCGGCAACTAGTGCCTTGGCATGATATGACCCCTCACCGACTCTCCAAGGGCCCTACCCCTGAGAACAATCAATCGAGGAAGAACCGTCAAGCACGCTGAAAGTCCTGTACGAGAGATACAGTGAGATAGTCAATTGTCAACCAAGAAAAATACAGTATCACGCCTGAATTGGTGTCATGGCGTCTTTTTAGTGCAGTGGTATTGTCATATCAATAAAGCGTCCCCTCCCGCACTTAGTAGGCTACGTCCGTGAAGCCGAGATAGCCTTCACTCTGTCCTTCTTCCCCTGTAATCGTAACATAAGAAGCCGCTAAAATTCTAGCGGGTAAGCCTCAGTCTCCTATAGGCCTAAGAGACGGCCTATCTTGGTATCGACAGGACCCATTTTAGTTAACACAGGAAGATCACACCGAGTATGCACATCTATCAGCCAATAAAAACCTGAAATTCGATACGTCAACTCTCCGGGACAGTCTACCACTCACCACTTTGTGGAGAAACCCCTTTTCATTATAATGCTAACGAATTAAGTCTAGAAAGATTTGAAGTAGTCTAAGCGGCCATAGTGTTTTATGGGTAGGGAAAGAAAGGTCGGCGCTTAAGGCGCTGCAGTAGCGCCAACTCTTCGTATGGTCAGCGCTAGATACGCAAAGCGTCTTACTGGTTTTTCCTTTGCTATTTAATTAAGAGAATTACCGACTATCAGACGGCTCACTTCAACTCTTCCGCTAATCGTCGCTGTGACTTTGGTATATTTGTTCTCACATCCAGCAATGTCACCACCCGTGGCAGGCTCCCCAAGCGCAACCAAGGTTAGACTGTCAACGAGACATCCAAATTTACAGAAGAACGCGTTGTATGCTTATCTAAACTTAGGGACTACTTACTGGCTTCCAAATTATCGAGTTCCTGTGTCTTGGCTCCAGGAGAGCCGATGTCACGGAAAGCACTGATATTAAGCTCATAAGGGAATTAGATTGTAAGTTGAGTCCACGGATTGAGCAAAGAAAAAGGACCATAGAGTGGCCGACAGCAGTTTTTTTAGTTGAAGATTTCAGTAGCTTTCTGAAAAATGCCCAAGAAATAATGCGAACGGTGACACCAAAGCCTCGGACTTTCGTCTTGTAAGCCTTTGAACTCTTCACACATTTTCTTGAGGTATTAACGTACCAGTGTTGTCTCATCTGACACTCTTAATGAAGCGAGGAAATACCAAGGGAATGGTGACTTTATCTCCGGCCTAGGTTTGGATCTCAGGGCGCCTCAGCTACAATCCTACCATTCTAGATTTTGTGGCAGGGAATCGAAACGAACACTAGGTAGAATTTCGTCCATACCCATCTACCAGACTACTGACACTCGCCCAGATATCCGCTTTAGTGCTGGAACTGCTAATCAGCCAATCCCTGAATCCTGTGGCCCAGGTGTTATCAATGAAGTCCGGCTATCTGCTTTTGATAGAAGGCCCAACCTTGTGTATTATCACTATGAACTAGGAGACAAGTGCTCAATATGTCTATTCTCTGAGAGACGTCCCACATCGTCGTTTTTGCCGACTAGGGAGCAGGCAACAATCGAGTCCATCAAGGCACTCGAGCATCTATCAACAGCACAACGTTTGTCTTTGCATCCTTTCTGGGTGCACGTTGTTCTTCTTTATCATGTGATCGAAACAAGAAGCAGGCCCCTAGAAGGCGCTTTTGATAAGCTTCTTGCGGTAGAATCGCAACTCCTTGATGGGTCTCTGGTCAGAACGAGACCCACTGACGGCTTCGGTCAGCACATCCAGGACCTGCATGAAATTCTTAGGAAGCTAATAACATTGGAGCACTCCAATGAACATGATCTTTCACTGATTGACAATATTCTCGCAGACATGTGCTTACTCTCCAAGGAAGCTTCGTCTCTCGGGTCGGAGTATACACTGGACCCGGATTCAGAGGCACGTCTAAAGAACGCATTCTTATGCTTACGCCATATCTGCGAAGAAAGGAGCAGGAAATTCAAAAATCGCAAGCAGAGGGCTCAGAATATTGTTGAATTGGTAAGGGTAGCAGACGACTTTCAGCAGTTGCTTCAGCTAACAACTGTAGCTCTATAACCTCACTACCAATCGCGATAGCTTGACCTCGTTAGAAATAGCACAGAAAAATGCGGATATTGCGAGGGATACGAAAAGAGACAGTGAATCCATGAACACCATTGCTGTCCTCACCCTGCTCTATCTCCCGGCAACATTAGTCTGCAGCTTTTTTGGAACAAATTTCTTTACGCTAGAGGTTAAGGACGATGGTCGTCAAGTATTCTTAGTGTCCGAGCGATGTTGGATATATTTCCTCTCGACGCTGCTACTTACTGCCTTGACGGTTTTTATATGGTTAAAGTGGCTAAGACGAAGCGCGCATGATCAGGCACAGCAAAGTCTTCCTTGAAGGAAAGTTTGCATATTCAAAGAGCCCATTGTAACTGTGGACGAGATAGCTAGAGCTGTTTCCTATTTATTGTTCTGCCCATGATGCCAAATATGAATCATTCCCAAAATTCATAGCACCATATCATGTAGACCTAGGCAGAACTTTCCAACGTAATATTGTAATACGGCGTTCTTCTTAGGACACTTTCAGACACATGAAGTAAACTAGCATAAGTAAAAACTTTTAAGTCTGGGCGCACGAGATCAATCTCATAGAAGATTATTGGAATTAGGCAGAACAGAATGTCTTGTAACTCTTGTTGATCGGGTATAGAAGGGACGGATGTAAGAGTATGTTCACAGATAGGGAATTCGAAGATTATCCTCTTGACGATACTGGCGTCGAACTCTCCGAGATCCCTGAGGATTTTGATAAAGCGGATGACACCATCCTACGGTGCGAGCAGATTGAAGTCTGCTGGAAATGGTATGATTCTAGCCCCGTTCCCCTTTGACTAACCTCAATTAACGAAGGCATAGGTTCTGTGTCAGCAAAACACGACTGGAGCCCGACGAGCCAAAATGGCGGGAGCCTGAGGAAGTTCTGCGCCAGGCGTCGAACAATGACCTGTACCGATTCTAGGCGTGGTGTCTCAAGCTCCAGCGAGGGAAGGAGGGCCAAAGGTTGAAAGGCATCTACAAGTCTAGTTCGTTCGTCACGGACTAGAAGAACCTTCGCGGATACTACCAAAAGCTCGAATTCCTTGAGTTCTTCCCGCTCGGTCGATTGGTTGACGTTGACGCCGGTTGGCAGTCTGGGTCAGCAAGGAAGAGCATATGTTGATCATAAAGCACGCCAGCCCCCGGACCTTTCTCGAACATTATCATCCTCTCCAGCTTGATACAGGTATGATCCGGGTTATCTGTGGCCTCGACCCAGATGTGGAGCGTATGCGGGCCGTTACGCGGCAGAGTCGTTGGCGAGACACGTGGCGCCCACAGTATCTGAATGATGGTGGGCATGTGACAGTCCCATTATCACCATAGTGTTTCGGTCAAGAACGAATGGACCCCATATTCGGTATAGTAAGGTTCCCGAATCTGTACTAGGTATTCGGTCCAATCGTTTTGCCACTTCCAAACATAGAGAGCTTTTGAGAATTCCCAGTATTCGGGATACCAGCCACTAAACTCCCAGTCCAAAGTCCCACTGACATATCCCTCGTTGACCATGATATCTGGAGAGGTAGGTCTCCATGGGTGCACACGATCTGGTGTCTTTCCTGGGAAAGCACACCAGCCAAGCAGTTCTTCATTTGACGCTTCGGTACCTTTGATTGATACGCATCAATATTGCATTATTGAAAGCTTCTTCGAAATCAAACGGTCCTTATGTATATTAGCATCCGTGGATAATGCGGCGTAGACACCACTCACCTTCCATGTGATGACTCTCTAAGGTCGGATCAGTGACAGTGCCAAGATCAACCGAGCCTATGTAGTTACCGTGGCTAATCTGGCGAAGTTCGCGGAACTACCCTTTTAGCCGGTTGGTGACCCTATTTTTTGTAACACCATCATAGGTTTCTCAGGCCTTATCCAGGCTCTGGCCCTACGCAAAGCTCATGAATATGTAAATATCGATTAGACTACCGTAGTCTTCAGTATCTCGGTGCATTGGGCCGAAAAAGTAGCAAGCCAAGTCTTTTGGTACCGGTATAGTTTCCGTGTTTTGTTCGACGAACATCATGCTCTTCGCCTCGCCGACTGCAACATGGGATCCGAATTTGACGACAACTTCGGGAGATATCTTTGCTATATTCACGCCGCCCCAATTAAGGATAGTGTTTCTGGGGCTGGTGTTTTCATTGACGCTATCTGGATAGGGTGCCGCAAAACCGGGGACTGAGCAAAGGCTATTTATCTGTGGCCCACAGTCTACAGACTGATCTGCTTTTCTTCTGTGCTAGACATATATGGAATGGGCGTGGAGTTAGGAGGGAGAATGGGGAGAAGTTGGAAAGTTCGATTGCTAGAAGAGAGAGATGCCGCGTCTTTATATCCCGACCGCGTCGGCTTCCAGTGTCGTCAGCTTGTCGGAGCCTTGCTTGAAGCAGCAAAGCTAACCCGATTAGGTTACCACTTTATTAGAACCTGACGGCGCCTCGAGGAGAGTAAAGGAGATCTTGAACGGTAACGAGAATGAGATGAAGACTGGAGCCTCCGCGTCCCATAGATCGCACAGTTGAACAGTACCATAGAGGATAGCTATCCTCCCGGTAACCGAACGGATACAGGGCGGCATACGCGGTAAAGGATGCCAACCCGCTTGAATTGGGTATGTGCGAGTTGCTCCTGACAACCTAGTCACCACTCTTAGGGGAGATACATAATCCTAAATCTATTTTGCATTGATTATCTCGGATGGTGGGGTGATGCCCTCAGGCTCAGGATGTATCAAAACCACTAATAAAGAATTAGATCATAAGATATATTAGTCAATACCCAGACCAAGTTACCGGCTCTCAAGATCTAGTTTAGAAACATAGACATCAATGATCAGATATTTGGCTACAAGACCCACTGGCGGGGAGGTTCTGGGCTGTGTCCGACGATGGCCCTCGAGTAATAGAGACCCACCGAGAACTCTGAACTCATATTCCAGCGCGATACAGTGTACCTTGCCACTACTTGGGGGAACAACTGACAGCAATAGAGAGAATACAGATCTTACACACTACAGAGAAAATAAAGTGGCATCCAGAGCCCAGGAAAGATTCAGGGGTAGAAACTGGGAAAGATGGCCGGATGGATCAATCAGAGAAGTGGAATAGCAGATGAAACCATGTCATGATACGCGACGCGCATAGCGCTGGACGAAGCGAAACATGACATGTTGCGCGACACTTATTACCTCGTAGGTAGAAGTTACAGTGTGCGCCCAGACATACTCCTTTAACCAGCGGGCTCGAAGGAGTTTATTACATCAGTATCATGACTCATAGCCATATTACAATGGTTAGTGCAAGGCACTTAATGGTTACATTTCTTCGGGTCTTACTGCTAAAGTTCGCGTTCACACCAGGTCCTTTACTAGAAAGTCCCTATACTAAAGCGTTCGACCAGTTCTTCCTCTTCCAGATCGTCTCCATTCCTCCTCAAAAGCTACGTACAGATACAAGATCAACGTCAATAGGCGTGTCGGATGGCGACGGCAGTAATTTAGCACTAGCCTTCCATGTGCACGCCCAACATAACCATGTATTGAACTACCTCCTGCTCCATAAAGATTAAATATGGAAAGCCCAAATCCGAAACCCATTTAAATCCGTGCAGGCTCCTTTCCGGCGGCTAGTTGAGCCGCAAGCTGACTTCCAGCTGCAGTATCCACAAACTCAATGACTTCCTTCAACAAGGTGGCGTCTTGGTTGGCAGTGAAGATATAAATGAACTCGTTCTCATACGGACCGGCAGCTGTTTCAATAGAGACCTTGACATGCATCACCACCTTGCGTTTGGCCTCATCCACAATTGGCTCTGTACCGTCCATGATCGTAGCCTTGTAGTTCTTCAATTTTATAAGGGACACCATCTCCATGTGGTCGACCAACAATTCATCTGTCGTCCGTGGCGGCAATCCAAACGAAACCGGAAGGACCTTCGCAACGAAATCCGGTGTACGCCCTGGAAATCCTTTTTCGGGAGTGAATTGCTCTAAGCTGGTGAAGTAACTCTGGGCGATTTGTATGAGCCGTTCTCGCAAGGAGGGATTAGACACGCAACCCATTGTGTAGATGTACGTTTTCCTTTACGGGTAAATGGGACAAAGGTCGAGCGAGTATCAGCCCGTAAACAGTTTCAATCAACTGAAAGTAGGAGCAATTGTTAATGACTGGTATTTTGAGGTGTCTGCCTCTACATCAAAAGGAACACTTGAGCTAGACGGAAGTATATACAAACAGGGTCCATAGCTTTGGTCTGCGTTGAAGCCACCGAAGAGCGGTGTATACCCACTAACTCCGAGGTTCTCCTCGCATAAGGCAAGGTATCGTCTGTCTAATCGTGCACAGGGAAAGTACCTGGAAATTCCAATGATACTAGTCTGCTGAGCTGACGTACCTAGATCCCTGCTGTTCTGTATCTTTTCCTGTGGTAATATTTCAGGCGTATTAGGTATATAACAATGCCGCGTCTTTATAAACAGAGTTGTGGCCCCAGTTTATGTACGAGCACTGGGGGCTCCCGGTTGAAAGTCTTAATATTGCGAACCTGAGATATTTAGCCCACAGGTGGCGGGCATACCAAGTGATGTGTCCGTCGGCTTTCGGTCCAACCAACTAGTAATCACTTATGTTGCGGTTCTACATATGATGTAGCGGACTAGACGACGGGGCGAGGCCGCCGATCTGTGGCTACAGCTATTCTCGATGCCTCTAAGTGGGCGGATATACTTTATCGAAGCAAGGGGTTTGAAACGGGCAGAAGGATGAAGCAGCCACAGAAAGAACCCGCTTGAGTTGCACGTACTATATTAGAGGATTCCCTCTTAGAAAATCACGGCCACTTATTGAGCCTAATAAAGCCCCTTGCTTCTGGTGCATGCATATGCTTTGCCGCATCCCGTGATCATCATTGAGCTGTGAGGCGTTGGACAAACGCCTGATTGGTAATTGGAGCATTTTCGTGTCTGCCTTACTGTCTTAAATTGGCCGCTTACATTCAACTGCAATGTTCACGCAGAAAAGGGCTCACTGATCTCCTTGCGACTGGGGAGTAACAAGAGTATCTGCTGTGCTTAAAAAGAATGAATTTTGCTAGACCTACACAGAGACAAGTAGATGATGGTACAATAGGGTATCAATGTCACTTTTGTTCGAAACTATTTCCCTCTAGGTAAAGCATATATTTTTAGGTCGACAAGTTAAGATCTTGTAGGCAGAATGGTTAGTTCACTCCTAGCCCAAAATGAACCGGCATACAGACTTACACCATTGGTATGCTTAGACTGTAAAGTCCTCGAGCTATACGGCAAAAGGATGTTGGGTTGGCATTAGCTGTAAGGGGCGTAGTTACGTAGGACTCTGGTTGTCCTAGCGGGCAATATTCATGCCAGGTGCATTGCGATGTTTCTCCGCTAGACTAACTTTCGACTCCGATATTTCCACTGTGATGCTGCTGACGGCCTTCTTTAGCAGTCAGACTTGCGCAGAAGATTGCTACATAAAGAATTGTATGATTGTCCCAAAATGAATGACGAAAGTGTGATGGCAGGTCCTCCGGTTCTAGAAGATGTTCAGTCAATCACCGATGGCTTTCAATCAATTGTCCAGCGATACCCTGAGTGCCTCGCCATTATATCCCGTCATCAATCGGGGGCCTATTATAGTATGGACAGTTCCGGTGGGTTGGATGTGGGGAAAGACGACCAGAAACTCCATCTTCGATGGACCTATCGCACCCTCGATCGAATAATCCGGCGTCTCGCAAAAGCTCTCTCCGCAAACGATGTACGGGAAGGAACGCCCATTTTTGTTTTCTGCCAGAATCAAGTTGAATCTATCATTCTCACCATAGCTGCCTATCGTCTGGGTTTGATACACGTGCCCATCGACCCGGGAGTTTTGTCTAACATCACAGACGTACAGCATATGGTGGACACCGTGATCGAACATTACCACCCGGACCATGTCGCTATTCTGGCAAATGATGCTACTACCGCCGAGAGGCTTGACCAGGTTATGTTAGGGTTTCCAACACTCAAGATCTGTATCGAACCAGGCTATGCCGGCTGGACCTCCTTCGAAAACCTACTCGATGAAGCCGACGCGGTACAGAATGAAGAGGAGGAACCAACCAGAGCGTTTGATGAGCGCTCTGTCTTTTTTACGAGCGGCTCGACGTCCCTACCGAAATGCTGTCTGAATAAACCAGCACTCTGGTTCCATGTTCTTGGTTCTTCCTTGACCTTGGGTTCCGCCTCACCGCAGGACAGCGTGCTGGTAACGGTCCCAACTAGCCACGCTTTCGGTTATATCTGCATGATGATGTCACTGCTTCGCGGCGCTTGTGTTGTCTTTGCAAGTGCAAGGTTTAATTCGCAATTAGTTGTCAATACTATGAAACAAGAAAGGTGCACGCATGCCGCCATCGTCCCGACCATGGTTCATAGCCTGGTGGGTGAACTGGCCAGCTCTGGGACTAAGGTTGAGAGCCTGAAAGGCGTGACACTAGCCGGTGCGGCGATCGGTCTCGAGCTCCTAGAGACATGTAAGGAATGTTTGGGTGTCACTACAGTCGAGAATTTCTACGGCATGACAGAAGGCGTCTTTGCCACCACCGGCCCCGTTGAGGAACTAGGCCAGGTTGTCAATGGGCGGGATGTGGCCGTTGGCAAGCCGGTACAGGGCGCGAAACTTCGGATATGCGCCCCAGATGACAGTTCGATCGTCCCTAGAGGTGTTCCGGGTGAGTTGCACTACTCCGGTCACTCCGTGATCCGAGGATATGTTGGAGACAGAACGGATGACTTCTACGAAGCTAACGGCGAACCTTGGTTTATCACTGGTGATCGAGCGCTTGTAGATCATGAAGGTCGATTGTTTATTCTTGGCCGCCGGAAAGATATGATTGTTCGCGGAGGAAAGAACATTTCTCTTCCCAAAATCGAGCGCGTCCTTTCTCAAGTGCCGGAGATGTGTGCCCTCGAGCCTCAGATCGTGGCAGCAGCTGATCCGATTGCGGGTGAGGTTCCCTTGGCAGTCATCAAGCGAAGAACCGACTATAGTCTAGCCAAACAGCTGCAGGACACGATTCTTTCGTCTTTGGGGGTAGCTCATGTTCCTGTTCAGGTCGTGGCTTTAGAGACACTTGGTTTGGCGGATTACCCTCGAACGCCTGCAGGTAAAATTAAGAAACCAAAGCTAGCAGAAACCGTACGGGCGTACCTCGAGTCGCAAGCTGCTGACGATATTCAGCCGTTGGCATCGGTGACAAATTTGACTCTGAAGGTTCAGTCTGTGTGGGCGCGCGTGTTGGGTTACCGACTCGTTGATCTTGACATCAAGCGTCCGATTTCCGAGTTTGCGGATAGCATCATCATGCTGATTGCCCGTGACAAAATCCGCAAAGAGACAGGCCGAAGTATTCCACTAACGCAATGGAATATCTCCAAGACCATCTCCGAACAGATCCATCTTCTTGAAAACGGTACGACAGAGAATAGGCCAAATTCTACCCGCTCCGAACCTCCACATGTCGAACAAATCGTCCATCTTGGTGGCAATGAAGGCAAACTCCATGCAACTAAAGCCACAGTCAACAAGACGATCTCTCAATACGGCCTCTGCTGGGATGACGTTGCTGACGTCTGCCCTTGTACTGACTTTATCCAGCTGGTTTCCAGAGCCCGAGCAATTGATGACTGGAACATCCGCACGTCAATCGTGACTAGGGATGCTAGCACCGAGGTAAGGCTTGAAAGACATCAAAGGGCACACACATACTTAGAACGTGACATTCTTATAGCACCTGCGAGAGGCCTTGAGAGCAACGCTACTCAACAACCCACTAATGCTCTCCTTTATTGTCATCGACCCGACCGACTTGGGACCAGAGCTGGGCCTCCATGTAATGATTCGTCCGACCAAGGAATATCTTGACCATTGCATTCAAGACTACGGCACTGTCGACAACTTGGATGATGTGCAGTTCCTCACGAAGAATTACCCATTCCAGGACCATGCCAAGTTGCCTGGGCCATTGTTCCGTGCCCTAATCGTGTTCGTTCGTAAAACCAACTCCGCTGCCGTCATCACCAACTGTAAAGGTGCCTGTTCTGCGTACTTTGAAGTCATTAATTGACCGTTATACTAGGTTCCCATGCGATCCTGGATGGTGTCTATCACGGACACTTCAACGAAGACCTCGACTATGCGTTAGGGGATCAGCCCTTGCGACCCCATGTGCCGTTCAAGTCTTGGGCAGACTCCTATCACACGCTTCGCAAATCCCCTATGGCAGAGACAGCGGTGAACTTCCACCAGGAGTACTTGTACGATCTCGGGAAACATTGCCACGCCCTCTGGCCGCATCCAACACACGAGCTGATTATAGCTCCTGAGCGTAAAAACATGGATCTGAACTTCATCACGTTTGCAGCTCCATCATTCGTCCGCCTTCGAGAAAGGTATCCGAACCTCACAACACCAATTATCTTGAAAGCAGCGCTGGCTCTGCTCGTGATATCTCACACCAATCATTCCCATGCAGTCTTCTTAAATCTCGAGGCAGCCCGATCGATGTTCCCTTTCTTACCAACCTCGGTTGCTTCTCAAGGCACATATGACGCTACAGATGTCGCCGGCCCCACGTTCAGCGGGGTGATTAACCTCGTCGCCTTCCACCCGGAGGAGACGGTGCTAGACTACCTGATTCGAGTTCAGGAAACCCAAGCTCTGTTGTCGAAACACGCCAGCGTCCCGTGGCACGAGGTCTTCAGACGACTAGATCCCAGTGCTGACATCTTGCCATCGATCGCACAGTCGCTCGTCTTCAACTGGACGCCAGGAATGGGACCTGCTATACTCGGGGAGAACCCCTTTCAGAATATGAAGGTCATGCTGACACATATCAGAACGAAGATTGGGATGCTGGCGTGCGCTGGAGCCGGCGGCCCAGATGGAAGTCAGGTCTTCATCTATATGGAAGGAGCGTTGGCAAACACATCAGCTGTGTGGGTTAAGCGGGCCGGCGAGGAGATGAAGAGAATTGCCCTGTGGTTGTCTGAGGAGGGCTCGTTGTCGCTCCCTGTGGCTCAGTTCACACGCGCTTTGGGATACGATTAGAGTATATAACGAGAGTCCAATTTCTGGAAAACTCGTGCGTCGAACGGTGAGAGTGAGAATATAGAATCAAGGTGCCTTACGGACGATCTTGTAAAAAACGATGGATGGAACCATAGACGTGTATCATGTAGACTGCAGCTACATGCTGGAATAGGGATGACAAAAATAGGGGTGTACCGAGGAAGCCTCCTTCGGTCACTTAAGTAGCAGTTCATGTCAACAGTGAACAGAAACTCATATTGATCGTTTGCTTCTCTAGTGTTCCTGTGTCACTTATTTCGGCATAACTCGGCAATACTGATACCCTGCTGTGCCCACGGCCTGGGCATAGAGGCAGCAAGAAAATACAGCAATTTTCGTGAATAAGGTCTATACAAAGTACCCTGGCTCTTTGGAATATCATCTATTGATTTGAGAGTATGGAAACTATCATAGGCCACAGATCTGGTCTAACTCGCACCGCTTCCCATCTACCTATCGACCAATATGTAGTATATTGACGTCTCGCCTATAGATGGCGGAAGAGTCGAAAGTCAGAACTTTTGCTGCCTTCTCCATTTTCAGGAGCTCACTACGTGTTAAACACTAACGTTATCGTCCCGTTTCCTGTGGAGATTATTGGGCCGTTGCTACAGCTCCCCACACGTTGCCGGTCCGTTGAAAGACCTTGTCTGCTACAAAGACGGCTCGGTCTCCCGTCGCACTTGCTATAAACCCAACATCCACGAGAAACTCGATGCTCTTGCAAATCGCTGCCTTGACATGCCCCTTGCGATGTTCCACATCAATTACTGCCGCTCGTTCCGTGCCAAGCCGGCCCTGCATCTCGTTGAATATCTCCTTCACGGGCCATAGCGGATGATTCTCTTCCCGGCCATCGATCGACTGCTGCATCTTTAAGATCCACGAGTCCCGAGATAGCGGTAACAATGGATACTGGAACCTGTCGCGGAGGAGTGACCAGAATTCGGACACAGTGACACCATCTGTAATGTAGACAACACTTTCTGTGCTAGAGCTAGTACACAATGCATTCTTGACGGTTTCTTCAGCCACACGTGCAGAAGATGTCACGGTGAGCCATGCTTTGTCACAGTCGGCATTGTAAGCCTGGATGTCGACTGCTGCGGCGGCTAGACGCCAAAGATAGTCATCTGCATTGGCAACCCCTTCTTCCGGCGTCCCGATAATGAGGCCTGGCTTGATGATCGAGAACTGGCCTTGCCGGGGGGACTTATCGGCGAAGTGCTTAACCACCATTTCAGCAACGAACTTGCTCTGACTATAACCATTGCTCGAAGATAGCTGGAGTGCCAGAGAACTGTCGTCATCATTGGGACCCCAAGTGTGACCCCCGGAGACGTAAACCAGCCGTGGGTGAGCCGGGTTCATGAGTGCTGCCTGGACCAGGTCGACGGTGGAGTCTACATTGGCGGCGCGCAGCACATCATAGCCAGCGTTCCAGTTGACAGCGGCGCCGACGTGTATAATTGCATGGACTATGTAAGTACCTGATCCAGTTCCCGTCAAATATGCCCATTGCTCTGTGGACAGACCAAGACGGGGCAGCGCTATGTCCCCCGGCCAGGCTTCAATCTTACTGAAGCAGGATTCTGTCCACCACTGCGCACGGATAGCAGCCTCTCTGCAACGTTCCAGGGCATGTTCAGTGGTTGAGGCACGGACGTGAACAATGACCCTGTCTACGTCCGGCCGTGCACACAGCTGCCGAAGCACCTGGGTTCCTAAGAACCCAGTCACGCCTGTGACGAAGACGGTCCTGCCGGGCGTCGTGGCTTGACTGGGCTCGGCGCAAATACTTGTCACAAGCCTCGACACCTCTTGCATGACATCCAGGAAGCCAAAGTCCTCTTGTCTGTCCGTGCCCCCAGTGACCAGTGCGGCCACTCCCCGGACGGTCGTTTTACCATCGAGAAGCTTTCTCACGGGAACATTCGTCATATACATCTTCTTCAAGAAGTTGACTAGACTAATCACCTGTATTGAGTCCAAACCCGTCGATGCCACGGTGAACTCTCGACCGTCGAGTGTCGCGCGCAGAGTGGCATCTCCACGACTTACCAAGGTTGAGATTTGCCTGCTAACCGCCAGGGCCACGGCCTCATCCGCTCGGAGGACGGGAAGCTCGCGTGCATCCTGTATCCCATCTCCCAGGGTAGGCTGAAATCCTGATGGCAGGGAGGCTAGCCAGTGTTTTACTGTTTTTCGGTCAAGTTTGCCAGATAATAAGGTTGGGAGCTTCTCCACGACAACCCAAGCAACAGGCACCATGTGAGCTGGCAGTACCTCCGATACGCGCTGGGCAATTGTAGTAGCATCGAAGCCCATATTCTGAAGGCGAGCAATAGACACAGGTATTAAACTAGTGTACTCTTGGTGGTCACACTGTGCCAGTTCCATGATGGCAGTGAGCCTATCCGCGAACACACCCACCGTCGGGTATGAGACGAGCGCCAGAGACACTCTTCCCTCGGCCGCACTAACGACCTGGTGTTCGATCTCGCCGAGCTCTACCCGTTGCCCTCGGACTTTGACTTGGGTGTCCCTCCGACCTAAGTATAGGATCGAACCGTCCGGGAGGTATCGCACCAGATCACCTGTTTTGTAAAGCCGAGCATCGCGATCAAATGGAAACCAAGCTGGGCGTGGAATAAATGCCGCAGTGGTTTTCTCCGGTTGATTGAGGTAGCCGCGAGCCACATTCGGGCCCTCAATCAGCAATTCTGCGGCCGCACCGACCGGGGCAAGCCTTTCGTGATTGTCTACATCAACTAACCAGCAGGCGCCTCCGACAGCGGTGCCAATACTGCGTGGATTAGAACTCAACGTCACGCGTTCTCGAGTGGCCACACAGATCACGCTGCACTCTGCCGGGCCGTATGCATTCACGAGCTCCAGGCGAGGGCCCCATCTCTCGACATGAGCAAGGGACATCGGCTCACCCGCAAGGCAAAGCGTCTGTAGGGTGGGGACGGTCAACGGGTCAATTGTGTTGGCGAAGGAAGGGGTCAACATAGCCCAGTTAACCTCCATCCGAGTGATTACTGACGAGATGTTTCCCCTGCGGTCCTCGTCGGATGGCACGCAGACGCAGCCGCCGTAGATGAGCGTGGACATAATCTCAGCCATACTAACATCGAACGCATAGGAGGCAAATTGGAGGACACGGTCCTTCACACGCAACACATCTCGAAATGCAAGGGAAGCGGTGCAGAACGCACGGTGCTCCACTACAACTCCTTTGGGTACTCCTGTGCTTCCAGAAGTGAAGATCGCGTAGGCTGCGTTGGCGGAGGTTACGGTAAGTGGGAGTTGCGTCGGTTTCTCGGCAATGAGGGCATTCAACTCCGAACAGACAACGACGGTCTGCGGGGCAAGGTCGCGATACTTTGCGTACTGGTCCTGGGAGCCTAGGATAACCGCGGCCCTCACTTCCTCAATGACAATCTTCAGACGGCTTAAGGGGGCGGACATATCAAGTGGGACAAAGGCTCCACCTGCCTTCATGACAGCCAACATCGCAACGATTGACCACATAGACTTTTCAAAACATAGAGGGACAAATGATTCCGCTGCTACTCCTATGTCCATTAGGTATCCGGCCAGTTTGGATGAGACCTCATCCAGCTCACGGTATGTCATTTTGCCATCCCAAGAGCAGATGGCTGGGTCATCTGGCCGGGAGCCCGCTTGCTCAAGTATTAAACTATGAATTGTATTTTCCACCCTGTCCGGAATGTCTTGGTTCCACCGCAGAACATCACGCATATCTTGGGGACTGGCTAGCTCGATATTGGCCAACATGATGTGCGACTCGGTTTTCAGCTTCGATATGACGTGCTCCAGCTGAAAAATCATGCGCAATACTTGCTGGCGGTGGAGGAGATTGTCATCAAAGTGCACTTGGATGTCGACGTCGTTTCCTTGAATTGCAACCATCAGAGATAAGACCCGCTTTTCCCAACTTGGGGGTGTGGTGGAGCCAATGGGCGCGCCCTTGTATATTGCTAGTAAGGTTTGGAACCTGCAGAACTCTGAGAGCACACCATCGCGGCTGGACGTGATAGACGGCTTTCCCGGCGGCTGGCAACTCCTGCCTGTGTACCGAGAGCGGACTTCGTTCAGGTACTCGTAAGTGGTGCAGTTCCATTGCGCCTGGACAGTGACCGGCATCGGTACGCCTCCATTGTACGTGTAGCCGAATACAGACTTGGGAGCTTCAGCGTAGCGGGCTTGCAGCATACCCCATGCTGCGAGAGTAAGCGTTTCGATGGAGAATCTAGATTGAGTATTAGTCTCTAATTCGACATGGTGCACAAGCAATGCACTGGGTGATGGTTGGTATGTGGCAGAAGGCAATGGCGGGTAGCTAATCACAGCAACATCATCCATGTCTACTCTCTCTAAGCCATAGCTATCCTCTAGGAGAGGCCCCGACCGAGATATGGACCTGCTGGGCTCGATGAGAATATCCTGGATAGGCGACTCGGGGTCCTCGTGAACACGACGTAGAACTTGCGCAAAGTCCTTCAGAATGCGCTGCATGTCGCCTTCATTTACCACAATGGTGTCATACACCGCTGTGATGGACAATATATCACCTTGCAGACTACAGTACACAGTAATAGCGTATGTGGCCGAACTCTGATGATCAACCACTGAATCGATCGGTGTCAGCAATGAGAAGGGTCGTTGATCGCCTGCTGGTTGGATGACGAACAGGGTCTGGAAGGAGCAGGCCCGTGCGGCGGCTGGTCCAAAGCGACGAATGTGTTGGAGTCCGGTCTGCTCAAAGGGAATGGCAGCCAACGCGTCTTCCTGCACCTGCTGAAGAGCGTTCTTAACAGGAAGGGCCACATCGAGAGTGACTCGGCATGGTATCGTGGCAACCGTAGGCGCCGTCAAGGATTCAATGCCGGCAATGGGAGCATTCCTGCCCGACACCACCGCGCCAAAAAACACATCGCGACTTTCCTGATGCTGCGCCTGCGTCATAGCCCATGCCAGCCGCAGATAGGTGCTCTGGGTATAGGCCCTCGTTACTGGATTACCAACGCTTTCACGAAGTTCCGTGACGGCCGTGGGCATTGGCTGATATCCGGCAGGTAGTCTCGGGAAAGCCGGCGTCTCAAGGCCCGCCAACGATGAGTGCCAATAGTGTTCATACCCGTCAAGCGATTGGAGGTACCGAATAAACGGACTAAAGGGGTGGGTTGACAGACTGCGCCCATGAAATGCTTCTTCAACCTCTGCTAGGATCAAGGGGAGTGCCCACCCATCATATATGGCATGGTGAATTGAAATGAGAAGCTGGGACCCCTGCTGCCCAGGGGAGACAACAAATCGGACCAAGGGCGTACCTATGCCGCCGTGGAAGTCCGCAATGTCTGTATATCGTGAGACTATCCATTGGAGCCTCTCGCGGATCACAACCTGTAACATGCCGTATGTATCTGAGAGGATTACTCTCGTGCGTAGGATCGGATTGGCTTTGGCCACCGCATTCCATGCTGCTTCCAGCTCTTGGAGATCGATATGAGATGGAATATTATATGCAAGGTTGGCAATGAAAGATGCCCCGAGGTTCTGCTCAGTCAATGCCATCATACCTTCTTGGAGCGGGGTGCAAGGATATACGTCTTCTATTGCTTCAGGAGGGACTTGACACTGAGTGGCCGCGCGTTTGATTATGGTCTGGATATCTCTATCGTGGACTAGTGAGAATGGAACCGTTGTGTATTCCTCGCTCACCCCTCCAAACTCTACCCTTGAGGCCAAGGCAGACAGCCGAGGACAATCAAAGACATCTTGCACGGTGATTTGGTGATTCGATTTACGAGCCATAGCCACCAATTTCATGGCCGTCAGGGAATCTCCACCGCGGTGGAAAAGATGGTCGTCTGCTGACACCTGCTCTACCGGCAGGTTCAGGACCTCAGCGTAATAATGTTGCAAAGTCTTTTCTACCTCGGTCAAGGGGACCCTTTTGGAGCCATCTTTGGTGCTGAAGCTCTCTAACCTCTGTCTAGACAGCTTAGCTGCCAGCTCTCGCAATCGCCTCCGGTCTGCTTTGCCCGTGGGTGTAAGGGGGGTGATATTTAACGGGAGGAATACGGCGGGCACCATGTAGTTAGGCACGGATGCATGGAGGAGAGCGCGTGCCTGGGCGATAGCGGAGCCAAACCAGTCTGATGGTTCAGCCAGGATGCTGTCACTGTTATTGCTGTTGTTGTTGTCGCTTCTCTTATCACTGCTCTCATATTCATATACGACGAAGGCCACCAGCATAGGAGCCTGCCCGTAGTGAGGAAATGTCACAACCTCTGCCACCACGTCCTGTGCGCATGAGAAGCATTCTCGGACATGGTGCTCCACCTCGCCGAGTTCAACGCGCTGTCCGCGAAGCTTGACCTGCGTGTCCTTGCGGCCCACATAGCGGAGAGACCCATCGCCCACGTACTGCACCAGATCCCCAGTCTTGTAGACACGGCCATGGCATGCAGGACCGCGGAATTCACGCAACCACTCGGGCGGCGAGAGGAAGCTTGCTGCCGTTCTCTCAGGATCATTGAGATACCCTCGCCCGACCGCAGCGCCTTCGATCAACAATTCGCCCACCGCGCCAATGGGCACTAATTTGTCATGGTCTTGTGAGTCGACAACCCAAGCCACACTTCCAATCGGATGATCAATATGGCACAAGCGGCCGTCATTTTTAACGTTAGATTGGATAGACATCAGCGGACATTCCGATGCCCCATACAGACTTACCAGCCGTACATGGTCCACCCAGCGGTCCACGTCGGTGGCCGCAAGCTTTTCTCCGCCCAGTACAACCGTCCGTAGGGTTGGGAGATCAGCTGGCTGCAAGATCCTGGCGACAGTAGGTGTTAAGGACGCGTGGCTAGCCTGGAACCTCGCAATCGCCGTGGTCACATCGCTCCACCTATCGGTGTCAGAGGGCACGCATACGCAACCCCCGTTGATCAGAGTAATTAGGGTATCGAAGATAGAGACATCAAATGCATAGGACGAGAACTGAAAGACACGCGTCTCCTGGTTTAGGAGGAGAGCCTTACTGTATGGCGTCACAGTCGATAGGAAGGAGGCATGTTCGATCACTACGCCTTTGGGTGTGCCAGTGGAACCCGACGTGAAGACAGCGTATAATGCATTTTCTGGTGCCACATTTGACGGTGTCCAGGAGTGGTTGGTGCAGTTCAATGCAACTTCGCCATCCCCGACTACGATCACCTGGTCAGCCAGCTCGGCTGCCAACGCTGCATTGCTCGTCGAAGCTACAATTAGCCGCCCCGATGTATTCTGGCATATACGTTGCAGGCGGCCCAACGGATGTGACGGGTCTAAAAGCACAAAGGCGCCGCCGGCTTTCATGACCGCTACCATAGCGACGACAATCCATCGTGACTTCTCAAAGCAAAGGGGAACAAACGTCTCGGGTCCGACCCCCAGCCCCATAAGATGTACCGCCAATGTCGAAGAAATATCGTCCAAAGCCTTGTATGTGAGCTCGCCATCCCAGGCACACACTGCAGATGCTCCGGGCTGCGCCTGGCAGCGTTCTTGGATCAGTTCGTACACACAGCGATTGTCCCGACATGGTGGCTCTTTGTTCCATTGGAAGACTTGGCGCTTGTCTCCCTCACTTAGGAGAGATATTCGTCCCAACTCTGTCGTTTGGCTTTGCCCCGCAAGGGTTTCGATCGCTTGACCAAGAGTATTTGCAATTCCTATTGCTTGTTGCTCCGAAGTAATGGATGTCTTATATCTCAGGGCTATATTCGTCTGTCCATCCTGGATCTTGCATTCCACCACCAGATCACACTAGTATGCTGCCATTAGCTTCCTGATTATCACCCTATTAAGTCACGGCCAGCTGGACTTAAGATGGGAAGATACTAACCTTATCGAGATTTTCATATACCAGCCGTTTTCCTGCGTCACCCTCTATTTCCGCTTCTTTAGTTTCCCCTGACAGGAAGGAGACACACGTGTTGAAGATAGCCTCATCCGAATGTCCAGCGGAGCGTAGAGCATCAGATAGGGCCACATTTCTGAAAGGTAAGCCCCGTATATAATCGACTTCGGCACTTTCAAGCAACTCGGAGATTGCCAAACTATCGTCCAGATCAAAGCGACAAACGCGCATACTAGAAGTTGATTCATCAGCATTTTCAATGCTAGCAACCGCAATCCCGCACCTAGGCTCTTTGTAACCGAAGCATACAGAATCTTGGCCGGTGAATATCCTCAGGGTAAGCCCCCATGCTATCCAGATAACTGCGGGTACCGTGACGCCTGTCTTGGGATAGGCAAGAATGACTTGGGAGTGGCTCTGCAATTGGATCTCAACTGATCGAAATTCGGCCGAGCCGCACTCAACTGGTAACTCTGTAGAAGGCTGCGGGAAATAACAAGGACTACATGCTGTCAGGTATTTCCGCCAGTATCCCAGACCAGAATCTTCCCCGTTGCGGCAATTATCGCATGCCAGTATGTCGGCAGTTTGAGCCAGCATGTGTTTGTCCTCCTCGTCCGCTGAGGAAGTACTTCGACTCATCTCCTACTTTTCCACAAATTGTTTCAATACGGATTTGTGAAAATGGAATGTGTTGACGTCTCCCAGAACCTCGTCTCCCACTCACTCTTCGCGGCAGCCCTCCTGGCATCCACAGCTACAGGCCTTCTGTTTCCGGCTTGGTTTGCTTTTTCAAAGGTGTGGAGAGGATGGCAGCCCTTCTGCTATGCTATCCAGATTTCGGATTCAGTAATGTCACTTGTAACCTCGTTGGAGAAATATTTGTGCTCCGCAGAAAGATATCTTCCTCGGCTCCTATTAATGACTAATGTCCGGCGATTGCTTCACTATCATTTATAAGTGTGCATCACGCCCACAACGCACTCGTTCGAATACTACGATAGATTCCCCGCGTATCACTCCATTTCCAATTCCTAGGCAGTTAGTGATAGTGGATCTACTCCATCGGGCGATAGCGACGCCGATCATAGGTGACAACGGTAGGCTCACTCTGTGCGATTGCCCTGTAGCCGTGTGCTTCCAGCATGCATCTTTACTTTTCGAACTTTGCATACGACGTAACCGCCTTACTCTCCAGCAAGGTGAGGGTTGTGGGCCTCTCTTCATTCTTCATGCCCGGCACGAGTCGATCCGTTCTTGTTCACTATCACGACTCCGCCCGGTGCAAGCCTAGTAGCCATTTCCACAGATCTCTTATCAACCCACCGGTAAACTGCTCACGCTCAGTGGCGGTGAAGGAGATGCAAGGGGCCCCAAGCCACGCAGGATGCGACTGCACTCTTTCGTACATACGCCTACTGCATTGGGGACAAAATACGACCTGTGGTTGCATCCCTGATGCAAGAACCCCCTTGGGACGATCTTATCCGCTTAACCATATGTTCGCTTCTATTTCCGTAGGTTAGCCCCTGTCTCTAGTTTCCTAAATTCTTATTGTCTTTTTTGTTGGTGCCTTGTGCATAAAGTTCTAGCAATAACGCGTAGTAGCCCATTCTGTGGAAGCAAAGTAACCTCAAACGACCAGAAAGATGCTTTTGCCACAAACTGCGCATGCAAGGCAACTCTGGTGTCTTCCACGAAGAAGCCAGTCAGCCAAGGAATGAGGAGGCAGCAGTCCTGGAAAGTGCTACTGCCTTAAAGGTAGCCCCCGTTTTCCTTCGGATGCTAGTTCAAGTTCGTTTCTGGTCAAGAAGCCATATTGCTTAGAGCCAAAATTGAGAGTAGAACACGACTTGTTTATTCTCAGAAGAGCACATTACAACGATGATAAACCCCAAGGAAGGCGGCAGCCCCGCCCCCACCAGCTCAACCGTGACGCCTGGAGGCGTTCCAGTCGATGGATCGGTTTTGGGAGGCCATCGATTGATTGAGTCTCTCTCTCAGTTTAACCGGGAGAAGATCCCTGAGAGGGTGGTTCATGCCAAAGGAGCGGGGGCGTATGGGGAGTTCGTGGTGGGTAAATGGCAGGCCCCGACAGCACTCTAGCCATACATTGTTGATTAACATGGAAGTAAAATAGGTCACAGCGGATATCTCTGACATCTGTAGCATCGACATGTTACTCGGCGTTGGGAAGAAGACGCCCTGTGTGACGCGGTTTTCGACGACTGGACTCGAGCGTGGATCGTCTGAGGGTGTACGGGACCTCAAAGGAATGGCCATCAAGTTTTTCACATCGCAGGGTGAATGGGATTGGGTGTGCCTCAACTTCCCGTTCTTTTTTCTTCGCAACCCGATCAAGTTTCCCGACCTAATGCACGCCCAGACGCGCGATCCGGAGACCAACCTGCCCAACCCTAACAACTACTGGGACTTTGTGACTCGCAACCACGAGTCGCTACATATGGTTCTGCTACAGTTTAGTGATTTCGGCACCATGTTCACCTGGCGTACCCTGAGCGGCTATGTGGGGCATGCCTTCAAATGGGTGATGCCCGACGGGTCGTTTAAGTATGTCCACTTCTTCCTGTCGTCCGACCAGGGCCCCAACTTCACGGATGGTACGCGGTCCCAGCTCGATCACAGTGATCCAGATCATGCCACGCGGGACCTCTACAACGCCATCGAGCGCGGCGAATATCCCTCGTGGACTGCCAATGTTCAAGTCGTCGACCCCAAGGACGCCCCCACGCTCGGATTTAACATCCTCGATGTGACCAAGCACTGGAATTTGGGTACGTACCCTAAGGATTTAGAAAAAATTCCCTCCCGGCCCTTTGGTAAACTCACCCTCAACCGTAACATCCGTCACTACTTCTCGGAAATGGAGCAACTCACGTTCTCTCCCTCGAACCTGGTCCCGGGCGTCGAGCCGTCGGAAGATCCCATGCTGCAGGCGCGGATGTTTGCCTACCCCGATGCGCAACGCTATCGTCTAGGCGCCAGCCATTCCCGGACATCATCTACTGAGACTGCGAGACCAGCAAGCTGCCCGCCATCCGACCCGAAGTTTGCTCGCTGGCTCGCCGAGGTTTCATCGCCAGAGTGGACGCAACCACATCCCAACGACTACAAGTTTGCCCGGGAGTACTACGCCGTTCTGCCTGAGTTCCGTAGCCAGGAGTTTCAGGACCGGATGGTGCAGAACATCGCGGGGTCTGTGGCCCAGACACGAAAGGAGATCCGAGACCGCGTGTACCAGACGTGGAACCTGGTCCATCCGGAACTAGCTCGTCGCGTTCAAGCCATTGCCGAGAGCCAAACAGAGAAAATGTCTATCACGCCGCGGGGCTCCTCGGGGTCGGTCCACCTGTAACATTCGACATGTTGAGGGGTGTTCATCTACTAAGGATCGGCGGAGGTGTGTGTGGACTGTGTACTGGACAATCATTTTGTAGTGGCGGAAGGACTTTTGTCCATCTTGACGGTTATAGAATGGTAGGAGAGTAACAACCATGCAGCTTGTATCGTCTCCCATCACAAAAAAAAAAAAAAAAAAAAAAAAGAGAGAGAGAGAGAAGAAAAACAAAGCAAAGCGATGGCAGAGCAGGGTATAGCGTGTTACACAGCGTTTTCGGCAAGGTCTTCCAAGCTGTTGGATACATTTCCCGCTTGATAGACAACGAAGCTATAGCTCCTCGCTCAGCCATTGTCTTTTTCTTTTTCTTTTTTTTTCCCTTTTTGTTGAATTCCTGAGTAGTAATATTAGTGGCCAATCAAACGGCCGGGTATGTTGGCAAAGTTGGATTCAACTTTGATTGGAGAATTCTTTCACGGGCTCTATACTGAAATGGGAAAGTTCTATGAAGATGGATGAATATGATTGGAGATTTCGAATTATGATCACTAGTGGAATCGCGGTTTAGCGCCAACATAAGTTGCAGATCTTGAAATACATAGTCTTCTTCGTACATACCAGCAAGAAAAGCTACTCATCAGATTAGGAAACAATTGCTGATTGTTATGGAGTACATTCTTGTTAGACGCATGCTATTCCCTGCGCTGTAAAATGATTGCCGCGACTTGGAAGATGTGGAGGAGATTTCCAATCCCTTGCTTCTATTTATTTGTCCTCCATCCTCCCGAGGTATACAAGGAACGCTGTCCATTCTGCAGCCCTCAGGCAAGGAGTCGCCCTGTGTAGCTCACCGCCAGATCGAGGTTGCCTTGTTGAAACCTTCTTCCGTGTAGGTTCTACACCTGAAGGGCGAGCTTAGTGCCGGGTTCACTAGCTTGGCGCCAAGAACATCTAGCATTCTGCAGGATCCTGAACTACTATGTCCGTCAAACACCCCCGTTTAGCGTTAGCATAGAATGAACTTGTGATATTGCTTAGAATCTCGGTGATCTATAAACTATAGTTATCAATTGGGGAAATAGTCTAAGGTAATCTCCGGTGTAGTTATTGGGTGGCTGAGACACAAAACTGGTGGGAAACTTTGCACTACGCTTTAAAAAATATACATCCTTGGAAGATCGTATAATGTTGAAGCATGTGTACATACCACTTGACCAAAAACATCAGCTAGCCGTTAGTCTAGGTTTGTATTAGAACGTCCAGCAGGAAATAGGCAATGATTACACCGCGAAATATATTCTTTGGGTGTCAATGTCAGCGAAATGAGAGGAAGTAAGTTCTCGATAAAATAATATCTCATCCCACATAGTCAATGTTTATTGCCAAAGCTAGAGAATACGGAAAAAGTAAATAGAGGCAAATATAACTGAAATATATATGCGAAGGTCAAAGACAACGGAATAGAATCTTCACAACCTGCCAGCCTTTCTGAGCCCGATATTTCTATGAGAATGATATTGAGAATTACCGCTGCACCTATTCAAACTAGAGAACAAGCAGCCTCGAGGCATATGATCACGCAATAACAAAGGCCGTAAGGTAACCGAACGAAAGGCCCCAACTTGTAACGATGACTCCATCCTAGACGACCCGCCTCCGAGCCGCTCTAATGGCATCGGGGTTGAGGGAAATAGGATCAGTGAATGACACTGGCTGTTCTCGACAAAAGCTGTTGCGTTTGGTGTCCGGCCCGCCAAAGTGTGCTAGACAACGTGTTAGTATCCAGTATCCAGTGCAAAAACAATAAACAAGTGGGAGACGGACAAACGGCCCATTCGCCCGTTTCAAGAGTCTGGAGGTAGACGCTCAGGTAAGGCTTTTCTTTTCGATAGGAGAAAGAGATGTACGCATGCAGGTAGTTGAGCCGATCATGATCGGCATGAGGGCTGCGGTTCGAATCAGTCATGGTTAGCGAGCCCCGTTTGGGTCCTCAAGAGAGGCAGGATTGGTCAACTTACTAGAAAGCGCGCAGGCTGTCTTTGTACTGCGAAGCCATATCGGCCAACCCTTGCCGTTCGAAAAACGTCGTAAGCGCATCTGCTACCTCCATGTCATTCATGCCAAACACATTGAAATAAACCTGGGGCTCAGGGAGGGCATCGTCGTGGTGGAGCGTGTAATTGGCCATACTGGGAAGAAGTTCGTTGGGAATAGTTCCTAGTGGCAGATATGGTTCCGGATAGGAACGTAGACCGGGTGGAATGCGAAGTAGCTCCCAGAGCTCTCGCAACATTTGCAGTCCAGCGAGGATAGACGAATCGGTGCGTCGGCCCCCGAGTGTCCAAAGGTCTTCCATGGCGGGTAACGACACCATACGTTCGAGGAGGTAGATCTTGATGCGTGACTTGCTTGGGTCAATGAGGTCGCAGGATAAAAGGCGGGGGGATGCTGTGCTATCTGCCCCTCGAGATTCCACGTATTCATTCAGGGCCAAAAGCGGCGCTTGGATGCTGGGATATCTTTCAGAGAGCCGATGTATCGAGTCGAACATCAAGTCTTGGATGGATCTTCCGGTCACGGCGGCTTTCAGGGCCGGGTAGATGTAAGTTTTGACCATGAATTCGTCGCCCTTCAGGTCTAGGGCAAGTTTATTCTGAGTCATTATCTGCGATCCAGCCAAACCATTCTCCAGCACATGTTTGGTTTCGCTAGCGCTCAGCGTGAGATCATGCTTGAAATGGCAAAACCACTGGACGTCCACGCCAGGTTGGATGGCAATCAGCTTTTGTAGGCTCTCCCAGATAGCATGAGTGTTGAACGGATCCTGCGCCGTGGCAGTAGCAGCGTTGATCGGTTCGTATGTGTACCGAACAAGGTTATCAGAACAGTTGAGGCTCAACTCGAAGGGTGTGCCATACCGGGTGAGGATGCTGAGCCAGCGCTCGCGGCCATTGGTGGGATACGCACCCAGAAATGGGATTATGTATTTTTTGTAGATCCCCAAATGCTTATATTGCGAATGGAGGTCATAGTTCGCCCGTTGCAGCATCTCCGAAAACATGGGCGCCGTACTGTGCCACCATAGCTTGTGATCGTTACTCTGAAACTCCAAGACACTACTGAGTATCTTGTACACCGGTTGGTGCGATGCGTTGAGCACCTGGCTGTCACCCATACTGGATGAGCTCTATAGACCTGTGGGTAAGCGTAGAATATTGTCGCCCTGAATTAGGTCTCTACCTCTCGTTCCGTCAATCCTGTCTGTTTGAATACCAGACTGCGTGTAAGTACTAGTATATAACTAAGTAAAAGCGCCGGGGGCGCTTCTCCTCTGAAGCCGGAACGAGTCCACAGAGCATATCACAAGTCTCGAGCGAGATAGCAAGGGGCTGGAAAACAGCGTGGCAAAGGAAGATGTCAGCCAGCCATGCTCTGTGCCATCAGGTAAGGCGAACAAATGACGAAGCCTCCGGCATGTAGCCCACATGTACATCCCCTCTTTGAAGTACGCCTCAAATGGGTAAGGGCTATTCCTTACATTGTCAATATGTACGCGGTAACATACGTAGTGGGGCATTGGGTTCCCATCCTGGCATTCAGAATGCTTCTTTCGAATCGCTGGATGCGTCCCTAGTCATAGAGATGTGGCACAAAAGGGAACACATTCCAGGGGATCTCACCATTGGCCTTGCAATATCTCTTTATGCTCCATTGAACGATCACCGTCTGTGGAAATGAACCTTCTTCTCACCGCCGTATCTGGGCTCCTCATGAGCTGGCTCCCCCTACTCCGGATAAGCCCCTCCTCTTGTCGGTGTAGACCATGGGAGGCGTGTTGGCCATCTGAAGCAGAGTGGGTGTCCTTTAATGAGTCCATTGGCGGGAACTTGGTGAACTTGCGGCCAGTAGGATATGTGTGCCATGACCCGACATTTGATCCAGTTGCTTGCAATACGCTACGTAGCCTGGAACTAGACAGTGGATGGAGAGCCTCACAACCAGGTAACGGAGTATCTACATCACATTGACTAAAACTATACGGCTAATAGATTCGAATACAGGAGCCTTGCAGCACTGGTTGTGGGAAAGTGGCCAGACGGAAAACCAGACATGTCCTGCTGGATCGCCAAGAGAGATGCCTTGCGGCCAAGGCCGAATTTCCTTGTACTCTGCTACCGTAACATCTGCCACGCATGTCCAGAGAGCAGTGGCTTTTGCGAAGAAGCACAACATTCGCCTGGTGATTAAAAACACCGGTCACGATGGGTCTGGGCGGTCCGCTTCCCCCGATTCACTGCAGATCCATACTCATTTGCTGAACCGTATCGAGTATCATAGCAACTTCTTAGCCAATGGATCAGCTGGAGGCTCAGGGCCGGCCGTCACTATCGGTGCTGGTGTAATGCACGGTGATCTGTATGCTAGAGGTGCCCGGGATGGATTCATTGTGGTAGGAGGAGAGTGCCCGACGGTTGGTGCAGCCGGGGGATTCCTTACGGGGGGTGGAGTGTCCTCATTCCTCAGCAATCTGCGAGGGCTGGCAGTGGACAATGTACTTGAATTCCAGGTTGTCACGTCTGAGGTACACCTGACCAGTAACTATAATGCCTTCCTTGCCTTGAACGCTAATCATTTTCTAGGGGGAGCTCACAACCGCCAATCACTACCGAAATCAAGCATTGTTCTGGGCCTTGAGAGGTGGTGGAGGGGGCACGTTTGGAGTTATTACTCAAGTGTCTCTACGAGTATATCCCGATGACCCTGCTGTTGTCAGTACCGCCTCAATAACAGGGCGTCGAACAAACGAGCTCTTTTGGAAGGAGGGTGTCGTGGGGCTGCTCGCTACTCTTCGTGCATTAAACCGGGAAAACATTCCCGGCCAATTAATCCTCAAACCTTCGTCAGCCAGGGCTATGGAAGCAATGCTCACGTTGTACTTCTTGAATACCACCGTACCATCTGACGGGAAAGGCCGCGTTCTGCAGCACCTTACCCCATTGAATGGTAGTGGACTACATTACAGCCTGTCATCCATGTTCCAAGCCAAAGTTAGCTCCGAACTACGAATGACGCCGGACAGGAATCCAGATGATTATGGAATTCTCCAAGGATCAGTGCTTGTGTCGAATGAGCTATTCAATTCACCTAACGGGCTATTCCAGTTAGCCGATACTTTTGCAAAAGTCCCCATGCGTGCCGGTGATATACTGTTCACGAGTAATCTAGGGGGTCGCGTTGCTTCAGTGAAGGACATCGCGGATACTGCAATGCATCCGGCCTGGCGTTCGTCTGCACAATTGGTTAATTTTGTCCGGACCGTTGAGCCAACCATTGATGGAAAGAAATCTGCATTGAACGAGCTGAGGAATACTCAAATGCCCATCCTGTACTCATTGGATCCAAGCCACAGAGTATCCTATCTCAACCTTGGCGATCCTAATGAGAGGGATTTTCAACGCGTGTACTGGGGGAAGAATTATGACCGCCTGTATAGGGTCAAGCAGGACGTGGACAAAGATGGGCTATTCATCACCAGGCTGGGGGTAGGAAGCGAGGATTGGGATGAGGATGGAATGTGCAGGAAAGCCCGCAGCTTGTTCTCCCACATTCAGCAGGTTTTGCTGTCCAGTACTAAAAAGCTGACAATGTACATCTCGCTAGCGCAGTGAACTCAGTCATAGTAGCATGAGTGGAAAACGCAGGAGCACATTCGGCTCAATTTAGAAAAAGTATCGCTTATCATAAGGTCTTGAAGTAAGGGGGATAAAAAGGAAGAAGTCAAAATACTAGCCCTGGCCCACTTGCAGATTGATCCTAATCTGCTCTCTTCAAAGTTCCTCACTATCACAAACCACAGAACAGGCTGTAAACTGGGCTGAAGAAAAAGAAGCACACGGGTATCACAGTTTCCTACACAATGACTGTCGCAAGTACAATGTCAAAGGCTGAGCCAACTGTCCTTGACATTCGCCGGTCCAAGGTGGAGGACTCTGTGCCAAAGCAGGTGATGAATGGACTCATAGGGCAGCCCAAAACCCTCCCGGCCGTCTTGTTCTACAGCACTGAAGGGATTCAACACTGGAATCGTCACTCCCACGAGCCCGAATTCTATCCGAGACATGAGGAGATCCGCATCCTAAAAAAGAGGGCCCACGACATGGCTTCCATGATTACTCCGAACAGTGTAGTTGTGGACCTGGGCAGTGCGTGAGTCTCTGAAGTGTATACCACGTATGCTAGTTTAATCGACTAACCCGCAATCTATGAACGATATTTAGGTGCTTGGATAAAGTCACGTTTCTCCTGGAGGCGATTGAGGCGCAGCAAAAGAATATCACCTACTACGCGTTAGACCTCAGCGCGGAAGAGCTCGTCTCGACGTTGCAAGCTATGCCCACCCAGAAGTTTCAACACGTGAGCTTCGCGGGACTCCACGGTACCTTTGAGGATGGCCTCTTCTGGCTGAAGGACACGCCAGCAATCCGTGACCTACCGCATCACATCCTGCTCTTCGGCTTGACGATTGGTAACTTCTCTAGACAGAATGCTGCATCATTTTTACGGGATATCGCCCGGAGTGCCCTTTCCGGCAAGCCAACGGAAAGTTCCATAATTGTTAGCCTAGACAGCTGTAAGCTGCCTACGAAAGTGCTACGTGCTTACACTTGTGAGGGCGTCGTTCAATTCGCGTTGACAGGGTTAAAGCATGGAAACAGCCTACTGAATCAGATGGACAAGGAAAATAATATAGATTGGCCGGCATTTAATATCGACGAGTGGTACTTCCTGAGCGAGTGGAATTATAGCCTCGGGAGACATGAGGCTTCGTTGATCCCGCGCTGCAAGGATATAACGTTGGGCCCGCCCCTGAGCAATATTACAATATGTAAAGACGAAAAGGTACGCTTCGGGTGCAGCTACAAGTACGATGAGGAGGAACGTCAGACACTTTTCAGGTCGGCTAGCTTGGAAAACGTGGCTAGCTGGGGCGAGAAGGACTGTGATGTGGCTTTCTATGGATTGAGATTGAAGTGCAGTTAATTTCCACTCCGATTTGAGAAAGACTTCTGGTCTACTGAGCCACCTAGTCTCGACTTTGCTGCATTTGAATTAATGATATACACCAACTCCTAAAATGGTATTCGTATTTGATGTCATGCATGTATGAACTTTTGCTCAGTCTTCTGGACACTTGCTGCGGGAAGATCTACTCAGGTAGACTACAAATGATGCTGTTCATTGCATGCACTACTTTGAGTAAGAGGTGCTGAATTATCAACTTCTTCCCCTCTTTCACAGACCTGGGAAGGACTGCCGAAATAATTTCACCTCGAAAATGATGTGTAAGAAAACCATGCGCACCGAATCGGACTCCCGAGGACAAATTGTCCGCTAAAGGGTGCATGTAGCAAAGAGCATCTTGGCGCGACAGAGTAACGATATGTAGGCTGGTCCAGAGACACCGACGCAATATCAATCGGATATCCGGCGGTGTAGGCCTGCGATCAGATTCCGCTTGTTTGCAGAATATATCTCTACCAACTGCACATATTTGAGAGGTGACGCTGCATGGCTCAGATCGGACATGTCATTTGTATTGATCTTGCAAAACTGGTACATGTACATCCAAGGATCCGAGGCAAGCAATATGATATATCATACTGGACAAAGTTTTTAGTGGTGAAGAGAAGAGCCTTAACATGGCTACCCCTTGCAAGGCGCATTTTTTTTCGTAATATTAGTCGTTTGTTAGGCCTTCTCGTGAGGCATGCCTCTACTTCACTATGGTGAGGTTCAATTTGTGAACCTAGTTGATCCCGCACGCGGGAACTACGTGCAACGCAGCGAGCTCATTTCTCCATTCAACTATCTGCTATGCTTATGACCTACCCTAGCCGTTCTAGTTCAATAAAAATAAACGAAGGAATTGAATACGCCTGCCACTGTTTGTTACTTGGAAAGGAAAAGAACGACTAAAGCTGATATCCGGCATAGCGTGTTTCAGTAGTTAAACTACAAGGAGCTCTGAGTGCTAGCCTTGGTCCAGCACTGCTTCTCTCTAACGGCAAAATCATGGAAACTGCGAGGTGGGAATCCCGTCACCTCCTCAACGACATGATTGAGTCTTTGCTCGGCGCCGTTTTTGATAATGCTGTCCATACCGGCCATCATAGAAGAGTCTTCTGCGGGCATACCAGTTGTCTCGAGATATCGAGCGAGCTCCGACTCTGAAAGATTCACGTGCGTAATCTGTCTACCGAGCACTGTTGTAAGAATGCTTGCAACCTAATTGGTCAGCAATCTTTGTTAGTAACGTGCAATCCTCGTGTCTAGTGCCTTGTACCTTACCTCACTATACGTAAGTAGCTCGGGTCCTAGAATGAGATATTCTTTACCAGAGGACCCAGCATCCATTAGAGCATGAAATCCAACCCGTGCAATATCATCCGCGGATACAAAGGGAATCCTCCCATCCCCAGCCGCGGAGTACAATTTGTTCTCATCTCTAATAGCCAATCGTTGGGGTTCCTGGGGGGACGAGAAGTTTTCTGAGCAGAGAGAGGATTGTTGTTAGAAACGAACTGGATGGATCTGCAAACCTGAATGTAAATGAGCATGACACGAAGCAAGTTACGCACCCATAAACCATGTCGGCCGGAGGACAGCATACTCGATCCCCGCTAAGGAAGCAAGACGCTCATGGACTTGCCCCATGGCAGGGCCCCCCTTCTCAATGGTACTCGCGCTGAGAAGTACAAACCTTCTCACGCCCCTTTGCCGCGCAAAGTCGACGAATTTTATCATTGGTGGGGCCAGGTCAAAGATCGGAGGCGGAACAAGGTACGCTGTCGTGATCGGGGCCATGCCTTCAGCCGAGGCTTTTAAGAATAGGCTCTCATAGGATTCTTCAATGAGCCAGTCGAACTTAGCTTGCCTGAATGGACTGGTTGACGAGGTTGAGCGCGAGGCTACCAAGAAGGGGATATCAGCGGCATGGAGAAGCCCAGCGATGCGGCTGGCCGTCTTGCCTCGGCCTCCGAGTAAGAGAATCGTCATTATGGTCTTGTCCGCAATAGAATGATTGTTTCACTGTTAGTGCGGGTTCTGCCTGGTTCAATGCACGAACAGCGGAGTCGTAGTACTAGGAAATCGTCCCATCAAACGGATCAATATACTTTGTTATATAATGGTGTTAGTTTAGTATTCATAGGCTGGAGTAGACATTGGATATAAGCGAGGCAAGGGAAGAGAGATTCCGTTCACATAATATTGACAATCGTAACTTCTCGCCCCAGAGGCAGGCTTCTACAATGCATGTCTGGCGCCTTGCAGCAACAGCAGGCAAACGCTGGTGAAATCCTGACCTCATGAGAGGCGGCCTTCTTTTTTCATGTGTCTTAGGCTCGCATTATGTCTTGTCCACTTCCACTTTTCTCTATTTTGCTTGTCTGCTGCTACTCCCTTGCAGAGGAACTTTGCCCCGCACAGCTCTACTTTACAACCTCTTCTTACCCGTTTCGTCTTGTACAACTCTCCTCTTGATATTACCCGATATACCGTACCGCCTACCTCATCCGTTTTGCGTATGTAACTACGCAGGGACCTGTGTGTTCGACCTCGGATTGCGACATCCTTTTGGAGACGCACAACAGAGCCTGCTGTAACGCCGTGGATGCCACTCTTCGGCCAAATATTTGCAAGAATATCGGACGAACTGTCGTAGGGTGGGTGGCCTTGTTTCGCAGTCTACAAACGTAGATAAGTGAGATCAGACACGTCCTAGGCTTAAGTTCGTAGTTCATACTGAAACGATAATTTAATGCCAGCAAAATGGGCCAAATTTCGTCAATTTGCGAGATCTAAGCGTCTTCTGCTTCTTGGGAAGCGCGTTCTTATATGAGACAATATCGTCATCCCGGAACGGTAACGACGTTTTACTATACTGACAAGGAAAATGGCAAATCATGGAGTACATATTACTATGTATATTCTGACGATTTATGAAGAGTAAAACTCCTTTACCAGATTGGATGGGTGTGGTTCATCCGATTGATGCCTGTTATTGAGAACCAGGAATTGATCTCATAGAATACTTCGAGTCTGGGTTGAAGCGAGGAACTCCTGGCTGAAAGGGTAATCTAAATAGCCCTCATCTGAGAACGGAATATAAAATGTATCACGGTTATACTTCTGAAGCGGGATGCCTTTCTTCAATCGGAAGGGGAGGTCCGGGTTCGAGATATATAGCCTGCCAAACGCAATAGCCACATTGCCCTGGTACTTGTAGATCTCATCTACCACCTTCATTGCTGATGTCGTGTTGTAACCCCCTGCTAGGAGAATAGGCTTCTCCTTCCCCCACATGCGCACAAATGTCACATTGTCTACATCCGGATGTGTGTTGTCCTCCACCCATCTAGAATTCGCTAGGTGGAGATAAGCAATATCCATCTCCTTCAGTTCCATAATGATATGCTTGAATTGGGGCACTAGATCAGACATGGTACCCATCCCTTGGAATGTACTCCAGGGAGAAAGTTTCACGCCCACACGCTCCGTGCCGATCGCTTCAATGACCCTCCTCGTCACCTCCAACCCAAATCTGGCACGATTCTCAATACTTCCACCCCATTTGTCGGCTCTTTTATTGCAGGATTCCTGAAAGAACTGATCGATCAAGAATCCATTTGCTCCGTGAATCTCGACCCCATCAAATCCCGCACGCATGGCATTTCGTGCCCCTTGAACATGCTGTTCGATGTTGGTCTCAATATCTGTCTCTGAGACTGCTCGAGGTGTAGGCGCTCCAGGCTCCATGGGAACAGCACTACTACTAGTAAGGTCGAACCCATTTGCTGTCAAGACTTCAACTTCGGAGGCGCGGCCCGGGGCCCACAGCTGGAGCCAGATATACGACCCTTTGGCATGGACGGAATCCACCACTTCCCGCCAGGCCTGAATCTGCTCTTCAGCCCAGATCCCAGGGACATTTGGAAATCCCTTCGACTGCGCTGATATTGCTGTCGCCTCGGTAATGATCAACGTGCCAGGCACCGATCCGCGCTGAGTATAATATTCCTTCACAAATGGCAATGGAACGGCAGAGTCATCCGCACGGAACCGGGTCATCGGAGAGAGTACCAGTTTGTGGGTCAGGGAACAGTTCCCGACTTTCAGCGGTGTAAAGAGGTTGGAGAAATTGGCCATTTTTGAATAAATCTTTTGCGACGGCTATCAACGTCGCAAAAGTGAGCACATGAATACTCCTTCAGAAAAGGTGGAATGTAGTTGGCGACTTGTCGAGTAGCACTATAGGGTAGGGCTCAAATATGGACATGATTCCTTTGCTTAGTCAAGTTGCCGTCTAGATTCTTGACATCTCTGTTTTTCCCACCCTCTCAGCCATTCCGGCTGCTGGATGTCCAACGTAAGGGTTGTATGCTGCATGCCCCTAACATGGGGATTATATTTCTCTGTTTGCACGTTGAGGATTTATGGCACAACCCCTTGCATCCAGCATCCGGCTGGGTTTTTCACGACTGAGCATCACCACATGTTGACCGATCTCCTGTATCGTCACTGTAAGGTCTGCTGTGCTTCAATGCAACATGGCAAGATCAGTCAAATCATTAATAGTAATACAAAGGCAAACTCAGTGCAAGCTACAGCGGTAGTGCGTCATGCAAGCAACCAGCTGCCTCGACCGGAAGTCAACTACCCCTCACGTCCTGAGAGTTGTCGCTCCCCCACATATCGTGCTGGTCGGAGACGCCTGTTTGGCAAATCCACTGCTTACCCGCTATTTTGACCCGCCACCAACACTTTTGCTCGATGTACTTGATGAGCAGCGTTCTATCTTGCTGTCTCAGTTGGGTATTCCTTGTTGCGTAAAGCGAGACCTGCGCCTTACTTTCGTACACCGCAAAATGCAAGACAGGCCAATCCGGAGTCCATCTAACATACGGTGTCACATCTAGAAACGCTCATAGGTGACCCGTGGGTTGTCCTCTGCAATCAAACCCTGCTCAAAGCTTTACTTATAGACACAAGTGTAAAGTTGTTCAAAAAACAAGCTGAATCTCATTAGGATGACGGCCGTCACGTCCAATATCTTTGCTGTCACCGGCGGAGCATCTGGCATTGGAGCAGCGACCTGCCGCCTTCTTGCGCAGCGCGGTGCCGCGGTACTTTGTGTCGGCGACATAGCAAACACGAGCTTTGAAAAGCTCAAGAGCTCCATCAAGGACATCAACCCATGTACAGACGTCCACTGCACTGTTCTGAATGTGGCTTCCTCAACAGAAGTCGAAGAATGGATGCGAAGCATTATCAGCACCTACGGAGGCCTTGACGGCGCTGCCAATGTCGCAGGGATTGCTCAGGGGGCCGGCATCCGGCAGGCCCCCACTATCCTAGAGGAGACAGACGAATCGTGGCATAAGATAATGAAGGTGAATCTGGAAGGGGTTTTCTAGAGCAGAAGTGCGTGCCATGAAGGATCTTCCCACTGGCAATCGGTGTATTGTCAACGTGGCTAGCATTGCGGCGTTTTCTCATATACCAGATGTATATGCGTATGGAACGTCCAAAGGAGCGTGTGCCTATTTTACTACCTGTGTGGCGGCAGATCCATTTCCCCTGGGAATCAGGGTTAATACTGTCTCTCCAGGTAGATGCCTTTTACTTCCTTTTTCTTGGTGGCGGTGTTACAGGTTGTGACAGACAGGAGGTTTTATCTCTGACATTCGTTCTACCCTGCATGGATCACCAACACGCCGCTACTACCGCAGTTCACACCGAACGCAAAGATGCTTGATGAGATAGAAATGATATATAAAAAAGAGAACCTCCCACTCAGTACGCCCGAAGATGTGGCCAGAACAATTGCGTGGCTGTTGAGCGAAGATTCATATCCTGTGTATGGTGCCAATATCAATGTCGGTGCTTGCATGCCTTAGCCTGGGGGCCAGATATAGCCAAAGCAAGGCAGAGATCAACTTAGCATCCGGTGAGAATGCATTTTAGTTCGTCATCTTGCGGAATGATCTATGACACGTGTTATAATGCTAATACAAGGAGCCTTACCATATTCGATGAAGTAAATCATGTACTTCCATCTCACCACCATCACTGCCGACGGTGCTATCAATTGTTTAATGTTGTTAGAGGCCTATAATTACATCATCTATTGCCTCCAACTACTGCGGTCTGATCAGAAGGATGTGCTGTTTCTCATCCTTGGAGGGCACCAAAGATGCCAACAATAGCCTGGGAAGGTCCTGCTATATCTCCTTTACGATACTCGAAGCTGATATGATGGAGTGCCAATTGTTCCGGACATGTTGTTTTCGTTGTATAGAGAGTAAATAAATTTTCATGATGTTCTCATACCTGTCTAACATAAGTCTCATAAACATTCTTTCGCCCCCCCCCGACCCCTTGCATATATTATATAAGGATCAGCCAAAACAATTATAAACTCGGGTTATATTCAAGGTATAATGTCTACCTAACCAGAGCTTTTCATTTCTACAGTCATTGCAACCAGGATGGTACGTTATTTCGGCTGTCCGTGGCCCCATGGGGTTGGTAACGGGGCGCTTCCACATTCCTCAGGATGGAGGTCCTCGAAAGGGTTCATTCTCTTTGTAGTAATGTTTGCTACATTTACTGTACGTTTAAGGGCAATCCATCCACTTCTCGGCCTGGAGTTAATCAAAATTTGATACGACAGGAGATCCTACAGTACGGGCTGGTGCGTAACTTGGATTTACCATCCACCATTGGGCGGGCTGACATGGCAATAGCTTCTCCCGGTGACACCCACAGCTCTGTACGAGCGTGTCGGTCTTTCGGTAGACTATGGTACATCGAGCCGATCTCTTAACACTTTCATCCAGTACTGACACCGGTGCCGTTCTTTCGCAGGACAAAAATGGACTTCAACTCTTTTAGCCCTATATTCTGCCGCCCTACTAGTTTCCTCGCGTAAGTGTGGTTTTGCTCGCCACAGATGCATGCTTTGACTGGTGCTAGCTATTGCGGGATACATTTCCGACCACACCAAGTCTCGTCGATGGCCATTCATTGGTGGTTTGGTCGCTTCTGTCATATCAACTGCCTTACTCTGCTTCGGGACGCATATCGCGCTCTGGATAGTCGCCCGAATCTTTCAAGGTGCATCATCTGCCGTTGTTTGGGCTGTGGGACTGGCTTTGATATGTGATACAGTACCGAGAAGTGAACTTGGGCAAAGCATGGGCTATGTAGGCATGTGTATGACCGTGGGGACTGTGGCGGGACCGCTGGTCGGTGGTGTGATATACGAAAGTGGGGGATACTACTCGGTCTTTGCTCTCACATTTGGCCTATTGGGCCTTCAGATTGCTCTTCGTCTATTGGTTGACGAGCCTAAGCGTCCCACGGAACGATCATTGTCACCTATCCTGGACAGGCAATCCTCGAGCCAGAGAGAAGGGACGGTGGGTGCCGAGGCCTCTTCGGGGCCTCTAGTTACGGAACCGCGCAACCCTGCACAGGACAATTGTGGGCCATCATTCACCGAGAAGCCAACGACTCGGACGGGCAGCATTCGGGGAACAACGATTGAGTCTGAAACTGATACGAAGCCAAAGCCAACCATATGTATATTGTTGACGACGGGTCGTGTGCTCGTGGCAGTCTGGGGTTTCTTCGCCATATTTGTACTGATGACCTCGCTCGACAGCGTGCTGCCTCTATATGTCGGGAAGATATTCGGCTGGAAACAGGCCGGTCAAGGGTTGATTTTCCTTCCCTTAGCTATCCCCCATATTGCGGAGCCTATGGTTGGATTTATCAATGACAAATACAGGTGTGTCCGGAGCTATGCTGGGGCGGGCGGATTTTTGTTGTCAGTTCCTGTCCTTGTGCTTCTCCGGATTGTCACCTACAACTCCTTAGGGCAGAAGATCTTGCTCTGTGCCTTGCTGTCACTGGTTGGGCTATGCATCGCAATCCTTATGCCTTCCTTCCTCGCTGAAGTCTCCTATATAGTTCAGAATAAGGAAGAGGAGACGCCGGGTATATTCGGAGAGGGAGGAGCTATGGCGCTAGCATATGGCATCATGAATGTTGCTTGTGCAGCGGGAGGGATTGCTGGCCCGTTCCTTGGAGGACTTCTGCGTGAGCACGCGGGCTGGGGGGTCATGACGTGGGCCTTAGCAGTGCTGGTTGGTATCACCGCGATTCTAGTGCTGCTCCTTCCCGCTCGCGATTCGTTTAAGCGAAGACATGCTGACGGCTAGCAATCCTAAGTAAAGGGTAGTGCTACTCATGCGGAATGACCACCTTCGTCACTCGTGCGCCCGAGGAAGCATAGTAGGCAAGTACAGCATTGGTTCAAACCCGTTGCATTCCTGCGCTAAATGGACGTTGAATCCGCCAGCAAAGGCTCGCTAAAGAAGGGTATGATGGCCAATTCGGTCAAAGTAGTACGATATTTTACTCATTGAGTCATTTGAAACGAAATATAATAGGGAAACATATACCATAACCTTCCATCATCTCCGGATCTGTATGCTTCTTGAGATGCATTGTTCCTACTACGGCATCGCGAGATTTCCGGTCAATATACCTCCCAAATCCTTCGCATTCCTCGTGGACATACCATCCGCAAAGACACTACCCTCATCACTCTCCCGTAGATAGTATACGAGATCTGCGGTGGGATCTAGTTGTCGTTGACTGAAGCCATTTCCCAAGTACGAGAAACGATTGCTACAGGCATATTGAACCTCAAAGTCGTCATAGCGAGGATGAGCCAGCGCCTCCAGGTAATGCAAAGTACTCCCTGGCCACAAGGCTGTTACCTTCCCGGTTTTCTTGTGTTTCCACCATGACCGGCAGCCCTTGGCCCAGACGGTGGTATCCATGAAAAGGTCCTTCTGCTCCATGAATTCGTCGACTGCCTCTTTCTTGGGATCAAAAAACTTTATGTCCTCCTTTTGCCATCTGTTGAAAAAGTTGGTCATATATGTCCCTTCAGCCTCAATCCCAACTATGATCCCCCCGCTCCCGAAAGGACAGTTTGGCCCTGTGAACATAAAATAGTTAGGGAACCCATTCACCGCAACGGACAAATAATTCCGTGGTTCCTTCTCCCATTCTTCAGCGAGATTTGCTCCGTCTCGTCCGATGATGGGGAAGCGGGGACAAAAGGTATTGTCGAAACCCGTAGCGCAAACAAGGATGTGAACTAGATGCTCTTGCCCGTCAGCAGTAACACATCCGGACGGGGTGATCTCTTCGATTGCCTCGTGGCATATGGTTACATTGGGCTTGGTTAGACTTTCCAGGTAATCAGTTCCAGGCTGCTAGATAGTCAGATCAAAAAGTCATCAGTTACTAGATTAAATACTGTACCGTCGGCCGGCGACATCCGAAGGGAAAATCTGGGACTAGTTTCTTAGCTAGATTGTCGTCATGGATTTTTCCTTTCATGTGGATTTCCATCTGGCTCCGGAAAACATCCTGTGCATTTGATCCCTTCAGGAATGTGGAGAAGAGGCTCGCAGAAGCCATTATAGCCTCTGAACTCTTGCGCATGTTTAGTAGTTTACTTGGATTATCCCGGAATAATTGTTTTTCCTCATCGGTGTACACATGGTGTTCCATGGCAGGGGACGGAGTGATCCAAGTAGGGCCCCGGCTGAAGGCCGTGACATGTTGAGCCCTTCTAGAGGCATAATTAGAGTTTGCTTCCAGGTGCAGATATCCGACCATACCGTTGAATTTCAGGGAGAATCTGTACCCCGGAGGACCTGGACCGGTCAGTCTCCTGTTTGCGATGATGGTGACTACACCCACCCGTTACCGATTATTCCAACCTTCTTGCCCTCCACATCAATCGCTGCATCCCACTGGGCAGTGTGGACTAACGTCCCCTGAAATGAATCCAGCCCCGCAATATCCGGCCACCGCCATGCATTCAGAATCCCAGCCCCGTTGATAAGGAAGTCGCACTGCTGTTCAAATATAGCACCGTTGGGTTTCCGCACCTTCACTGACCACGCCGCCTGATCTTCCTTCCAAAGCGCACCAACAACTTCGTGATGACAGGTGATGAATTGCCGCAGATCGTATTTCTCCGCGAATCCAGAGAGATACTCGAAGATCTCCGCAGCGGAAGCATAGCTGGCCGACCAGTTTGGATTGGGCTCAAAAGTGTACGTGTAGTTGTGTCTATACGGTCAGCTCGATTCGACATAGTAAGATTTAGATTGAGCCAGGGCTACTCACGCTGGAATGTCGCATGCACCTAGAATATAATGCGGTTGCTTAGCACTTTATATGGAACTGGTATATTGATAGCTGAAGGTGGTCTCTTACAGCCAGGGTATCGATTCTCGAACCAAGTCCCTCCAATATCAGCATTCTTTTCGTAAATGTCGAGGATGTAGTCGGTAAAGTGCTTTCTAAGTTTGTATGCCAGATAGAGTCCGGAAACACCGGCACCAACGCAAATCACCCGCATCGTGCGGTTCGCGTGAATGGGACGATCACGGCATTTTTGGATGGTCATGTCGGCGGTAGCGATAGGTCTTCTCTAGGTGATACTATTTTCTTTATGATACCCCGCAAAAGCAAACACTGTTAGTCCCTTATAAGGATCATGTGTCTTTAAAAAAAAGTTAAATGCAGCATGACCATATTGGCCGACAAGTACCTTTCCCATTCAGAGACCCAGCATGGGCTACAGCCCTTGCCTCGCTACCCGACTGTTCGCACGCAGCTACACCAAGGAAAACACTTCGAGGTACAATTGAATTTGGGAAAGAAGGAAAAGGAAGAACCAAAGAGAACGAAAGACCGACTGTATTGTCTTGTTGCGTACTTAGAGCATAATCATAGCGGGTTATGCACATACCTTTCCCTGAATGCCTTGGATATCTGTCCTTAAGGCCCGAGGCCCCCCTCGCCGGCAGCAGTCCAAAATTATCGAAGATGGTCATCCACTGTATGTACACCCTCTGCATAGTGGGTGTCTCATGCAGTTTACATGCAATGCTGTTGGCCCACTCGCTGGGTGTTGCCATGAAGGTATCCGTCCTCCACGCTTGCGATGGGAGGTCCTCGTAGAGCTCTGTACACAAAATCGCCACTTCATATTGTCAGTATGCAAAGTATCGGCTCAATAAAATTTGTGTGCCTCGGTCTAGTTACGCTACGCTACCGGCAGAGGGCTTGTTTATTCTTGCGGCCCGCGTGGAATTGCAAGATGTATTTTCTTTCCAGGATTCTCTAGAGAGAAGGGAACATCTACGCGAAAGAAATAATACAGAATTAGTAAGTCCCCTTGCTGGTGGGCTACGTGTCTAGACTCGTTGTCTAAGAGGTGGCAATAAACTAACCGGTGCTTCTCTGACCGACATTCTGCTTATCTTGCGCTATCCAATCATTGTGCAACAAATTGATGTCAGAGACTCTGCTGTACGTCTCGGCATCCAGTCAAATACTCCCCATGCAGATGAACACCGAGGTTGCAATGGTGTGACGTACCACTCATTGATGGCCCTTACATGTAGTGACACGCTAAAGCGTCGCCCTCGGAAGAAGCTGTGGAAGTACTTCTACGGTAACCGGTGTCGCGAAAACTATGGTTGCCCTCCAAAAGCAGGGGATAGTTGGGGAAAGGAATACGACGTGGCATGTTCCTCCTATCTACTCATGTCTTCTTCCATTAACAGTGCTGATTCAAGTGCTAGTGGTTACCCCTTGATCCTAACTCAGCTTGGGGATACTAATAGAATCATTGGGCTCAATTAGGTGAGACGTGTGAACTCAGCGGTATAGTAATCAAACTATCTAGAGCAAGACACTATATACTTATCGATGGTCTAGCATTGAGGTCTCTCTTCCTTTCTCGCACCTATATAACCTCTCCCTACATTTACCACAGCGATCTGGCCTTCATCAAGATGACGCAGTCCATTGAATTACCAGCTGGATACCTCACAAAAACAACCACCTACAAAATCATTCATTCAGTAAATCTTGAACTCGACATCGTATATCCGCAAGAGACGAGTGTCGATCCTGTCCCAGTACTCATCCATTATCATGGTGGCTTCTTGGTAAGAACGAGGTCTTCACTGGAAGTGTGGAACCAGAAGACAAAGAAGGACTAACATTCTCACTACAACTTCAGATCATCGGAGATAGATTCTCATTTCTGCCCTACTGGCTTCTGAACGCCTGCGCAGCACGGAAATGGATATTTGTCACCCCTAACTATCGCCTCATTCCAGAATCAACCGCCCACGACGCCGTGGCAGACGCATTGGACGCTTTCCTGTGGGTGAAGACCTCACTCTCACGCACACTGGGCGTAACAGTCGGCCCCGTGATATCGGCCGGCTCTAGTGCAGGCGCCTACTTAGCTATGATCAGTGCTTCTGTCTCATCAGTCAAGCCCGATGCCTTGGTGTTACTATATGGAATGCTCGATCCAAGTAGCGAGCGGTACACTACGCCGGGAACGAACATCCTCGGTATGCCACCTATAGATGGTCAGCCTATATTGGATCAATTTGAAACGCTGAAGCAACAGGGGCGGGCAAATCCTCTCGCCGGATACCCTGTCCCCAGTGACCTTGCAAGTGACTTTCGTATGGGTTTAATTGCTGCCGCTCACTGTATGGGAGTCCTGCCGGACTTGATGACTAGTATCCCAGGCTTGAGCCGTGACATTGCTCGTCACAGCACGGTAGCCATTCCTACCGAGGCCAAACATTTGTTTCCGATCGGTTGCAGTGGAGACGTTGTACTTCCCAGGACAGCTATCCTTCACGGGAAAAACGATAACGTTGTTCCCTTCGCAGCAAGTCAGGTTGCGGCTGATACGTTGAGGAAGATGGGTACCGAGGTGTACACAGAATTCCTTGATGATGCATGTCACAGCTTTGACACCATGGTCGGCAATATCAACATTGAGAAATCCAATGCTCCTGAGGCCAGAACACCAGCTTTTGATGGCCTGAGGAGGATCATCAAATTCTTGGATGAAATCGCTAGACCTTAGAGGGCTGGAAATTCTGGGGCATATCTCTGATCTGGTAACTTATTGTAATTGCATCAGGAATGGAGTATCTTCAACGGCTCCGTTCTACCTTCATGTGCACAATAAAGTCTGTATTATCACCCCTAGCATCATATTATAGTATGCCATTAGATAACATGGGGATCCGGTTAAGATGTTAAAATTCCCCTTGGTTTATTGGTAGGTGCTATGGCGAGTGACTTACAATAATACAATCTTTCAGCTCGTTTCTTATGCTTACTGAATATACATTTTCTATGTTAAGTACAATTGGAACCTTACTTAAGGTCGGAGCGAAAGGCATTCTCCTGTGATGGTTTCGTCTTTCATTAACTGATTTACAGTAACTTTTGACTACACCTGCTTCCCGAACCGTTTCCTGCGCACCCTGTATTACATTACAACTCTCATTTCACATCCCTTTACAGAAGCCCATTCTTAACATGCAAAATCGAAATTAGAGTCTCCGCTAATAGCGGTGAGACCTTCTGGATGGGCTGACTGAAGGTCCAAGTATGCTCCTTCAGATATACGATAAGGAATATATTATGCAGTTGGCCACTGCATTGTCATATCAATATAAGAACCGAACTGGCCGAGGCGCGTTAGTTTCGGACCCATTGTGGTGATCAACAGCACAGAAGGATGTAAGCTCTGGGCGGTCTGAATCTTTTTCTATAGGACAGTATCTTGTTTTTGAGCTCAACCCCTTGCGTCATAATGCTGGGCCAAGTGTCTCCATGCGTCGCTTCTATGTTCCTCTGTTATAGTTATCTTTCACGATGTTTAAGTTCTGGATTACTCTCAAACTTTTGCCAGCGACCAGTATTGAGGCAAGGGTCTTAAAACACGGCAGAAAGCTAACCCCTAGCATCTAGCATCTAGTTACGTGCAAATCGTTTTTGGTGTCAGTGAGACTCTAGCCGAAGTGCATGCATTGCATGACAGGGCACAGGGTCAACCTGGCGAACGCTAGTTTAAACGTCTGAAGTCCTCAGAGCCCAGTCCCCGTGTGAGTGTGTCAGAGTTAAACACGTTCTGATTCCTAGAGGGCCCAGGGTCTCCGGCATCCTCTTATCAAAGCTTAGATATAAATATAAACTGCTTTCGTCGCGAGCTGATTAGCTTCAGCAATGACACCTTCTCCGGCGCACATCACAGAATAAAGAAACCATGATTTCAAATATCACTGTTACTATCCTAGAACCAGGGGTACTATTAGGAGCCAAGCAATGGCTACCTTCTGCTTCTATGGGAAGCACACTGATTGCCATCTCGGTTACCCTTTTCCTGCCTCTAATCATTTCAGCTTTTTATCGGCTGTACAAACACCCACTACGAAAGATACCGGGACCTCGGCTTGCTGCAGTGACTAACCTATACGCGTTCTACTACAACTATATACAGGAAGGGGGCTATTCAAAGCAATTTAAAGGCCTGCACGAGAAATATAGTATGTGGTTCGGTGCCCCCATGTCTGAAATTCCTATGAACTAACCGACTCTCACAGACTCTCCTGTAGTTCGCATCGGGCCGAACCATGTTCATGTGGACAAGCTGAGTTTCTATGACGAGTATTTGGCACACGTGCAACAGCCTCATATCGCCTAGCAACTAATGCATGACCAGGGTGTTCCGTCCAGGGACAAAGTATCGGAAGGATCCATCATTCTATAACAGTTTTGGTGGTCTAGACGGAATGATCGATGAGGATGGCTTTCGCACTTACCGGAGTCACATCTCCTCATTATACTCAGCCAAATCGGTTGATATGCTTGCCCCAAAACTCCTCAGGGAAGTTCAGACAGTTGCAGACCGACTACAAAAGGACGTTGGGACGAATCAAGTAGTCAATATCCAGAAGATGTTCCGTACGCTAAGTGTGAGTGTTTACCCACAGGGTAGGACCAACATTGGGCTCACATGGTAATATTTACCCCACTAGGCCGATATGGTTCTACATATACTCTTCCCGCAAGACATTGACCTTTTCGAATGTGACCAGTACCATCCTTTCTTGGAGTCATTCGATATCATGCTGACCAAAACATGGTTGAGTAAGCTCATCTTGTCTTACTCGTTGGACGACAACTTACTAATGTCATTCACTGAAGGCTTAAGCTATCCCTTCGCTCTCGGGCTTCTGGCTTTGCTTCCATGGCCCGAATACAAGAGGGTCGGAGTTGCTGCAGAGAACTTTGCCAAGGTCTGTAGGGCGTTATAACAGCCGCAACTCCGATGCCTGTACGGACTTACGAACTAATGCGATACACAGTATTGTCAGGGATGGATGACTAAAGCCCAACATCTGCAGAACTCGGGCGCTGAAAAGGGGCGAGACTGCCACATCAAACGTTATCTGGAGCTCGATCCTACCAACGAGAAAAAGAAGAAGGCTATCCCCTACCCACTAGAAGATATCTTCAATTTCATTGCCGGGGGAACTGACACAACAGCCTACATAATATCATGCGTTGTTTATTATCTTCTCAAATCGCCCAATGTCCTGTCAAATCTCCAGAAAGAACTCGATGAGGCTGCTCTGTGTATCCGTCACAAGTTTGACCATAAACAAATCCAGTCGCTCCCTTATTTGGTGAGTAGGCACATATTTACGGCTTCTTTTCCTCGGCCTTTTCTTCCTAACGATTCATACTAACTAGTCGATTTCTCTAGACTGCCGTCATTAAAGAGGCCCTTCGTATCTCTACTCCTGCTCCCGGGTGTCTTCCCCGTATTGTGCCCGACGGTGGAGCCCATGTTGATTCCGTGTATATCCCTTCGGGCGTAAGTATAAAATCCTGACACTGGCAGGTACTAACTTGTCCGATACTATACTGACGAAATAAAAGACCGCCGTGTCAGTGAGTATGCTATCTATTCAGCAGAACGCGGATCTTTTCCCCGAGCCTCGAAAGTTTAAACCAGAGAGGTGGCTCTGCGAGGAAGGCAAAGCTCTCGCAAAGTGGAACATTGCATTCAGTCGAGGGCCTCGGCAGTGCATTGGCACGAAGTCAGTTGATCCCCTATCGGTATGATTTTAAGCGCAGAGGAATAACGTTCTTCGGGGTTTTAGCGTCGCATACCTAGAGCTATATGGGACAATTGCATATCTCTTCTCCCGTTTCGAGTTCGCCTTGTCGGGTAACGACGGCGACGAACTGGAATGGATTGACCGGTTTACCGCCCATAACATAGAGGATATCAAGGTGAAGATCACAAAGGACAAATGGACTTGAGTCGTTACCACTATTGCTATTGAAGTATGACACTGTTGAGGTGGTGTCAGCAACGCCAAGTGTAGTGTTGACCGCAAGCTGGGTTGGATTGACTTCCTCAATCCTTGAAGGACTCACGAATCGATTGATATATTTAAACCTCACAGTTCAAAGAGATGAGAACTACGCTTTTACGGAAAGATGAATCTTAAATTTGCGACAATTTAATAATATTCAGTTGAATTTAAAAGCGATATAGAAGTACAAACAATAGATTCTATGTCGATCTACGTATATATGGTGCCATCCCTCGATTTATAATCCGAGTCCATCATTATGTCTAGGAAGGTTGCATGATACTAGAAACAAAGATACACGCACATTTAAGCAAAAAGCCAAGAATGAACTAGGATCAAATATCCAGCGGACAATGGATGTGAATGAAGTAAATGCCCACAAAGAACGTACTCAGAATGTATATGTCAACTCCTTGCGCAAGTCTCTCTGCCTGCTACTTTTGTAGGGTCGCTTGCCATACCGGCGTACCGGAGACGATTATGTCGTGCGAGAGCTCCACGATGGCGACCAGGGCAGTCCATCGGTGTCCTCTAGTTCAATAATGTTTACACAGACCAGGGATTCTGTAGCCTCACTGATAGACTCAAGGGCATGGTGGCAAATCTCCACAGATAGCCCGCGAATCTTAGTCTGGGCATCCTTACGTCCAATGGACCAGATTGCGATCTCTTATTCCTACCGAATTAGGTCACCTGTTCAATGTAGACATCCATGGCGGCAGGCAAAACCGGGACCGCCCTCTGTGAGTCATGTAGGATCGATAACGAATGATACCTCCTTGTTTTTCTGGCTCCTCAATATACCCTTGACCAACAAGAGGCCCTTTCAGCCAAAGCTCACCAATGTTACCAAGAGTAAACAAGAGCACCCAACTTAATTATCAATGTTCTAGGCCCAGGAGTTGGTGTATTAAAGCTTATATTAATTTGATTATAAACAGGGATTGTTATAGTTATATACTATATTATTATAAAAACACGAAATATAAGTAAGTCAACTAACATACAATTATATGATATAAATTACCTGTCTTACTTTTAGGTATCTACAGAATATCTACTGATAACTATTATAAATTTTAAACAAATAAATCACTAATGAGAAATTCCCATTATCAGGAAGAACAGATCAGATAACCCACTTATTTGATCTGCAGATATCTGTATCAAGCTCTAAGCGGAATTGTCCAACGTTACATTCAAGCCTGCCATTTCCTAAGCAATCTGATAAAGAAAGAGTCACATGTTTTGGTTCATGATTTGCTACAAACATCATATGTTCAATATTGATGACAAGAGCGCCTGGTGTGCAGCTGGAAAATGCATTGGATTCCCTGCAAGCTGATGTTGAGGAGTCGTGGCTGCGGTGATAAGGACGTGTTTACATTCTATGCATCGATTGTGCCCTCCTACACAACCTCTATTTGCTCGGCAATTGGGGCCTGTTTGCGAATCTCACGGGTTCCTAGTCATGTCATGGATTCTTTTATTATTATTATTATCAATCAAGTTTAACGACCACGTAGAGCCGTTGGCTATGACAAACACATTTTCCTAGGAAGTGGCCCTAGGGACTAGGCCACTGCCTCCCGGTGGTCCTAAAGGCCCTATCAGCCCCCTCTATCGTTTGTATGTCCATTCTGGTCCTTTCCTCGCCCGAGCTGCCTATCTGTGCCAGGGCCTTTGGGCTATGCCCTTCTCGGTTTTCAGTGCCTGCTGGGCGCCACCTAGATGTCCCTAGTTTGCCCTCTCTACTACCCCGGTGCCGCGATGCAGAATTCCATGTGGTCTTCTACTGGATTCCAGCCCACGATGGTATTGATGGCAACGAGAAAGCTGATGAGCTGGTCAAAGCAGCAGCCGTGAGAGGGCCTATGTCTGAGGAAGCTAAGTGGATGGTCCAGCTGCGAGCTGCGGCCAAGAGGGTTGTCAGGGAGCGGTCGAAGAAGGATTGGGTGCAGGTATGGAAGAAGGAGGAGACCAGTCGCCTAACAAAACACCTGTTCCAGGCGCCTGGTCCGCAGGTCCTGCGGTACTGGAAGAGGTTGTGAAAATCAACCTCCTCAGTCCTTATACAGATGCACACTAAACATATAAGGTTAAACTAATATCTTACTTATATTAATATCCAGCAAGATACTAGATGTGGGTGTAGGCTGGATAACCAGAGTCCTCAACATATTGTTATGAAGTGTCCTTTTTTGGGCGAACTCCACACGGACATGTGGTGGGATCTCTGGCGGAGAAACGTTCTGGAGACTCTATTATTCAACCAGCTCCTTTAGGAGCTGAAGAAAACTTCATTAGTAATAAATTTTATACTAAAAACAGGCCTACTATCACAGTTTCAAGTGGTGGATCCGTGGCAACTGGCTTGATGCAAGAAACTCTAATGAACTAGAACTAGGACACTAAACTTGGTGAAGATAAAATATAAATAAAATTATAGGCTAGTTCAAGCCAACTAGACCACTAAATTAGACAATAAAAAGACGTGAATTATCAACGGTGGTGGAACATGACTTTGAGGCTGTACGGCGTAGCCGGTAATGCGGAAGCTGGTAGGGGGCAGAGAGGCTAAAGGTGAGCTTTGGGGGCTGAGCTCTAGATATAGAGCTATCTTGTTTTCTTTTATTTTTATATATTATATACTTTGCTTCGCTACTCCCGCAGCCACTGCAGGCAATGTTCTACGGAGCCGCTGGACGGCTCAACCCTGCATGGCGGCCATGTAATATAGGCAAGCTAGGACAGGACAATGAGGACTACTACTACTACTACTTGATCCAGCGCAGGTGCGTAATCAAGACTTTGATGTTTTTCATTGGACCTGTGCTCCGATGGAGAAACCAAAAGGGTCCTGCAAGGAAACCCACGCATCGTAGGATCGCAAAAACTCGCAGCTCTGCTCAAGGTCATCGCCATCTGTTCACTTTGGGAGAAGCCGTTGATGAGTACAGATCGTCGTTAGTGCATCTCGGATTATCGACATAAGCATCACGATATGGGCATCGGTATCTACCCAAGTCGGCTGGCCAGTTCTCGCTTTTGCCTGTTCTAAGCATTCGGATATCTTCACGCTATCCGCCTGCAGCACCTGGAGCTGCAAGCAAACCGACGGTAGATTGGAGATTTTTGTCTTGAAATCCGAGGCTTTGTCGATCTGAAGATGGCTTATTTAGATCATTGGAAATACCTGAACTGGGTTCTGTCGGCTTCGGGGCATCTCTGGGATGAATCGCTCGGAAAGACCGTCCAACTCCTCGATAAAGGTTTCTGGATGCACCAACGGAATGTTTACTAATTGCTTTCTTGAGCAGAGGTTTGAATGAGGGGTCGTCAACTTGCCATGCATTTCGCATATTATACATCGTTTTTCAGTCGCACTTCACTCGGTCTAATTCGGATCCCCCAGGCCTCCCTTATGACATCGGTCAGCGGATTTCACTCCTCGCCTCCGTGATGGCCATACAGATATGTTGCGATAAGCTGATCCGACAATCCAACCGCCACTCACGGCGTTCCTGATCAGCATTCCGTTGTTCTTTTGATAGAAGAGGTTTTATCCTTAGCGAAAACCGTCGAATTCCCAAAGGTTCCAAATCTGCAGGCTCATAAAGTCCGTGTCCCGGTACAGTATCCAAATCAGGAGCACGGTTTGTCGTCGGGAACCTTTCCCTATCCAGTGCAAAGCCCTCCGTACTCGATGTCTCCGAGCCAACAGCCCTCTCCTGCGATTCACATCTTTTCCTCTTCCAGAGCTGTCAGTCCCGATGACCACCGGATTTAATAACGGGTCAACGTCATCGGGTAAGCTCACAGAATGCGAAGCAGTGCGACATTGTTCAGGCTGTCGTGGCCAGTCTATCACAGGTAGCCCAGCACGCTATCTCTCGGCCCTGATGATAGTTAAGTTCATTCCCAGCCTGCTTGCTTGCCATAACCAGCCACTCTGATGAACAAGGTGGCGAGGTGTAGCCGCTGAGACACTGGGCTTCGCGCTAATGAGATCGCCAGAGTCGCCGGCAACTCGGTCGGACGGTCCGCGACTGGGCAAGATACGGTCGGTCAGTACCAGAGAGGGCAGTGTCAGCACGGCGGGGTGCGGTGTATGCCAGGCAGCACCCTCCTCTAAACGGCACCCACGCCAAAAACACGCACACGCCGGCCGGTTAGTAGTTGGATGGGTGACCTCCAGCGAATCGTGCTCACCTGCTTTTGTTGGTAAAGAGAAATAAGTAACATAAATCTTATAATATAAAAAAATACACTTTAATCAATATAACTACTGTTGACCAGCTCCCTGAATCACCGAAAGCTATATTATCACTGGCTTTATTATCAGCTATTGTCTACAAGATTAGTTTGCCCCCCCACTATTGTATCTCATATTGAAGCCTAAATTTTCTTTATTTCAATGACAAAGTTATCACATGTTGTCATTCAACAAGAGATTGATAAGAAGATATCTGAATTTGATTTATACAGGTAATCCGATTTTTGGTGGGGGTTCGAAGGCATCGCTGCGATGTAACGCGGGCTTAATGCTATCTATCTTTCTATCTTCTCAAGTTGAATAGCTAGAGAAAGAAATATGCTCTGCTAATGACCCGGAATGAGAAGCAGTTGTTATCTTGTCCGGACGGTGTAGACCTTTCGAACTCAGCAGATTCGACTGGGCCTGCTCCGAGCTTCTAACGTGCTTCAGTATAACATGTCGCAAATAGCTTGCTTTTAAATAGGGTATCGTTTATACTACATAGCAATATCAATACTCAATTTATATAACGTTACCACCCGTTATAGAAGAATGTCTTTTTTATAGTTAGAAAGAAAGATTGACGAAAGGTTCGTTCGTCCATTCTCTAACACGTCCTCTTTTCCTGACATGTCTTAGTGCCACCTTAGAAAAGTATTCTTTTACGACGTCAACATCAGCTCCCACAGATTTCCCTGTATTTGATAGATCTTTCGTACGAGGGGCCCACTATTAATATTAGTTACATATTCCTAGATGCATACTAATAGGTGGCCATGGAAAAAAAAAAAAAAAAAAAAAAAAAAAAAAAAAAGTGAAGAGAAGAGACTTGAGAGAAACCACTTTATTGGTTCGTTCGGGCTCCGCGGACTCCAACACTCCATCCAACATTGCTTCGGCGTCCGGAAATGGATTAGCTCGGAATGAAGCATTTTGCCATGCCCTAACTCGTCTAACAATATTTGATGATATAAAATAAATCTGTTCAAAGCATCTAGAGTGCCTAAGGAATATTTATATCTAATTTTGTTCTGTTTCAAAAGGAAAGAAACAAGATGAATCACAGCGAATCCCCACCCAATCCACCACAAACGTCCTCGAACAAAATCAATGAGAAGGGCTCAAACATACACGCAGATGATCAAAGGGAAGAGGAACAAGTCTCGGACTTCCCAGACGGTGGATGGCGAGCGTGGAGTGTGGCGCTGGGTTCATGGTGTGCAATGGTACCTTCATTCGGACTTTTAAATACAATGGGTGTCCTGGAAGCCTGGTTGGCGAATGACCAATTGAAGGACTATTCCAAAGCATCGATCGGTTGGATATTCGGTGTATATTCATTCTTTCTTTACTTTGGAAGTGTTCAAGTCGGTATGACTATTCCAGTTCCCCGTCTCTAGGCCAGATAGTTGTGACTAATGTGAAATAGGACCAGTTTTTGACGCATATGGTCTCAGACCCTTGCTTGTTCCAGGATGTATTGGGCTTGTGGGCTCACTGATGGCTTTTAGTGTGGCCAAAGGTTTGTTTAATATTAAAATCATCGTCCATTGTCTACCAGAGTGATTCTAAATACCGGTTCAAACTAGAATACTACCAATTCATGCTGGGATTCAGCGTACTCGGCGGAATCTCCTCGTCAATGGTGTTCACCCCCAGTGTCGCCTGCCTCGCACATTGGTTCCATCGACGCCGTGCCTTAGCGACCGGAATCGCAGCCACAGCAGGCGGTTTCGGAGGCATCATATTCCCTATTTTAATCTGGAATCTCACCAAAGTAGTCGGATTTCCGTGGGCAATCAGAATAACCGGATTCATTTGCACCTTCTTCTGTATATTATGCATCCTCTTCCTGAAGACCAGACTGCCTCCGAAAAAGCGAGGCGGAGGCAAAATCGACATCGGAGCCCTACAGGAAACCCCATTCTCGTTACTCACGGTGGCTATATTTTTAATTGACTTCGCCCTACTCATACCTCTAACCTACCTAACCTCCTATGCCCAATCCCACAATATGCAAGAGAGTCTAGCATATCAACTAGTCTCAATCCTAAATGCGGCCTCGATACTAGGACGTGTCGTCCCCGGCTACTTTGCAGACCGGTACGGACGGTTCAATGTCATGATTATCACAACCTTTGTGTGCACTGTTTTCACCCTTGCATTATGGCTGTCGGTTGGGTCTAATGCTGCAGCAATCGTAGCATATGCTGTCTTGTTTGGGTTTTGGAGCGGTTCGGCTATCAGTCTTGCTCCTGTGTGCGTTGCGCAAATTTCGACGACGGAGGACTTTGGAAAGCGGTATGGAACTACATATTCCTTCGTTAGTGTTGGGGCTCTGTTCGCTATACCTATTGCTGGTGAGATAATGAAAGCGCAGAGCTCTCGGGGAAAGAAAGAAGATTATTCGGGTCTTATAGCATTTTGTGGGTTGCTGTATGGCTGTGCTTGTTTGTTTTTTGTTTTGGCGAGGGGTGTCAGTGCTGGGTGGAGAGTTAAGACGATCTTCTAGCATTAAGATGTAGTCAAAGTGAAGGGTAATAAATACAGCCGGGAATACACAGGGCACCTGGGCCGGGTCGAGTCAGGGCTGTTTCAGCATCTCGCTCAACGCCGTCTGGCGGAGCTCGCGCGTCGCGGGCGGCGGCATGGATAGAGTGGTGACGACGCAGATCACCCTCCAGGCGCGGTGGACAGACGGCATACTGGCAGTGAATTCAAATCCAGAGCCGGTAGGTCGGATTGCAGGAGAAGAGATCCATCATTGAGATTTAGAGAATACATAGAATGCCGCGCACTGCACTCAACAGTTCTAACTGGCTTTATGTTTGGGGATTCTGGGGATCAGACAGCCAGAGACAGAGCCTAGAGTAGAAAAGAGGGCTAAGAGTCTCTGATCTCTAATAGCTAGGGGTGTGAAAATTCAAATATTTATAACAAATTACTTGAATTGGTATTCGTACGCCCTTTTTTCTATACGAACTACAATATATCACGTGATAGGGCGGGTCAGGGGTTGGCCAATAGAAAATGCGGGTTAGTAGTCTATGAGTAATATGACCAATCAATTACATCAGAATCAGGGGCCCGAGCGGAAGTGGGGTTCATCCCACTTTTTAGAATGAAGCTTAGTATGTAGAGGGCTAGACCCTGCTATCTAATTGTTAGATACATACAATAAGGAATCGTTAAAGAAAGAAAAGATAGTCTACGCGACGCGTCGATGGTAGCTTCAACGTTCAAGTCACGTGGCGATAAGGGGGCAAGCGTTACGAAGGTGGAACCGAGTGTCAAGCAGGCGTAGCCTGTGACAGTTTATATTATATAGAAATATATATCTTTCTATATACTGATTTCGCTTCAAAAATCGCGGAGAAACCGCTGAGAAATGGGGGGAACGGGCTCTGGCAGATATGGTATTGAAAGCAGTACTCTAGAGAAGAGTTTCAAAGCTCATCTCATCGAAGGCCAGGTAAATTTCTATAGGATTAAATGAATTCAGCTTTTTTATTAATTTTTTAGACTACACGCGTGAGCTGCAATTTCTGTGGGTATGATATCGCTCAAAACACCACCCGCCAGCGGGTACGCCTAGAAAAATGCAAGAAATTTCAAACTTCTAATACTAATATTAAATAGGATGATAATTCAGGTCTTCTAGAGTTCATACTACGCCTATACAATACTACTACCAATCCAGTGGCCTCCGAGAGATCGTTTTCTACAAAGAATATTCATCATACTAAACTACGCAACTCGTTGAAGACCCCGTAGGTTGAGAAGCTGATCTATAATAGTATAAATACACGCGTTCTCGGTGATATAGGCTGGCCGGACACGCTAATCAAAGACACAGCTTAATCAACTGCGGGAGCAACAAAAAGCTGCAAATGAGGGCAATTTTAATGTGAAAATGGGTATAGAGGCCGGCTTTGAACGCTTGGATTTAGGATATACTAGTAGTAAGACCCCGACCTCGCAGGACCTAGGCAAGCGGCCCTGGGAGGCGTAAAACGCCTAAAACTTGAGCTTTTCATCGATCTCAGCAGTCTGAATAGCTTCAGAATGTTTAAATAAGCAATTTTTTAAGCGTTTCTCTAGTCATTTTTCAGCGTTTTCCTTCTACCTTTCGGGACCCCTACCCCCGAGTCGGTGGATCAGGCCAGACCCGCCTAAATTACTAAGGCGAAAACGCCTTTCAAGAAGTGTTTTTTGATCCATGAAATATTATTTTGATTCAGAAAATTTCAGTTTTTGCAATACAAAAATGACACCCCTACTAATAGCAGCAGCCACTATAACATAGGTTGAATCAAGATCCTAGAACTAATCTACGGGTAGTCCACGACCTTGATTGTTGACCAGTATATATATATACTCCATACTCAAGACGATGTGCTTTCGATAGTATTAGGCTTCGAATACAATCTTTACCCAAAGTAAAGTTGATGAATAGACAGCTAAGAACTATACGGACCCATCTTGTGACGGCCCTGCTAAGATGAAATAGATAAGGAATCGATATCATCTACTTCTCCTCTCCAGGCATGGGCCCCCCTTGTGGCTGCTGCCTTTGCCAATTTATCAGCTTTTTCATTGCCTGCAATATCTATGTGAGCTGGGACCCAGTAAGATTTATCATTGCATGTTGCCTCTTCTTGACAGGGAGCAGGTCCAGTCTGGTTTTTTGTATCTCTATCTTAAGACGCTTTCGCTTCTTCTAAAGCATTCTGTCAGGGTTAGATATTAGTATAATATTCATATTTGTTGTAATTATTTTATTGAATTATTCAAATATCAAAATATCTAAAACCATGTTTAGCTAATTTAGATTCATCTCCAGCAAGTTGTTATCTTCTGAGATCATTTACAACGGTGGTCGACCCCTTCTTTCTTCGGTCCATTGACCCGTGTTGCCTTAGTCTTGGTCTTCTTGGTTGGTAGCGTGGCCCATCCGGGGCTGCGTCCTGCATCACCGTTTCCGGTGGCGTGGCTACTCCAACCACCATGCCACCGGTGACCCATAGATCTTGGTATCACTCGGTAGCGCAGGTAGTTACGTGTAAATGATCAAATTCTGGGCCCTAAGGGGCCGTTGTTGGCGAGAATTGTCAAGAAAAAGATTCGCTGCGAAAGAGATGGTTCATATAACCAACGCTAAGTAGCAGCCGAACCATCTGCAAATGATCAGGAAGAGGAAGGAATTTGTGCGCTATGCGCCAGGAATCTGGCAATTGGCTCAAACCATCGTGGCTAGACTCCAGCCCGATAGCCTTGATGGGCCGGAATCGTGCTTGAGCACTCGAACCCACAGGTGTTGATACGACCACACCGGTATAGCATTCATAACTTGGCTCAAACGTTCCTATGTCAACATAATTCCTACAGAGCAGATATTCCAGCTAAGCTACAATGGGTTTGGAATCTCGCCTGCGGACCTTAACATTGAAGTTAGTGGGCTTGACAAACCAAAAGTTTTCTGTTCTCCACTTTTGGTCGTTGATACTGAAGTCAAAATCCCGTACAAGCCGGGGGATCACCTTGGACATCTCAAGGATGGAGATGTATTTTCCGAGACATGTCCTTGACCCAAGGCCAAACTATTCCAAGTTAACCCCATCCTAAGATAAGACAGAAACCAGAACCTACGGGCATGTACATGTCGTTCATTAGCTTCAATCTTTCCGCGTTAGATTCTGCTTCAATCCAGCGCTCCGGTCGAAATCTCTTTGCGTCGGGAAATACTTCTTCGTTATAATGTGCCACCCATGTGTTCACCCCGACTGTCGTGCCCTTCGGGAAGAAATACCCACTGATCTCGGCGCCGCCGGCAGGAACAACCCTCCATAGTGGCAGGCCAGTAGCGCTGTGCATGCGGAGAGCCTCTTTCATAACTGCTTGGAAATAAGGCATTTCCTGGCTTTCCTTGAATGACACTCGGAAGCTGCAGCGGCCTTGCGCTGTGAACTTGTCCACTTCCCGGCGTAGTTTATCAAGAACTTCGGGATAGTGCAGTAGATGGTACACTATTGATGAAAGACTGATAGCAGTTGTGTCCGACCCGGCAGTTACGTTCGACATTGCCATAATAAACAAATGATAGTCCGTGACCTTTTGAGGACCTTTGTCTCGAGCGAGGACCATCTTCTCTAGGAAATCCTGCGTCTGCAGAGTTCCCTGCTCGGTTCCACATTTGGAGCGCTCATTATGTTGTCGGATTCTATCCTGCACGTACCGCATGAGATATGTTCTTCCACCCGCTCCAGAGCAGCTCAAATGGCTCAAGGGACCGAATAACCACGGATGCCATTCGGGATAGATACCAACCAGAGTAAAGTAGACCAAGAAGTTTTGGAGAGCGCCGATAGTCCCATCGATGTCTTGGCCTTGGTCCAGGAATCCTACCTATGTCAATATATACAATAGTTATTATTAGATTCCAGGTCCCAAGCTTCTACTCACCAAAACGCTGTCCAAAAGTGATATCTCCAATTACATCAAAAGCATAACATTGAAACCAATGACCGAGGTTGAGACTCTCATCCCGCTGCGCATGCTCCATCAACCGTTTGGAGAATATATCGGAGCACTGATCCACGAATCCTTCGTATTGAATCAACGAACTCATCGAATACAAACCCGAGAATTTCTTCCTCGTTTCGGCTACACACTATCTCAGCCTCGTTTTCCATATGACCTACATAACAGATTGCAAAGAACATGAAAAGGATACCATGTCTCCGAATGTCCCGCTCCGGGAATATTGCCCATCTCTGAGGATCGGGATGTTTCGCCGCTTCGTACCATGCCGACTTGGTAAATTTGCTACCCGTGCCGTAGACCAGTTTCACCGCTGCCCGGTCACTGATACTATAGTGGTTCGGAGATATGCGAACAACAGGACCATATCGCTGATGAAGACGGATATTATCCTGCTCGAAATGACCGCGTCGCACTCGGTCGAAGTACCAGAGTCTCGTGAGGCGGGTGAGAAATGGGCCAGGGATAGAAAAGAGACTTCGTGTGGTGAGAGTATTATAGATGAGGTAGAGGATGTGGTATGATATAATGACAATGGGAAGGAGAAGAATGAGATACATGTTTAGGTGCTAAAGCTCTGTAAAGACCATGTGATAGTTTCAGAAAGAGGGATCATATATACCTATTTCCCACTGTTGGTCAAATTGTCATGGATAACATTATAGAGGCGCTGCGCTTTGCATTCAGAATACCATGTCCCTGTCAGGCTTGCTTCTTATACAATGATGACGATCGACAGCTCCACCCCAGCGCCACCGCCACTGCGGAGAGATTTGAATTCATGGTTGACAAATGGTCATCCCTGGCTTCTCTTGGCTTGTGGCTGTTTCTTTACTTAGGCAGTCCCTATTCTTAGGGTGAGCAAAACGGGAATCCCTGCGGTTTAGATATCCCTTCTTTGAAACATTATCAGGGGAAATAGGAGCGTAGCTCGCCGGTTGGTAGCTACACGTGCAGTTGCATAGTAGGGACGACCTTTATGATATTGTAGCGCACCGCTATCTAGCACACTATCATCATCTTGACGCACTCGTCGGTTATCTCTGGTTACATGAAATGGGGTTGAAGTCGGTGAGCGGCCAGGCCGTGCTGAGGTGCTCCATCCGAAGATGTCCACCAAAGCGGATTAACTATAATCCTTACTCACGTGACCGTCAGATAGTGTTGAAAGCTTAAAAAAGTCACAATACCTGGTATTGAGGGGTGCGGTTGCACACCGGGAACGACCGGGAACTAGGCTAAATACTACTGAGACGCTGATCAAGGTAGTGGTGACCGGCGCCCGTCAACAGGGGTAGAGCCCATGTTCCAACAGATAGGGGTGAAGTAGGTTTGTGGACCGAGATTCTCAACCAGTTTCACGGTGCCAGCCGGACCTGCCATTCTGCTTGACCTGACCGCTATATCATGTGATCCTAGCCTGTTTAACTTTTCGTTTGACCTCGATCCTGTTGTAGCTTCTCAAGGTACATCTTGTCGATCTGCCCTGCATATAGCCTGTCCAGTAGCCTGTCCGCGTATCAACTCTATTTAGCCTGTCAGCCAGAGCCCGCACCCCGACACCAGTCAGCAGCCACTCACATCAACATAAATGAACATATAACATTAGGGCCCACATCTTATTTTAATTCCTTATCTTATTGGTTGAATATCGAGGGCTGGCCTCAACGGCCCTCGATTTCTCACTCAGCTGAACAGCGAGGCCACCCCGGAATTAGTGGGATTTTAAGTATTTAAACAAGAACCACAAACTAACAAAGAGTTTCTATATCGAAAGAATTGAATTTCTAGATAAATAAGAAGTAGCGCTACTATTGACTAGTCCTAATAAGTTTCGGGAAATTTAAAATTTTAATTATTAAAAACAAATTTATTGTAGTTTAAAGTGTTCACCCCCCTTGCCATTTGGTAAATATATTTTTTTCCAACCGGACAGCACCAGAAACCATGCAAAGGATAACTTCGAACCATCTGGAACCACCAGGCCCACGCAAACACGGTCTACATCAAGGAGGCCTGTTCAAAGCTGTGCAACAAATGCCAGAAACTGTCACGAGCTTTCCCTATCAGGTGATCTTCTGATTGTAATAACACTTACCACTAGGTAAAAGACTAGATTTTCAAGACAACGTCTTGAAATGATCATCCCTTATATAGTGGTCGTCACAGAAACCAGGGTACGTCCAAGTTCAGTGTCCCTCCAAGGATTTTACGTGTGGGACCTGCGCAGCGAAGCATCCGACCTGGGAATGGAGTGCCCCCTTTTGAGGGAAGTCCGCACAGACATGTGGAGGAAACTTTGGAGCAGAAACGTCCCTGGGACTCTATCGTTCATTCAGAAGCCGAAGGAAGCTCTGCCAGTGGAGGAGTTTATGCTAAAAACAGGCCTACTGCCGCCGTTACAAGTGGTGGACCCTGTGGCAACTGGCTCGACGCAAGAACAAGATAATAACGCAGATTAGGATATTGAACTTGGTGAAGAAGAAATGCACAAGAAATGCATGTAGAAGAAGTGGACTAGGTCAGGTCAACTGGGCCACCGAATCAGGCAATGAGAAGGCGTGAACCATCAACGGTGGTGGAATATGACTATGAGGCTGTGCGGTATATCCGGTGATTCGGAAGCCGGTTGGGGTTTCAGAAAGATTGAGGGTAAGCTTCAGGGGTTGAGCTCTAGGGGCTGAGCTATATAGCATTCTTTTCCCTTTTTGTTTGTCTATATATATTAGCGGAAGTTGGCATTCCTTATCTACTTTTCTATCTCGCAGCCACTGTAGGCAGTGTTCTAAACTTCTATAAAGCCGCTGGACGGCCCAACCCTGCCTAGCGGTTATGTAATATAGGCAAGCTAGGGCAGGATAATGAAGACTACGACTACTACTACTACTACGACGACGACGACGACGAGGAGGATAACTTCGAACAGCTCCACCGACAATTACGTTTTGACACCCTTATATTTGGTAAATCTGCTATTGCCAGCTATACTCCATTAGAATACGACAAAATCTCTTAAAATTTCCTGTTAGTGGGTACAAAGTAGCTTGAAGAATCAATATGTTAACCAAACAGCTGTAAGTAACAGTAGTTAGTTATTTAAATGAATCAGCAATTTTATCCATCCTAACTAGGAAAGGCCGCGAACTTTTTATGCAAACGAGGGCCGGGCGGAGGGCCGGGGGTACCAGCCCTCCAAATGTCTACTCAGGGCTGAGCTTTTTCCATAGGATTAGTAGTGAATTAGGAAAGATTATGCAGTTCAGGATCCTTGGCGGGCGAGGAGGGTCAAGGAAAAACGAGTGACCCTCTTGAGAGTCTGCCGAGGTCTACTCCTGTCCCCCCTATGCAGTACGAAAGAATAGGGTGGTGGGGGGAACTTTTACCGCTCGGTCGTGGATTAAGTCGGTTTGAAAACTGTAATGATAGGTGTCTTTGCTTCATTCATAGGCGCGCACCGAAAGCCCTGTTTCCAGCACACATAGCCTGCTCGTGGGATTCGGCAACTACAGCCCAAATCTGGCCCGTTAGTGGGTTTGGGTTTTGGCGAGGTCTACGGTGGCTAGGTTACCGGGGTTACCCGCGTGCAACAGACAGACAATCTTGACGTCATTCGGTCTTCAGCCAAAGATTGAGATATGTAATTCAATAATTATTCTTAGGATTATAAAAAATAAAACTTGGTTTTTAACTGAGGATTTGAAGTATACCATTGCAACCGATATGGAGCAACGATGATGGCCTGTGTTCTCGCCGATATCTACTGTAAGACAGACACGGCTTGATTGGTCCGTAAGAACCCGTGAGAGCTCCAATCACACTTGCCACGAAATCTACCACGGACAGAGGGGGCATCGGCATTTTGGGGTTTTGAATATACATTATATAATGAATATACATTTTGGAAATATTTCTGGTGGACTTAGTAATATGGATAGTAAAATGTAAGTTATCGTGAGGCGTAAACGCTTGCTCTCTTGGAACCGTCAGGATACCATACCTACTCTCCTCTGCGATCTGTGAGATAGTCAAATTGGTACTGGATGACTGAGGCACACCGACATAAGCTTTAGTTATCCTCTTTTTTTGCGATTGCTGCTGCGGTCCGATAATATGTGGAAGTTACGATATGTGATGTAAAATGTGACGTTGCTGAGCAGGTTTTCCCTTATCGCGCCGGTTTTAAGCCGTTGGGGTTACATTCATAGCAAGACTTGCCTTCCGAACCTCCGCTCAGGTTGAGCTGCTATTTCAAAGAGGGCCGATCTCAACGGCATGATTATGTGGCAGCTCCAGCAAAAATGTGCTTCTCCAGCACTTAGTTATCATCTCCCCTGGTAGCTCTGCTTTCGAGGTGCTGCATACTCATGGACTTTTACTATTGGCTACAAGCGGACGTGTGAGTTTCAGCATCCACAATTTCGCCCAACTAGCGCTCAGTCGTGCGTACAAGGAACTAAACCCATAAAAAGCAAAAACTGTGAGCAACAGGAACGAATTGACTTCCCTTGCCATCCGACATTCGGAAATATCTAGCCCTTGCAACGTCAAAGTGGTAGTAAATGTCAAAGCCCCCTGTGCCCTTAAAGTATATGAACTAAAGTTCCTGCTCGACTACGACGCTATTAGACCTTTACAAACTATATGCTAATGAGTACAGGTGTTTTTCTGGAATGAGAAAACTTAATCTGAGTGGACTAGCATATAGACTCGCGTATGGTTGTATTTACCTTAAAGTCCATTACGATTAGAAGCTCTGTGAATCTTGAACCTCGATCTGCTAAGGAACACAGCAGCGTCGACATTACCGGGCTATTGGCTATAAATATGGCCATGGTTTCCGTTCTCCTTAGTCTCCAGTGCCTACCTTAACAGCAACATATCCTGTGTTTATTACTATTTGTCTTGATAAAGTGAAGATGAAGCTTACCATTGCAACTGTCCTTACACTTGGATTGTCTGTGGCTGCTATGCCGAAGGCAAACGAGAAGTCCTCAAAGCTGTCGCACTCTGCTGCATTGTCAGACGCTAAAGACCAATGTGGCACCGCTGACATCTCTTGCTGTGACTCCAAGGAGTCCTTTGGGGGTGACGGGCTGCTCGGGAATCTCCTGGCTGGAGGGATTTTGAACGGGCTGCTCGGCAATTCTAACTCGGCTTGTGCTAAGACTAGCCTTATTGATGATCTCAACATTCTTGGTAAGATATCCCAAATGAGACAAAATACTAGGGAAAAAAATAACTAACAACTACCAGGCTTGTCCAAAGATTCTGATGATGGTCCTGTGTGTAAGGCTATAATCGCGTGTTGTCCCGAGGGTACCAAGGAGGTAAGGATTCGCAGCGCGAGGAGTGTGTCAGAACTTAGAAGCTAACAGTCGAAATCACTACAGTGTGTGGCAATTGATAACTCTGGCAAGTAATAACTCCTCAGGCATTGCTGAGGTCACTGCTGGGCTCAAAAGGACCGATCTTGCAGGAGTCTATAGTTTGATATCTGCCACGCTATGTCGTTCTGCTTGGGTTCAAGCTGTGCCTGTTTGGGTATTATTTCGA
>ML732227.1:0-61778 GCA_009176345.1 Aspergillus leporis | reverse complement strand
TGTCGTTCTGCTTGGGTTCAAGCTGTGCCTGTTTGGGTATTATTTCGAGTTCGAGCCCTTTATAATTGATGGTTTTAGTAATATTCCATGGAAAATTGAAATATGCTTCTTCCGAAAATTACTGCTTTTTAGAGCAAGCCCACCCGTGGAATGATAACGGTAATGAACAGATTTGTAAGTTATCTGACTAGGAAATAATAGTATGGAGAATACACAGCGGCCTTTACAGCTAAAGCACCCATATATCGACAGTCCGGCCACTTCTCTAAAGATATTATCTCCCGTAACCTTTTCCCACAGAAACCCCGCTTCCTGGTGTTGTGTACTGCATTACTGTAAAGAATCGGGGGAAGAGCTTTGGTGTGGTCTCGGTGTAGGAGGCCTGCGATATAGATGTATCAACTACACACTAATCATTCTAATGATCACAGGAGCTTATTGAACAATGATTGTATTCAACTATCGGACTGGCTTTTCCTCGTCCCTATTTGTAGTACACCGATTTGTACGTGGGTCCCTAGAGAATAGGTTCTGACTACCTAATCCATGGATCCACCGGCGCACCGCTTAGGTATAGCCTCTAATAGGCCTAATCCTTTACAATTGTATCTTAAGCTCTCAAACATGAGAGATTTACTGGCTTATCACTGGTAAATCTCAACTATTACTTGAATACTGAAGGTATATAGCCCTAACTTCAGCGCTTGGTATAATTTACGACCAACACCCGAGTATCCGGGCACTCACATAGGCGGTATAAATCTAGTACTAGTTATAGATGTTTAATAAATACAACACTCCAATTACGTGTTTGCTCTATACTCTGGATGGTTTCGGGTTGTTCGATAAATAGGAAGGCAGTATTTGAGCTTACAACGTTTGTACAGGTCCTACAGAATTTAGCCTTGGTGACTGTTGATAGTTAATGGAAACGTCTGCCCAGCACTGAACAGAGAGTATCATGCTCATCCCTAATGTCGTTTCTCGTACCCGTTAGTTGACCGCGTTGACCATTCAAGTGAATACTGTTAATGCAACGGGATATTGGCCAGTGGCCAAGATGCATTTGCGGATATTATGTGGCTTTTTAATTTTATCTCAGCACTAGTAAGTTGCGACGCATGGACAGCGGGTATTTTGCACGGTCAAGCGTCCAATGCTACGATGAGCTTCCTCACATAATTGGCTCATAATAATTGGAAGCGTCAGGTGCTGGCTGACCTGTTTTATGGCTTTTTTGGCACTGTAACGATAAGCTAGACTCATGCGAGCAGGTTTCTTTTCGGCAATCTAAGACGAAAGTAATAAGACTAGACCATGGACTCCCCACTTCGTGAGTATCCTTGCATATCAGCAAATAGGATGCTATGGGATACGAGCAATGGGGCCACGTTGTTCTCCACTTTAGCAGCCTACCAGATCTCATCTTTTCGATCACATCGCATGACCCGAACTTGCATATGAATCCGGGCCAATGGGAGTTGCATGTGTATCAAGCTGCAGAATCTGGCTAGAAGTCTGCAGGGGGATTTACCCTGTCCCTGGAGTTAGATTTTAGCCAGCTTTAGGTGGTAGCGGGGAAATCCCAGCTGCACAGGGTGTACCTGGTATCTCGTCGACTGATATAAACCGCAGTTGCCCACGTTGAGTAGTGAGACTGGTATGCGAATGTTATTGTCTAATTTCATAACTATAAGATCAATATGATCCAGTCTATCCTTTTGCTCTCCTTTCTAGGAGCGGTATCCGGGAACCCTGGTATTGGAGAATATCCTTTTTTCTTATATTCCTTGGCGTCGCTTACAGAATGCAGTGATACCCCGCGCCAGTCCAACTAAGACCATCAGCTCCCCGATTCCCTCATCGGGATCACTCACCTTGCCATTCCCATCATCTGAAGCGATCTGCTATACTAGTAGCCAATGGCTCGTCATCTCAGGTTCAACCATCTTCTGGCCAACCTCTACTGACTACATATATGGCCCAACTACTGGGCCTGATGCATCCGATGTTATCTGCGCAGCGCAATGGATCCAATATGTCGCTCGGTCAGACGGACTTTCAGGTTTAGGTGCAACGGCCACTTCTACTGTGACTGAATTGACGCCCACTAGCACTGGCGCATGCACTACGCGCACCCACCTAGAGGGCTACGACGATACACATATTGGGCCGGTGACAACCCTATGCGACGGGTATCCTCGCGCCCTCGGCCCACAAGAAACTGCAACGAGTTATTATCCCGGGGTGGGACCATGTAATACATTCAGCGTTCCACAAACCATAACCACCACGCTGTATAGAGAGCCATCGGCCTCGCCAGCATGTACGCCTCAGTCAGAGGGTTGCCTCGGAGTCTGGCAGACATACAGGAGTCTATCAAGTGAATACAAAGCATCCGTGACATCCTATATTCCAGGCGACACCAAGAGTCCCCTAGCGCCTAATCACTGCCCAGATACTGTAACAGATCGCCCCGAAGATGACCCCTGCACACAATGCCATTTCCTCCCAGGCACAGCAACAATGTACTACTGGCCTGTGATAACTGCAAACGGCGACCTTTGCGCTCAAGACGGACCCACTATCCCCGCTACGCCAACGGGCGAAGGCCCCAACACTGCCATCCTGGACGATCACACTCTTATCTCGCCTAGCGTCTATATCTCCTTTACCTCCATCTATGCCTGGAGCAACCGTCGCTTCGGCCACCAGTGTGGCGTAAGCCATTACAACGAGATGATCTCCGTCCATCCGACAGCCATCACCTCTCGCCGTGGACACCGCAACGCGCGCTACCCCATCTATGGAACTGCGTACCCGTTCAATTTTGCTGAGTTTCTTCCCCAAACTGTAGGCAACTATACCCAGTCGTTAATCCCTTGGCCTCAGTATCGAGGTGGCTCGCAGTGCCCCATCCACGATCCTTCTTGTACGATGGTTCGTGACGACTACATACCGTTTATTAATATGCCGGATGAGGCGGCGGAGATTGATGCTGACTGGGAGAACTGTAATCGGAGTTGGTATATTCCGGCTGTCACTTTGGTGCCTATTATTGATGGGACTGCTGTTGCCCCTACACCCACTGCAGAGCCGGGGGCGGTGTCAGCTGAAGCGTATGCCACCCCGCAGGGGTTAGTGGCTGCACCAACACCGACGCCGACGCCAGCTCCGGGGTGGTAAGGAACTCTTATATAAGGTATGATGTGGTTGTGTGTTGTGTACGGGAAAGTTTGAGTAGCTTGAAGTACCAACTAGTTCCTAGCATATATTGCTTAATTTGAGTTACCTACTAGGAAACTTGATCTATGGGACCTACTGAACTAGGGTGTCAGTCTCCACAATTTCCTCTTATCATACGCCCCCGTAGGCATATACCTAGCCTTCAGATGATATTACCGCTCATGATATCTCCTATTCTCCCCAGGCGCAGCAGCGGAATATGCTCCACAGATGCTGTTACCGTCACCGTTTGCCCCCCCTGCATACGTCTAATTATTCTACCAATACGTCCAAGGCTTGGTGCCATTGCCTCCCGTCTGTGGCAGATACACCAGCCACTTGGCAGTATTCGGAGTCGTAACCGGTGACACGAGCAGTCTCGGGCCAAACATGTACCGCTGTGTTGTAAAGCTGTTGTTGGCCTGTGTCCACTTTGCGATCTACGCATCAGTCCTCTCAGAATCCATTTATAGCGGGCACATGATCGCAAGGCCCGTCTTATGGAACTACTCGAAGATAGCCCGCAGGTACGAACCCAACTGATGCTGCGGGTGAATGTATGAGAGAATAACGGGGGTATTCTCCTTGCCATAAGGCCTAGGTACCACTTCAGCATGCACGTGGCAGCCACATCCCAGAGCGAGTAGACTGGATCTGCCGTTACACACTCGACAATGTGAGTGTCGGCCGCGGCCGCACGCAGCGCGAAAGAGCCCCCCAAAGATACCCTCGCGACCGCCACACGAGTCAAATCTAGATCCCACTCCGGGTGGGTAGATGCAAGCATCCAAAGGTCGTCTAGCACCCGTGATAAGACGGTTTCAAAGCCCGGTCGCATGGGGATCCCGTCCCTTTTGAACACGATGCCCTGGCCCAGGCCGTCGAAGAGCAGGACAGCGTACCCAAGCTGGACGGCTGGGCTGCCGAGCATACAATACAGCTCTTCCTTGGTTGAGTCGGCCCCTCCGCAGGTCAATATGACAGTAGAAACACCGATTACACTATGGTCATCAATTCCATGTTAAACTGCACCTCGATTCACATGTGGGCCGATATCTCATGTGTAGGTCATCCAGAATATTGAAGACGAGACCACAGCAGTGAAGCGGGAGCATGAGAGCCTGCGAGGGAAGCCGTAGCTACCAGGTCTAGATCTTGACAAAGCCCATTCATGGGTAGGCCTCGCCACAACCCGCGGGTTACCCATTGCGGGTTACCCAAAACTAGGCCTTGGCATTTCCCATGGGAGCAGACGTCGGCACAACCCAACCCCGTTAGAGGTCCCTGACAAGACTCGTGCAGCTTAATAGGTGTGAACCAGAGTCGATCAAAGTCTCTCTACGTCTTCTGTAACTGGAAAACACAGGCCATTTTATAGGAGCATGAGAACATGCCTTTCCATACAAAAGTAAGGTGCGATCATCGGTACCCTAGACCCGTGATTCGGCAGGATTCCTGCTCATAAACCATGCAGGCGACCCATCATATTGGACAATTCATACCTATTCCAACAGTCCCTACTATAGTAAATCGTCGAGGAAGGCAAATCTGGCTACAACACTGCTTCCGGGATATGTAAAAGCCCTATGTACCTTCTTTACGACCTCAATTTTACTACTCTAAAGATCTTCTTATAATTCAAATTGTATGTGATTCTAAAGCTCCATTTTTAACCTAGTTATTGGATGTGAAATCGGGCGGCAAGGGGGACCGGGCGTCAGGTGATCACCCACTGTATACCACTAATGGATGCTTCCGATACATACTGCAGTAACCTGGCGGTTTATGACAGGGCGCTCGGTACAAATCCGTCTTGATGGCGAAGTGGGACCGATAATAGATATACTCTGCGGCCTGCCACAAGGATCACCAATTTCACCAATCCTCTTTATGCTCTATCTAGCACCCCTCTTCTAGCTGGGTAGACCAAAAGCTAGGTTTGGCTATGCGGATGATGCAGCGTTCTTGGCAATATCATCAACCCTAGTAGGAAACTGCCAAAGCTTATCAAATTCCTTACAAGAAGCCCTAGATTAGAGGTTGACAGAAGGAATCACTTTTGTACTAGATAAATATAAACTGATATACTTCTCGCGCCATAAAGCTGATCAAGACCCTAGACATACACCTTCTGTCTCAGCAGGGCTAGTTACAGTCTCTAAAAACACAGTCCGCCCTTATCTACGTTGGCTTGGAGTTCTCTTTGATAAGAAGCTCAGCTTTAAGTACCATGTCAACAACATGACCTCAAAGGCCCTGACAATTGCAAATGCTCTGCGCTGCCTTGGAAATACAGTACGAGGAGTTAATCCTTATCTTATGCGGCAGGTCATTGTGGCCTGCGTTCTTCGCAAAGTCTACTTTGGCGCCGAAACCTGGTGGCCAGGCTACCCACGCCCTGGTCCCCGTACGGGCTCAATTTTAAACCAGGTTCAAGGACACCTTGATTAGATAGCTAGAGTAATATTAGCTGGTGTAAGAGCAGTTCTTCCTGTCTACTGCACAACTCCAACTTCTGTACTCTACCGGGAGTCAGGTCTTCTGCCAGCAGAGATTGAGCTGGACTATACAGCTACCACTGCCACAGTCCGCCTCCGCCGCCTGGATCCCTACCACCCCCTTCGCAGGAGAGCAGAAAGAATAGCCCAAGATGGACACCCAACTAGCCACTTTGCACGCCGTGTGCTGGCCCTGCCAGAATCAGAACAACTGAACCCACTACAACATGCCCCATGGCTTCCTCAGGAACCACGGGAAGCTGCCTAGCGGCGAATCAGAGCGCCTACATAGACCAAGAAGCAGGCAGCTGCCAGCTTCCAAGATTTCTATGCTTCTCTGCCAGGCACTGATATAAAGGTCTTTACAGATGGCTCTAAACTAGCCAATGGAATGGTAGATGCTGGATTTGCTTTGTATCAATCTAAAAAACAATTTCTCCAATCCTCTCTCCCTCTTGGCCTAAATAAAGAGGTTTTTGATGCTGAAGCCGAAGCGGCTCTAGCTGGAATTAAAGCGGCTTTGAAACTTCACACAGCCTGTTTTGCAACTAATCTCTAGATTTGCTTGAATAATCTAGAGGTGGCCACCCGGCTTCTATCTCCATTCACTGGCTCATCACAAGAGGTTTTTGAATCCTTCAGGGCCCTTGCCTCAACCTGGCTTGCACGGGAGAGATTTATGTATACTGATGGCGGCTCCGTACGGATCTGCTGGGTCCCTGGCCACACGCAAATACCTGAGAACGAAGCAGCTGACCAAACTGCAAAGAAAGAAGCTGCCATGAATCCTCCCCCTTCAAGCAGGCACTCATACGCCTCACTAAGGCGGAGGGCTAAAACAGACGCTGTAGCCGCTTTACAAAGACACTGGCAGTCCACAGCTCCAAAATCTTACCAAGATCTCTGGATCATCATCTCTCCCTGGCGCCCCGCTGAGCTGAAGCTCCCAAGGCCCCTTCTGGCCCGGATCCTGGCTGCTCGTACAGGCCATGGAGACTTTGCAGGCTACCATGAGCGCTTTAATCATGAAGATGCACCCCTTCTTTGCTGCTGTGGGGCAAGGAAGTCCCCAATCCACTTCTTCTTCTGCCATGTTGCAAAGAGACGTATGCCCCGACCTTCAGGACCTCCCCCTACAGCAATCCCCTATCTACTAGGCACTCCGAAAGGCGCAGTTAAGCTAGCCGCCTGGCTATCTGAGACCCGTTTCTTTGAGGACATCTGCCCACGACATCCCCCCAGCTCAGCAAGACTGAGATAGCGCATCTCCTTTTTCTTTGTTCTCTGTTTATCATCATCATCTTCTTCAAAAAAAAAAATAAGCAGTGGAGGCAGAATCGGTCATGGAGTGTAGGCGGACCCATGCAGCTGGCATTATCTCTATACCTGCTTTCGCAGGCCCTTTTCTTCTCTTCTTGACCGCGGCAGCTATGTAAACGCGCCAAAGTCCCCTACATGTACATAGAACTAGAACCAGCAGCTAGTTAGAGGCACCCAGGGCTTACCCCCTGGCGGCCTTTGCCCCAATCGGGGATGGTGGGTCACCGCCTCGGCGGTGAGCCACGGCCGTAAAATATAACTAACTAACTAACTAAGTAACCTGGCGGCGCATAATTAGAAGGCCGGCACGAAGGAGCCTTTTTAGTTGAGAAATGGCTGCACATATACCTCAGCATGGGTAACCCGTGGGTAGGGATTTAGGACCCAGACCTGTGGGACGGTCCAACCGTGGGTATATACACAGCGCAAACAATACTAAATATGGAAAAACCCGTGATTGATTTATATAATTGTGATGGCTCAGCAGCTTTATACGTCTTGGCTTGTCCTAAATAGGTCAATTATGCAGAAATGGGTACTTGGCGGGTAGTGCCGTGGTCTAGCTGCACGTGCGATACGTTCCTGTCTGTGAGAGTGTCTACTTGTCAGGGTAGAAGGCCTGCCAACTAGGTAAGAATACGTTGGCTAAACGGTAGGGAAACGGTTTTTACTCAAAGAAATAGAATACTGGAACAGAGACTGATTCTTGCTCCTCTATATTGTATCTTTGCGAGTATATTTATGTTACGATCACAGGGGAAGAAGGGCAGAGTGAAGCTACATCAGCTACATGGACGTTGCCTACTAAGTGCCAGAAGGGACACTTTATTGACTATCTCACTATTTCTCTTGTACATGTGGCGACTCAGGCCAAGTTTGCTAGCTAAGCCGCCACGCGGCCACTGATTGATCTGTTGATCAATGTATGTCCTGAACCCTGTTTGCTCTATTTATATTGGTCGTATTGTTTGTCCCACAGTAACCCCACTAAGCATATTATCGCTCTATTGGTGGCGATCTATTTTGTCTTCTCTTTTCCTTCTTCAGCTTAGTTCTCTAGTACGAACCTACGAATTATATTCATTCTTCTTCATTGAGGCTATCACACAATGAACTCTTTGTGAAGCCAGGGGCTTTGTTGAAAGCTACGGGATATGGTAAAATATGATAGACAGTGTGATGACTCAGGCCAGGTATGCTAGCTAAGCTGTTACACAGTGACTCACGCTGACCCGTTGATCTGTCAATGAATTCTTTGTGAAGCAATGTGTGATAACTATAGTACATGATGGACAGTGGTAAAACTCTGGGATCTTTAGTGAAAGAAAAGATGCCTGATACAAAGGCCTAGCAGGTATATACACTAGTATCTGCTTGACCCTCCACTTCATGGCCTTCCTTTTCATCTCTAGAGTTAGTTTAAGAGTACGAATACTATGATATCTGTTCTATCATTCCCGTTTTGACTTCTTATATCCAGTCATTGCTTGGCTCATCACAGTACAGGACTTTCAGCGTGCTCGACGATTGTTCCTTCTCTTGAGGGGTAAGACCCCTCAAGAGTCAGTGAGGAGCCATCTCATGCCAAGGCACTAGTTGCCGAGCCAATGAGGTCTTTCTTACAATTTGTAACTGAGCCATTCGGCCACCGACAGGTCCTTCATGCGTGAAGGATCAGGGTCCTCGCTGCAATGTAAATCATTTTCTGGGTCCGAGAGGCCGCACCAGGATCTCTGTCGTTTCTCTACCCGATCCGTGACACCATTCATGTACGTAAAGCGTTCTATGACTCTACCGGTCCGTATGGTCACCCCCAATAGTTCCGGTCTTTGGTTCTCGGAACACTAGATAGTTCACCTTTAGAACTATCATCTAATAAATGTCTGGCGTGCGGGAGTCCGTTCACACTGGTAGGCAAATTGGCCTGATTTCTAGAATAATAATTGGTCCCAGGGTTTTTAAGAGACCTCCTGCTGATCCATACTAACCTAGGTATAAAAAATAAATGAGCGAAGATCGGCGGTTTGGTGGTTGAGGCGTCTGGAATCAGGGCTCTAAGCCTAGCGGTATTCACGTTGACATAATACTACATTCTGCGTAAAAGAAACATATTGAGAGCATAAGAGGAATCTAGAAGTAGAAACCAAATTAATGAACCAGGAGGAGGTAAAGTGACAGGAAACTGCATAACAGACTGAAAATACATTCAAGTCACCGCTTCTGAGCCTCCAGGGGTACCCTCCACCCTGTGACAGGGTTGCTATTTCTCGAATTTGTTACACAAACGCGAATGCCAGGTGCCTTGGAAGCTGGAATGCTTTCAGGTTTAAGAAAAGGTGATCTTGATTTAATAATTTTATATTTATTTACTAACAACTAAAACGAGCTATTCTGTTAACACCCAGTTAATCGGCTTCAAATGAAGATGTATATTTAACTGGAGTTTTGTATAACAATGGAAAGATATCTACTAGTCTCTGCATCTAAGAGCTCGCTCAAAGTTTTTAAAATAGCAAGTCCTCAATCCGGATGTCACTTCGCTAATATGAGGAAACCCCGAATCTCCTCCCAGTGGTATTCAGTGGACATTCCAACAGTCACTGAGGACTGATATATACAGTGACATATAGCGAAGGAGCCTGTGGAATTAGTGCTACCCCTAGTGAAGATCTCTTCTTATACTGAACATTCTTCTACTGTAAATAGTATTATGTCTACCGACCTCTCCAAGACGAGGAGAATTTTGGAATGCTGGATGAATCTTTACTTATATATAAAAAGAGCAGCAGCATCGGATCTTTATTACATGATATACCAGATCATCTTTTTCAATTCTTCTCTGCCTATTTCTACATCTTTGTTTCTTATTTTCCTGCATACTTCATAGTTCCAGTGCTGTGGAAACGACCTTCAACATGCAACTTGTCTTCGCAACTGCAATTCTTAGTCTGATTATGACTACATCTGCTTCTATCTTTAGCTATAATGCTTCTGCAGAATGTTTGAGCAGCAAGGCAACTATTGAGCAATTTGATACAGACCAAGTCACGAAGCTAGCGATGGACAAAGTCTGTAATAAAGGCTGCAAACCCAAGTGGTCGGACTTTAGGTCTACTCTGCGTGAGAAATATGCTATACCTATTCTCAACGCTGAGTCGGAGAAAATGGGCACTCCAGATCTTGTCCCTCACTATGTCTCTCTTATGGATGCTGCTTATGATATGGCTGAGCAAAAGTGCGGAGCCAAGGAACTCGGGGACAAAGATCTCTGCCTAAACACAGAGGACGTGAAAAAAATTGCCAAGTGCATCAGGGGCAACGTGTGGTCACTTGCTGTATCAAAATCCAGCAATATACTACCTATCATGTTAGCTGCTCCCTGCAAAAAGCATGAAGAATATCTTAAAAGCCCAGAATTACTTGAGCAAACACTTCCTGCCTATATGGAGGCCTACGCAAGTCAGTGCAAAGAATGTTAGTGGAACCTATAAGACCTTTACAATTTGAACCACAGCTAACACTTTCCAGCAGAGACAATCTCCGCTGAGCAAACTTAAGCGTGGAATAGGGACTGAATCGGACCTTGCATCTGCCAGGAGAAAGTTACAGGTGTCGGAAACAAATGGGCATATAATAGACAATGGTCATGTCTAATTAGGCTGGATTTAGTTTGGGTTTAGTTGAAAGCAGCCCTGGAGGAATGAGTTTATGTGTATGCACGGTCCGCCTGATATTCTCAAGTTTTAACCATGTTTTAATTACTTAATCTGCTTGTGCTGTGTTAGTGTTATTTAGTTCTATAGGATGAATTGAATTTGATAAAATAGTTTGGCAAAGCCTAGTTTACAGTTTCGGGAATACCTAAATGAGTTCTTGCCCACCTGAGCTCCGCACTTTTGCGAGTCGTGTACCTGTCAGTAGCTAAGAGTTTTCTCTGAAACTATAGCCTAAGAATTTGCTTCAGGCAATAGATCTTTGGGTTGCCGCTAGGGTCGCAATTGGCATATTCACGTGTGTATCTGCTTAGTCAACTGACCTTGCTGTTCATAGTTGGCTGCAGCATACCTTAATGCTCAGCACCTAATGTATACTGCTTGAGCCAAGCCATGCATAAAATACATGGATGTTAATACTGCGCCAAATGAGCAATAGTGGCGAATTGCAGGCACGGTTACCGGCACACATCGTGTGGAGGTTTGTTTTATAATTTATGTTTAGCTTTGTCTTCTTGTTATCTTGTCTTAACAATAATATATTATTATAACACATAAACAGAATTTATTTTTGGCGTAGCTTCTAAGATGCTATCTAACTAGAACTGTTGGTAATGATAAATAACCTACCAGCGGCGCATATCCTTCATATAGTACTCTATAGGATAGGTGCGTGCGAACATATATGGGTAGAAGAGGATAGATGAAATTACAATAATCTTTAAAGCCAGTACAGAGCCTTCTAGGTTGTGCTTGTCCTAAGACTGTATGCGCGGCGCAGTGAATCAGGTAGCATTTCAGCGGTCATGAGGCGTACTAGAGGAAGAAATATGTTGATCAAGAAGAGGGGTTGACATTCAAAAAGCAGCAATTCCACCACATTCTTTACACAAGTTCCAATCCGGACAGATTTTATTTTCTCATTCCAGTACAACCAGAATCCTTGGTGGTTGTCTGGCCACATAAAAGACGGAACAAGGAGGGAGATCGAAAAGAGAGAGTATTCTTTGTACATAGATAGCTTCAGCTACCATAGAGTCTAAGGGGCCGCACACCTACTCGTATAAGCTGATGTGGACAACATATAGAGCAGACGCAAACCATAGCTGCAGGTCGGTATCTTCGACAGAATAATCAGGACCTCTATTCCTGGAATAAGATTGATATACCCTTTGGACAACTAATGCTTTTCTATCTTCTGTTCTAGAGACCCTGCAATATATAAGACAAGATCACACGAAGCAGATCTAGTGGTCAATACGTGAAGTTGCTATGCTTGTCAACGGCTCTGGCAATCCCTGCCATGGCAACTTACAGGAGCATTATTGATCCCTCTCTAACAAGAATTATTTCTTCTTGCACGACTTTCTGAATATCTTGAGGCTGATCGGGTCCATCGACAAATTTGGCGTTTGTTATACCGCGGTTGTGTTTCTGGTATGTTGGTCTCGTAAGATGTAGAGCGTCATGAGTGCCCTAGTAGTTCAGTAAGGTATTTTCGAGATAAAAAATATTGTTATATATGTTCTGCATGGCTTTACATGCATTGTGGTTTAATTGTCTTTGCATGGCCCGTTATATTACCATAGTAACGGAGCATTCTTTACAAGTCCAAATTCCACTGAATAGTGAGATTGACTAGCCCTGCGCTGAAAACCCTTCAAATACGGTTTAAATTCCACAGTCTGTAAGACCTCGTCTCCACTAAAGCAGCGTAAATAGTCCATCAGACTACTGAAGAATACATAGTTGTCTAGAATAAGGGTTTCCATGTGACTAGTAAATATAGAAAGGGAGAAGTCTATTAATAAGATGCAAGTGTTGTGCTCCTATCTACAGCATTCTTCTGGAAAGCGGGTCTTCCAAAACCTTATTTAGAAGACTATTTCCTGTTCTATGAATACCACGCTACTCTACAGTAGGTAGGCAGCTAATCGACACTACTAAGACCTTTGCGAACCATGGCCCCAGCTTGGTCTACCCCAAAATAGAAAATACAATCCCTCTTGACTGAGATGTCATTCCTATTAAGGTTCCGAGAGACTTTTTATTCAAGGCTTGATGGAATGAGGGCTGCTGAAAGCGCATGCAGGCTGGCATTCTTAAACGGCTCCATTCATCATCAGGATCTGGCCATTCAAGGTCCGTATAAAAGAAGGAATGATACAACAGACTAGTCACTTTGGAAAGAGATCTTAACAAGATAGTGACTTATTACTAGAATATCAAGCGTAGAGAAGGGAAAGAATAATTACACACCTCCACAGAGAAGAAATCTCTGCAATGTGGGACAAGCAATACAAACTAAGTACAGTGAATAAAAGCAAAGAGGGTGCCTGTGTCACGGTGTGCCCTCTGTGTGCATTCAGAAGCTTAAACCGTTGCGCCATCAGCAAAAGACTAGGATACAAAGCCGAAGGCTTTGTACTGCACTCACATATATAAGCTTATTCAGGATTCAGACAGGCAGATAGGTAGACCCTCAGGCATGCCGTGACAGCCTGCGGTGTGACACGATATCTGAGCCCTGACAAGTGACAAATTTCACACAACCCACTCCACTCCACGTCCGCCCCCAAGGAAAAGAAGGGAGAAAAAGAAAATAAAAGACAATTGGTATTCACTAATAAAGAACTATAGAAGAATTAACCAGACGGTCCCACTACTTATTGAATTTCAACCGAGTTGATTCCGTAATTTATATACATGGTTGATCATAACAGGTGCGCGCGACTACCACAATGTCATCGTTTCTTGTTTTCTTTGACATCCGGCTTTATGTGAAACAGGAAATCAGGGTAACCTGATAGATTATACTAATTTTCGCAATATTTAGGTCACGACATCTGCTTAGAAACTGGAATCAAAGTTGTCATTATCTACGCTTCAGTACTGAGAAATTCAAGCACTCAAAATCCAAGGTAGATGGCCATCTTCCATTTACCGAGCTTCGCAGCGCCGTCAAAAGTCACAACACGAGTGTTCTTGTAGACATTCTGCAGGAACTGCTGGGAGTCCTGCTTGCCGTCCTTGATGAACTTGTCGTTCCAAACCATCCAGTTGGACCAGTTGCCTGCATGGTGGGTTCGGGGATAGGACCGGCTTCGGCCAAAGCCAGGACTCTCTCACCATTGATAACACCCTCGCGCTTCTTGTACTTCATGGCAAGGACGCCGTTGTCACCGGCATCGGCGTAGTGTTCGACGAGGGCAATATCACACTTATCGTTTCCAGGATACCACTCAGGCTCGCCGGTATTGCAGACCCAAACAGTGTAGTGAAGGTTGTGAAGCACGAGTGATACGATCGTAGATCATATCCCAGAGCTTCTTGTCGGGGGCAGGGCCCCGAGCACCCCACCAGAACCATCCACCTTCGGGCTCGTGGAGAGGACGGAAGAGGATAGGGATATTTGCCTAGTCTAGACGCTTGATCTGAGCATAAGCAATGTTGAAGCAGGTGGCCTTGGTATAACTTAATTCCCAACCAAGCGCCGCACCCGACCGAGCGCCGCACCCGACCGAGCGCCGCACCTCATACAAAATTCTGGCCGCGGCTGAACTATTAGGGCCTTTAGTGACAAAACACTCATAGTTCTATATAAAAGCTAATTAGGACATTGATTAGGACATTGTCTGCGAGTATACCCTAGAATATGACACAATCACTACAGCGCGGGGGCACTCGTATTTACTGCATATTTTATCGAATTCAGGAGTAAGACAACTGCCGTGGCCATCTAAAATAAGCAACCTGTCAGGACTCAGATATCCTGTCATGCCTCAGGCACGCTCTTTGCTTTTATTCACTGTATTTGGTTTGTATTGTTTGTCCCACATTGCAGATATTTCTTTTTTGCAAAGATATGTAACTATTCTTTCCTTTCTCTACGCTTGATATTCTAGTAATAAGACATCATTTTGTTAAGATTTCTTTCCAAAGTGACTGGTCCGTCACACAACCGATATTTTCCAACTGTGCGACTAGCTGTAGCGGGAATAAAGAGCTTTTGAAGCCAGTGTAGCCCAATTTTATAATGTGTCCAGCCATTCTTACTGGTTTCAAATCTCCAATCATGTGGAATATAAGGATCTTTGTACTAGCTCTGTATATGAACTTTTCCCTTGAAAATAATACAAGGTGGTAAAGCATATCCTGTAGAGCTAATACACTCAATTGAAGTGACCCATTCTTGATTCCCTGGCTGAATAACTTGATGTTCTCCACATAGATCAGATTTAGTAACTACTTTTATAGTAATTATAAGACCCATTATGTATCTAGGCTCGTCAAAGTTATAGATATCTGCAGTAGCAATACCATACTGCATTATAGTGATCTAAACAAGATCAAACCACTTTTTTAGGATTTTTAGATCCCCACATTTAGCACGCTGATAATTATATCGACGAGAATACACAGTCTTTATCCCACTATGGCGTTTGATAAAATTGCTGACCCAGGTTTTGCCGATTGATTGAGATATATTGAAATCAGAGTCTGTAAGAAGAATATTGGCCATATTTTGGATCTGAGATGCGGGGAGCTGCTTCACCTTGATTCATGGATAATGTCCATTGTACAAGCGAATTCTCTTGTATCACAGTCAATATGACAATTTGCCCGTTTTTCAGTGCGTGATATAGGGCCATTTAAACAACGACGTATTGTTCTATCAGAGACATTAAAGATGCGTGCAGCCTCACAAATTGACTTTATTTCTTGTTTTTTAATAGCGGAAACTGCAAGCAAGACCCTTCCCTCCTTCTCAACTGACTTATTTGAACTTGTACGCGCTTTTGGTGGCATGGTAAGTGGTTGTTGAGCTGAACGAGTTTCAACCGCGCGAGAAACGCGTGAGGTGCGGCGCTCGGTTGGGAATTACGTTAATATATGGGGTGACTGAAGTTAGCCCAATATAACGTCTGACGTTCGCTGTTAAACCCGAAAGGCGGTCTTAACTGTCAGGTGGGGGCGATCACAGTGGTTCCTCTAAACCTCCGGCAGTTAATCCTGATTTACCCAATTCTATGTAGCTGCGCTGCGAGTTGGTATCTCGATAGTGTATTATTTTCTTTTTCATCTTTGTCCGTCGATGTTGAACCCTGGAGCATTGCCGGTCGGACAAGGATCTTAAAATAGTTTATGGGGACCCAGAATTGCTAGCGTACTCTATCACCGAGCGGGCCATGTTATGCGTCCGCAGGCGACAATACTAAGCTTATTATCTAACCATCAATAGAAGCCAAAGTGCGAGATTCGCCTCTAGAACTAAACCCTGTCCAGGATCCACCTTTGTAATAATAATACATACGTACATGTTTTCCAGTGGCAATACTCTATACTATATATGCATTTTGGCAATATTGACTCCTTTGAGCTCTTGGTGGATTTTGGCGAAGTCTACGTCCTCCGGGGCCAAATGGCTTTTCATGTAACTTGCGGGTACCGGACCCGCCAAGAGCTCAAGAAGCAAAATATTATGGTATCCTGGGTGTAATATAACAAGTCAGCTATTAGTGTCGTGTTATCTGGTACATATCTCCATGATTTACGATTTTTGTTTCAGCCGAATCAGGGGTCTCGATTGTTCAAGATAAGCTAGCTGTGTATTATAATAGATTCTGTCTAGCTGCGCACGCTTTCTATGGCACATAATCGATGTTTCAACAATGTCATCAGTGCATTTTTCCCTCTTATCACGCAGACCCATGCTGATGCTAAAGGCTATGGTAAGTATAAATCAGGAAAGTGCTAGTCTACTCAAAATTTCGGCCTGGTGTCAGGGTGTTGGCTCAGGCAGGCAGGCTAACAGAGTTGATACGCAGAATTACTACTGGTCAAGCTATATACAGGCAGATAGACGAGACGTAGCTTGAGAAGCTACTACAGAATCAAGGTCAAACGAAAAGTCAAAACAAGCTAGAATCACATGACATGGCGGTCAGGTCAGGCAGAATGGCAGGTCATGTCGGAACATGGGTTCTTCCCTTGTCCCTGGGTGCCGGTCTGCACAGTCTTAGTCAGCATCTCATTAGTATTTAGCCTAGTTCTCGGTGTGCATCCGCACCCCTGAATACCAGACTCCTTCATACTTCCACAGGTCAGGCTGGCCCCGTGACACCTGGTGCTCTAAGTGGGGTTGCAGTGATCGCCGCTTTCTCTGAGCTTCACCCATTCGTAGACCACACTGGCTCAATGATATTCAGGGGTTCCAACTTGCCACCTTGTCTTAGGTTGCATGTTTATTGTGGGCCGGACGACTGTCATGATTCCTGCAAGAATGTTCCTTCGCCAAGAATGATGGTGATCAACGTATTATCACTTTTATTATCACGAGTCTTTGCCTCCGCGGAATAACTGCCAGATCTCGGCTCCGATCGAGACCTAGAACTAACTCGAACATAAGACTTTGCACCATGCTTAGACTCTGTTGTAAATTAAATAGTACTACCCCGTTTTCTATTACTGTGCTATATACAATAGCAATATGCAGCCCACTGAATTTAATAGTTAGAACGGCCCACCAGATGCAGATTATGATATTATTGTTCTGTCTACATCTATTCCTTGACCTTTGGGTTCTATAATAGTGCTGAAAGAAGTTTGCTTTCCTTTGGTCAGTGGCACAAGAACGGTTGTAGCGGCCCCAACAGCATAGTACAGACTGCCTGGGGGATTTTCAATTGCCTCCCTCGTTCTGGGCCAAGAAAAACGTTTTCTGGCTATTCCCAAAGCAAAGCATTCTTCACGCTCCTGTAAAAACATTCCGCACCTTCTGAGAGAATGCGCGGAACAAAACCACAGTGGTGGAGACCCAGTCATGTAAATTCGCCCGAGTGGCTTAGAGTGGGGGTTTCAACTTGGAGCTTGAAGAACTTGGCAACGGGCGGGTTTATTAGTGGTTCTCTAAAACAATTCATAGTTCGTTTAACGACTGGTGCTTGTAAACCATGTCTCACCAAGGCGATTCATTGGAAGACTAAAATTATACACTTCTCCTGCTAGAGTGATCAACTGACCATGGGAGACAAAGGTATATATATAAACTGATGTGATGTTGCCGAATAACGGCTGTATCATACCACAAAGCGCCGGAGATGTTCTATATATTGCACTCAAAGGAACTCGGCTTACAAGCCAAACAATGAAGCCAACGCTTCAAAAAGAAATGGATATTTAATTTCGAAGTATAAAAGAGTGTAGAAAGCTGAATGCCAATATCCTAGGCTGGTTATGCTATATATTCTTGCTCGATCACCTCCATCTCCCTCCTCGCTTTGAGAGCAACTTGTTTAATAGGCCTGTCACTTTCCTCGCCGATATCGTCAAAACGAGACTTCCAGAATTCCCACCTTTCAGTGCACATCGTGTTGTTACCAGTATATAAAGATCCAGTAGCAGCTGAGAGGCGTTCCTCATTGTAGTCAATCCCATGGATCGCTTCCCGGTAGAGTGATGTACCGCCATGCTTAATCCATTCTGCAGCTGCTCGTATATTACACCCGCGCCCGTGGATGTCCAACGGCTCTTCAAGGGCTTCACGAAGCTCCTATATACCAAAGATGGTCCAGGATATTGCATCCAGCTGAAGAAGTCGAGCTGCGAACGAATTTAAACTGATCCATTCATCTTCCTCCTGGCTTGCACGGCTGCCGTTTATGGATACGGGCGCTATTACTGTCAGCAATGATATGGGAAAACGGTATATATACGAAAAGTACCTATCCAAGACTCTCTCATGCTTGGACCAAACAAGGGTAGACCCGTCCAAAGCCGTGTATTAGACTGCAGATATTCAAAAGATTTGACCTATCTTCAGCCCAAGTGGCCTTCCAAAAGCAATATATATATGAGGGAAACTAACCTGCCAAAGTGATACAGTTAACGGAGGCAACAAGGTAAGAGCTTTCACGAGGTCTGCCAATCGGTCTTGAATAGGGTGGTCATGAGGAACTCGCCGGGCCACACTGATAAATGCATCCCACACCTGCCAGAGAAATTTCTCAAGGCCGTCTCCCCAGACTTCCTGGGCCTCTGTCCTTGACTGTCTTATGGGGTTGAGTTTGTCAATTTTGTCCGTAGCAACTTGGATAGAGCCTGGACCGAGACTGTGAAGAAAAGTATCGAGAACTTGAATTATTTTTGTTCGACAATGCCTGTGTTTTCATGGATGAGGGGTGACAAAGCGAGGTTGGCTACGGACATTGTTGCCAGTGAGAGTGAGTTCTCTTGTGTGAGGAGAAACAAGAGAGTTGTCCCTTTGGGAAGACGATAGGATGAGCGTACGCGATTCTTTGACTATCCTTGGATTGTGGCCAGACCCTTGGCATGGAGACTCTCCTAAATATCCTGCAGCCTCCAAACCTTGTTAAAAAAACAAAGACCGGTGATGACTCAATGTGTAGAAAATATTGCCCTGTGAAACAACAAGGAGATGTGGTAAAATCCAAGATCCTCCCTCGCGATCTAACATGATTTGCAGCATACTAGCATGGTCTTTCTGTTGAATCCTAGTAGGGCTGGATGCAAATACGAATAAACAAGGAATTTTGTTTTAAAATTTGCCTTATTCGTAAATTACTCGACTTCAATATATATATACCTTTACTTTGGTTGCAAATATATTCCTTCAGGAAGGAAAAGAGTATTGCTATCTTTATAAACAATTAGTAACCTTAAAGTCCAAAGAAAAACCATCTATGATCTTATATTCTCAGTATTTCGAAAAGTGTCTCGAATACGAATAAACGAAGATCTCTATTCGTGTCTAGCCCTAAAGCATAGTATCTTGGGCACGACAGGATCCTCGACAATCTCATAAATTAAGTTGTCAGCCGTAGAGTACCGCTTATCAGTGTTTGCGTGCAAAGGATCGATAATTTTCGATTATGAGACAGTTGTTGTATCAGTTATGTTCATCTGTATTACAATGCTGGTCCATCAGACTGGGAATCATTTATATAGGACCATTAGTTAGCTAGATAGAAATCACAGCGCTTTCTCAGTTGTGACCAACGTATACGAGCGAGGTGTCAAGTCAACATGAGTTATTCACTGTAAAGGATTAGGCCTTTCAGAGGCTATATCTAAGCGGTGGAACCATGGATTAGTCAGAGCCTATTCTCTAGGGACCCGCGTACAAATTGGTGTACTACAAATAGGGACGAGAAAAAGTCAGTCTGATAGTTGAATAACATCATGGTTCAATAAGCTCCTCTGATCATTAAAATGATTAGTGTGTAGTTGATACATCTATATCGCAGCCCTTCTATACCGAGACCACCTAAAGCTCTTCCCCCGAATCTTTACATTAACTAAGTCCACGAGTACGCTCACCCTAGTCAAGTCAATTACTTAGTTCTCTCTATTCAGACGTTAGTTCCTCTGACCAACCGTAGATCTTGCTACACCTCCCTTTCAAACTGTTGGGAAAAGGCTTCCAAATTATGCAGACCGATACCGGTACCACAATTCATATGGTGTATTATTGACCTAGTATTTTCGGACATCTATGATTCAGAACAAATAATTAGCCAGCCAAGCCCTTGGCAATTGGTTCTGGACTGTTGTGAATTGTGGCTCGATTGATTGATAAAATATGGAGATTCCACGGAATAAGTTCCGCATCCTATGCACTAATTACCAATGAGCTCAATGTCCACCTTAAAAGGAATTAAAGGATAATAAGATTTGACATTATACCCTCAGGTGCCCATGGGAACGTGGACTAGCTCGTAAATTGATTCAGAGTTCTGTTACCTGAATGAGCTTCAGTCGTTAGAAACACCTGAACTGGACGATTTCGGTGCCAAGGACTTCGAAACAATAGACCTAGAAATAAGTAAAGTTAACCTTCGAGTATTTTGGCGACCCCATGTAACTGAGCACCCTGGTTTCATCTCAGAGGGAATAAAATAATTTATGAGCACAGTTGCCACCCTGCATACAAAGAATTGTGGGTTGGACCTCATTGGAGTACATGGCGTGCCATATAAGACTGAGTAGAGAGTAACCTGCTCTTTAACTTTCATGTGAAGGCATACATCTGCTGATAATAACTAGAGCAACAGAAGCTTTTATCTGAGTGGTAACAAGATCGACAGCCGAGCTAATCTTGGGTTAAAGTGTGGCTGGGGATCAGATCCAGGGTTAATGCTTGGAGTAGTCTAGGTCTACCGGTTATAATGACGGATAATGGTTGAATTCTTGATTTGACTACGGATATCCCACTCCCTGTCTCACTATCAGAGTGGTGATACTTTGTTGATCCAATCACATCCGAGTTCTCAAGCTATATGAAACATACCGATCATTCGCACAGGACAGGGCGAAAACGGAACAAAACATCAAAGGGCGTCTAAATGCATCGGTTCCAAATTGGTGGCTGCTTCATCAGGCAATGCCATTACTCCTTTGTCATATGCATTATGTAAAAGCGCCTTGTCCTGGTAAATGAGGTATTGCATTCGTTTGATCCTTCGCTACTTTCTGGGACTCTTCCTGTATAGCTGCTCTCTACGACAGATTCAACTCTAAGTCGCCCAGCGGAACTAAATTCCACACATATTTAGAGCCAGTATCGGTGAACTAGGAGGCTTGGAGGGAGAGCTTGGCAATGCTGGAGCTCATTTCAAGGTTTGTGGCGCAGGTGTTAACTGGCGATCCTGGCCTATGTTTTGCATGGTATTCACCATATGTAACGAGATGGCTATTTACAGCGAGTCACTTCATACACATGCCATAGATAGATTCCTCTTCGAAACTTGCCCAATTTTGATCGAAATTTGAAGGTCCAACTTTCATCGAGTCCAGCGGGCTGAAGAGTCGGTTAGTATAGACTAGTGGCAACAGACCACAGCCGCATGTTCCTGAATGAAACTATCGAGGCTAAAATATGTAACCCAAGACCTGTACCAGGTACGTGCCTAGAGGTATCCGTTTTGTTCTAGAAGCCACTACGAAAATTAAGCACAGGTTGGGGAGCCGATGGACGTGATGGACTTTCTCTACTCGTTCACACAATAACGCCTTTGTTCGACTTGGCTTGACGATCTACGACACTAAAGTAGGTTATTATCAGACGACCCTGAGGCATTTTACCTAACTAAATTCCTACAATCAATATAGCATGGGCACCTTTCAACACTTTAAAAGAATTTTTGTACGTAAAAGCGTGGCTTAGCTGATGAGCTTATCGCCAAGAATACAACCGTGGACCTCACGACAATTTACCGGACTTAGAGAGTTGAAGGAAGGGCTACAGCGCACCATGGTGATGACGACCGAGTAGAGTAGCGATCAGAGTTGGGAATGACACTTCATTTCGGCAACTTGTAGGTAGACCTTCTTGTTTGATGTACGTCGCGAGGGCCCACCTCTCTTCCAGCAAAAGATATATAGAGGCATGGAAATCGCCTTCAGATAATCTACTTCAACACACTCACATTCACAATCTACAGCTCTTTAGTCTATCACGCTATTCTACTTTCATCAATCAACCAAAATGAAGGCCGCTGTTCTCTCCACTTTGCTTCCACTCGTGCTGGCTCTCCCTCAGGTTCGTTTCTAGCACCCCGCCTCATGTGCCGAAGGACCGTTGACAGTAAATTCACAGGCACAGAAAGGGGACGCAAAGCTCCCCTGGAGCAAGGGCAGTGTTTGTCTCGCACTGACTGAGGACTGCATGGGAACGATCGGGTGGTGCGACATGGAGGCGAAACGGATCAAGGAGTTCGGTGCTCGCGAGAAGTGTCTCGCCCAAAGAGAGCGCCGCCCTGCCGACGCACCTAAGCTTCCCTGGGTGAAAGGTACTCATTATGACTGTGACTACGCCCTCAATGCCGAGGAAAGATGCTACGGTACTGCCGTCTTCTGCCGTGAGGCTCTCTACCCTCAGGGTCAGTATAAGGACGAGCAAGACTGCTTGTCTGACAGAGAGGATGCTCCTGTGGGATCTCAGGTATAGTTTTGCCACCTACACCCGAGGCAATCTCAGCTAAAGATAGAGAATCAGGAAAAGACGAAGCCCGCAGCGGTTGAAAAGCCGAAGAAGCCATTCCTTCAGCCCGCTCCCGACAGCGACACCTCGTGCATGACATTTGACCGCGGCAGTGAGCGCTGCGTTGGAACCAAGTACTACTGTACCAACGATATCATGCGGTTCCCTTACACCGATGAGGACGGCAGTGTCTACAATAGCTCTGCTGAGTGCCTCGCCGCCCGTGGATCCGAGCCTCTCGATCCCAATCGCATTGTTTTCCCCGATAACTAGAGACTAGATATTGAGTCTGTCCTCTGCGAATTACATACTATCGGCTGATAAGCCGCAATAGGATCCGAAGCGCACATGCCAAGGAGACGAGGTAGAGAGTTGTCCGATGGCGCCGATTGCTTGTATTTATTTAGTAATTTCCCTGGCGATAGATTCAACATCTAGGTCAGCTTTATAGCTTTGCTTTTCTCCTGCTTCTGAATTGATAAATATCACAACTGCCACATGTTCCAAAGAATCATGGATTATGATTTTATCCTGTATGGGAGTTTGATGAAATTTCAGTCTTTATAATTTGGATTATTGTGAGCTCTTCTGTCTTATCTGTGGAAAGACAGACCTTTCCTCCCTTATCAAGTGCTCCGTAGTATATCGATTGACCACCTATTAGTCCTACTCGGCGCTCAATTGACACCCTAAGTGAATATAGGTTTGTAAACATTTCAGCAAAAGACTATCGAATCGTAATTTTTCTGAGACTCCGTGGAATTGATACATTCTTCCTTGATGTTATATTCTTTTTCCTTTTCCTCTTTGCGATTAACACCAAAATTCAAGACCGAATGACAGAGGTAGCGGCTACAGGATTTAAGGGGTCAAATTGCATTTCATCATTGCTGTATGTCTTTTAAGTACACTAGATGGTGAAGCAGCCCCGCGTAGACATGAATGATTCGGGGCAGGGTCGTCCGAGTTTCGTCACATAGTCCTTGACTACAATGAAGATCCATGAAGATCCATGAAATGCAGATTCATAGTAACTAAGCGTTTCTTAACTTAAAAAGTTGCAGTCAGTAGTGTCATACTCTAGGTTAAGAGTAGCTCAGCTAGGGAAAAACCGGCGATTTGCATTTGCCTGGGTTGGTTGGGTCCAAGTTGCAAAAGGAAACTAGCTGTAAAAAAATATTGTAAGTAGTATCCCATGCCTCCCTTTGTGCTTTATCAAGGTTGCCTTGCGGTCCTAGCTGCAATAGATATCATTTTCAGGGCCCGGGAGGCCTCTCGCATCGCTGCCGTTTCTCTACCTGATCCGTGATGACTCTCATTTCTAATACCCTTTATCTGTTTAAAGTGGAAGTTGGACAAGTCCCCAACCAAATTTTAAAGAGTACTCCATATTAGTGCCCTACAGTGCCCCCACCACCGCCTTTGGCTAGGGGGTGCACCACACCGGTAGAACAATTCACATTAATAGAACAAAATTTCATCTATTTATCTTCTTAAGGTAATTCCCATCCACCCAGTATACCTAAATTGACTAGAAAACTTGAGCAATGTGTAATTAAGACCTACGAAGCGGCTCGTCTCGAATAAAACCCGAACTTAGCGAAGATCGCGCGGGAATATGGTGTTCCGTACGGTAAACTGCGTGGCCGAGTCCGCCAGGGAAATAAGGCTTGAAGCGCCCATACGCCTATCAATAAGACCCTTAATGAGTATCAGGAGGAAGCTCTAATCCAGTGGATTACTTATATATGCGATTTTTATCTTCCCGTTACCCCTGAGATGCTTGCGGAGTAGGCGAATCGAGCGCTCGTACGCGCCGGATCAGATTATAAAGTCAGCAAGATGTGGCCCTATTGCTTTGAGGAGAGATTGCTGGTGTATTTAAAATTAAGCCCTGTGGCACAGAAAACGAAGGATAAGAAGTGACTTGATACAAAGAATATTAGATATCTACAACATTGGCATAATCAGCTTGTGAATGTAATTAAAAATCTCCCGTCGTATCTAGTATATAACTTCAATGAATATAGCTTTTAACCTGGCCAGAATAGATCTTGGAAGATTACTAATACAAAAGAAAAATATCCTGATCTCGCTGAGTTTGGTGACTACTGCGAAGTGCCTCTGCTTCATATAATGGACTTTCAGCGTCATGCGTCCGATGTTCATCAGATGGAGATAGATTCGCTGGTGTGAGATTTCTTGAAAGCTGTCTGATTTATCATCGGTTTATTGCTCTTGGCTACACCGATACCGACCCCGTCGTCTGTTTCGCTTATTTCTGTGCAATCTCTCTCAAAAGCGTTTTACAAGATATCTAGATGGTTTATTTCCATAAGAAGCCCTTACTCTGTGTCTACTTTTGCTCTATTCTACCTTCTCGGTATTTGTTGGTTTTTTAGTGGTGTCTATAGTTTCATGACTATCTTGTCATTCTTGCAGAGCTGGGATTAGTTCTTTTTTAAGTGATATCCATCCACCTACAATAATACTACTGGTAACCGGGCGATCCATGGGGCAGCTGTGCCGGACCTGGAATCTACGTACACCAATAGCCATGTGCAGCGATGGCCGGCGTTTTGGGTGAGCTATTGACTTAATATGTAACCATTCTATCTGAAGGATTCTGGTAAATAGGGTTCTCCGAATGGAAATCCTCGGTCCCCAGGCATGCCTTTTCCCGGTGCAATATTCTACAACACCAAGGGCCCATTAGTAAATTAACAGTACGATCTAATGAAAATGAGACATACGGTGAAAGACAATGGCGATCAGATATAAAGAATCTTGCTTGGCATGTGGTGGTGGCGCCATTTTCCAACCCAACTCTGTAACCAAGGATCACGCCTCATAACCCCACATGATTCTCCTATGTGCCAAGCTAGCCCTATGGAAAGAGGTAATGTAGGCATTTATGCTAGAGATGGGCATTTTCTTTTCAGATTGCCTCCAGCATGTGGCTCAAAATGTCGATTAGGAATAATCTGTCATTCTCCAAGGGGCCTCTGTAATAACTATAATATCATTGGGTCGCCTAAGGGGCGGCGGGGATCCTCAGGACTCCTGGCTACAGAGGCGTTGGAATCGCTGCAAACCTATAAGCAATGGCGCGTCCTAGACATTGTATCATAGTTGCGCAAATGTGGACTTGAGAGTGTGTTTTCTTTACTATAGCTCGTGGTTTGTGGCGATTAATTAGTAGGCAAAAGCTCGGTACTGGAGGCTCTAACTAAAATCCCCTTTCCGCGGAAGATAACATATATACATAATATCCAACAGACACTAATATTAGGCTCGCCTTAATAAATTCACTCTAGATCAAAGTAATACTAGGCCCTTAGCACTCTATAGACGGGTAGTATACTATTAAAGAGTTCCATTAGGCTACCACTAATTTTGAGTAGCTACCGTATGTTATGGAAAAAGCAATAGACCTCATTGGAAACGAAAAAGGAAAGGATAGTAATGGTACTCAGCGAGCCTTTGCTCATGACGTACTCAATGTCGAGCTTGGCTTCCTTTACCCGCGTATGCCTTTGTATTTGTCTAGGCGTTGGGGATATCTCAAATGCACCTTATTATTTTGTTTCAGGAGCCGATCCCCAAGTTTAAACAAATCATCATTATAGATAGTGAGAGATAAAAAAAGATATATGGTTTCTACGCAAAATTCGCGATTGGCTATACATGCATGTTAAAAGTGGATGAGACCAACATAAGGCGGGCCTGGAGCATGAAGCAACATTAAATAGCCTCATGTTGTAATCCAAAAGACACAAACTAATCACTCCATCAGGAACAAGGCCGCGTTTTCGTAGAGGTCGTTTTTCGCTCTTTCCTGTACAGATCCTTTCTCATACGCTTTGTCAAACGCGTGTTCACAGCTATCATACCGGTGCATCTTGACATGTTTGGTCGTCGCATCTTTGATCTTATTTCCAAGCGCCTCTCCCTCGAGACAAAGGCGATCACAAGCCGCAGTAACGAGAAAAATCCTATCCGAGAACTTTTCAACCGGTATAAAGACTGGTGAAGCAAGGACACTCCTGACGTCTTCCGGGTTTGAATAATAGCATCGCACGAATGTATCCAGCAGCTCGACGGGAGCACCATCCCTTGATGTATCGGGGGCAATTTTGTCTGCGGAACTTTGGACCATGTCCGTTGGGGGATAGGCGGCAAGGACATTTTTGAATGTTCCTTGCGGGAAGATCACCGAGCTGAGAACCAGAGACAAGCTTCCTCCTGCACTGAAACCAGAAATCGATAGCTGGGAAGCGTCGAACTTCTCCGGGTGCGAAAGAACCCATCGAACCGCATCTTCGGCGTCGTGGACTGCAGCAGGAAATTTATTTTCCGGTCCGAGTCGATAGGTACAATCCAGAACCACGAATCCAGTTTTCTCAACAATGACTTTACAAAACTCGTCGTCACTCCCATGCAGAGGGTTCACGAATCCGCTACCATGGAAGTTGACGAGAACTGGGGCCGGAGTATCCCTATTGAGCGTGTTGTAGGCATGAATTCGAATGAACCGCCCTTCTTCTCGCGAGGGGATTTGGAGCACCTCGTCCGGATGAGCAGTAACGCTGAAGGTTTTCAAGGCATGCGCGCGAACTGGGTTTGCGATCTTAAGGAGGTCGTTCAAGGAAGACATTGCGTCGAAGTAGATAGTCCGATTGGAGGAGAGAGGAGGAAATAAGGAGACAGATTAATAAGAAGAATGGAACTAGATTAATGTATATCATAAGTGGATTAATAGTTCTAAATAAATACTTCTTTTCGGACATTTTTCCCATGTGAATTGATAATATCACGGCCTTGTTCATCCGACAGAGAGCCTTACTCATAGTTAGTCAACGAGTGGCACAATGTTAAGCGGGTCATTGGGCCAGTCGGAGTGATTTTGCCCCGTGTCCAGAATGCCCGACACATTTAATAATTAACCATTTATCTCCGGGAGGATTGTTGCCGAATAACCACGAATATCTAAATTCGATGCCATGAATTCTCTAATAGATAGAGCGTATACCATGGACTTAGGCGTGCCCAACGTCTCAATCAATCAATCAATCAGTCAAAATTCTAGTAACCTGTTCGAACCCGACTATTGAACATCCAGCTATGCAAGCGCCTCGCTGTTGGAGCAGAATCTATATCTAAACGCCAGTTGACATATGAAATGGCGGAGAGCCAACCCCCACAAAAAAGCTAATCACAACTGTAAAGAATTGGGGGGAAGAGTTTTAGGGTGGTCTGGGGATAGGAGGGCTGCGATATAGGGGTATCAACTACATACTAAACAATGTATCGATCAGAGGAGCTCATAGAGCCATGATGTTATTCAACTATCTTGTCTCCTTCTAGATAAGAGCGTAGTGTCAACAACCCCTCTTTATATCCGCGGCATCCGGGATAAGATTCTGACTAATCCGTACACAGCCTCTGATGGGTAGACTTGTTATTGGGTCGGATCGGGCTGGGTTTTGGTTTGGGTTATTGCGGGTTACTGCGGGTAACCCGCAATTAAAAATACTAATCTAAGAAGGCTAGTGGTGTACATAAGCTAAACCTATTAAAGCTAGCAGAGGGTTAGGTTTGGATTGGGTTAACCCAACTGGAAGAGCTGCGGGCCCTGGAAAGATAGAAAGGATGGGAAGAAGGGTATACGAAGGCGTGATCTATTCAAGTTTGATTTGAAAGTGCATGGTGGACTAAGCAGGCAGAAGAGGTTTTTACACAGGTTTAATAAGCAAGAACTAGAATAGATAATAATAAAGTAATCAATAAGTTACTACGTAAGTTAGTTGTTAGGGGGTTTTGTGGTAGATCCGTTGTTAGACCCACGCGGTTAGGGCACTGAGCCCTCAATGATCGGCAGAACGGATCCGCAGGAGGAGATAAAAGAATTACTCCGTACACAGTAGTAACCAGATATAGACTCGTGCATGAATTGACGCCTTAGCATTAGGGTTTGGAAATAAACTTGTCTTCTGGGGGCGGAAGGAGGGTTCGACCCGCCCTGTATCTGGCGACCTTCAAACCTGGAGGCCCTAGTGGCTCCAAGGAGAGTACTCGTCACTTTTGGGGCCTATATGTTGTATGCAGGCCCAAGCGATCAATATCACCATCTGGCAGGACCGGGTGAGTCTCCCGATTATCAAATCAATTCTTGGGGGGGGGGGTGCGTTTGGGTTCCCGCTGCCTTATTCAGAGCCATTGTGGCCGTACTTCCAGCGAAGCTTTTACATACCGTCGATATTAGTCCCTATAGAGTACTTATCACCGCCTGGTGGAAGGGTATCCTCCCTTTTATAGAGCGAGCATTGCCATTAAGGTCTACACCTACATTACTTGCAAAATTGCATAAGCCTGTTATATCTCCACATTTGACTGACTTTCTTACCTAGGTTTATATCCGTATTTGAGTGCCCATATAAGGAGAAGTCTGGGTGCAGCCACAGAGGAGACCAGTCTTGGATCAACCCCGCATGTTCGAGGCCGCATTGGGATGCACTTCAACTGATATCCCAGAGTAGAGAATTATGTTGTGTGTCAAGACCATTGGAGGGGGAGTGACTACTGGTGGTATGTAGTCTCGGGGAGTTAGAGTGATGACCTCGAAGGAAACTTCCCAGTTCGCCTGTACGACTAAAGTCCAGTGGGCTGTTCGGAATCGTGTCGCCACTATTATCGAAGACAACCGGAGAGTCATCCTCAACATCAACCAAGATAGGATTAGACCTAGACCCCAGCGGAGCGTCCCCAGCACTGCTTGAACTGTGGGGGGTTCTAGTTCTTCACCTCGACGACTACCTGTATGATGTGTGACTGATAAGATCTTTTTCAGGAAGGTTATGTCATACCTATCATTGTGAACATGCCCTTCTTGCGAGATTCTATCATGTGTAATGTGCAGAGCAAATACAGATGAGATGAAGATCAGGTAAAGCAAAGGTAACTTTGTTGTCATAAAACTAAAGCTAGTCATGAAATCGATTGTCCTTTTATGTCTTTGTCGCTCCAGCGGACGTCTCAAATTTATTGAAGAAAGAGAACATAGACCCCATGTGTCTACCCGCCACTATCAAGCCAGACAACCCCGAGACAGAACACCATAGCTGAATGTTACAAGGACTTGAGCTTAGTTACATACCGAACGTGTGACCTAAGCACCGGTAGCCGCAATTGACGTGGACTGGAGGTCGAATTGTTCCATGTTATTCCTGACCGTGAAAGACTAATATATTTATTGTGCTCAGAGGAAGATAGGCTTGATCTAACTGGCTGATCCTGGGAGTTGATGTGCTACTTTTTATACTAAGCTGATGGCATAGATGATCCCGATCAGTTCATATATGTGGACTAACTGATCCACCTGGACTTTCTGGGGATCGGTAGCCTCTAGGTTGCTGTCCAGCGCTGCGACTGTGGCACCTAGATGGCCCTGACGTCCCGAAGCGTCCAAATAGACCACAATATCTGATATTAACAGCATAAATGCAGCCCGCTCTTCGGAAATGTCTCGATCGTACCAAATCTGAATCTCTAAACGCTCCGAGTCCCCATGGTGGTATAGATCTTTGCAAAATCGGCTTCCCCAAAACATTCTCAAATATTCTTTCGGTCTAGGTGGGGCGACTGTTGGTCCAGCGAAATACAGCTGATGTCATGCAGGAAAAACCAAAATTTCCGAATTGAAATGCTCTGTGAAAGTTTACAGTACAAAAAGGGTAATTGGTGAGTAATTTTTATTCTGAAACTTTTCTTCTCCCATCGTCCCCGACGAAAAATCAACACAAAGGCCGGTGGTAAAACGGTGAATTGTGGTCAACTCCCTTGTTGATTTCGCAGGTAGGTCACTGTAACTTTGTTAAGATTATGCTTAACAAGGGCGAAGAGATCTTTTGTAATTGGATAGACAAGTCCGGTCGCTGGAAAGTGGATCTACCATAATATACCAGGTACTGCCTGCATAGGCCAACGAAAGAAAGACCAAGCTGACGAAGTGACTAGTTGAGGCGTTGGGAGAGGAGTCGTTCATCTTCCGTGCTGATACAGCTCCGAACTAGCCGTGTAGCCCGTTACTGCTTATAGTGAAGCGGGGTCTACTGGATCGTAGCTCAGAGGGAAATTCGGCTCTCCACTTACCTCGTCGCGCTTTTCTCATCAGTCCTGTAGGAACGCAGCCGTCCCTAGATCACAAGGTCAGAGCCATCATCGGCCTAAGCTATTGGGATCCCAGTCATGACCGAAGCGAGAACCTTTGGGTCCAAAGCCTCTTCAATGCTGAACCAATACTGAAACTCTTCAGATCTACTCTTGTCATAATTGATCTCATCCTGGATTGCCTTTTTGTTCTTGGAGAAGACCCTTAGCTCTTTGCATGCCACGTCGCCATTCCTTTGCAGATATTCTTTCATAACATCGCCACAGCTCATGACAATTCGACTGCAGACCTGGGTGCCATTGCTTGCTATGGGTGAGATTCCCAACGCACGAGAATTTTGCGCCGAGCCTCGAGCGACGTGATGAATCAGAATCACGATGTTTGAGATAAGGGATTCATCAGGTAAATATGCTGCAGTGAAATATTGGACAAATTTATGGTGCTCTTTCGCTTTGATCAGTCTCAGCAGCTCGATGGAGCGTTTATGCATGCCGAAGTAGTTGAACAAGATCAGAGGCTCTTCTTCGGCCAACCTACTCTTCAAGAGGGCGAGAAGTTGCAGTGTGCCGATGTTGCGAGTATGAGACCACTTTCTTTGAAACATTATTTGTGGATTGGATGGTTGGAGCTCCTTGCTGGTGGATCTGGGACATGGCTCTTGCGAAAGCTTATCCAAGATCTTGTCAATGTTTCTAATACCATCACCTTCCTCAAAGCCAGCAACATACTGGGCTCGGAACATGTTTGAAATTGTAGTTGTTGGCGTAAGTACTCTGGGATTCTTTCCATCAGGGCGATGGAAGACTTCCCTGTTACGGGAATCGCGGGCAAATTTGGCAGCCGAGGATATGCCTGTGGCCAGTTCAAGTCTATTTAAAGACTCGCTAGCATTTTTTGGCCGAGACCCAACGAATATATGAGACTCGCCGTGAATCTTAATAAAAGCCTCCATATCAGGCCAGCTCAAGTTCTTGTGCGTTTGAGTTTTTACAAGATTGTATAAGAATGCCAGTTGCTGGACATCGTACCACTGAGTGATGAGATGTTGGCCAGCAGACTGCATACGAATATTGAGATGAAACAAGCTCAAGCCACAAAGAATAGAATGCTGGGATAAAAGTACATGTTTCTCGAACACATTATTCCCTGGAAATGAAAGACGCCTCAGCTCTGAGAAGGGATCCTTGATGATCCATGAATCCACGGTGAAGTGGATATCTTTGATCTCATCGTCACCCTCCTTCGGCCAGAATTGCGGCTGTGGGTGAGTCTTGGAAATCTTCAAGTAGTCATCAATGGTTTTTTGAATACGCAGTCCGGACATCCGGAGGTCTTCAAATGCACTTAAAGTGCTGTAACGCATGATATGATGAACATCAAGAAGGATTTGGGAGGCGAAGCAAAGCCATGGATCGAGCTTTTTGATTTTGCAAAACTCAACAAGACCTCTAGTAATCGAATCCGAGCTAAGCATGCGAATACCAAATGTATCGATCATGCAAAACTCCGGCAAGAGTTGGAGAAGAAGGATCTTGTCTTCGTTGAATTTCTGACCCAGAGACATCCCCTCTCTGTTTGCCTTAGGATCGTAAATACCGAAAAAGCCTTTCTTGAAGACCGGCAGATGATTATTCTGCAAAACATGTGTGAACGATTCCAGGATGACCCATGTTGGCAAATAGCACCACTCAGCTACATCGGCCATGTCTTTGTTGTATGGCAGGCCGATTTCAGTGGATGGAGTTGGAAGGATACCCCGGGTGATACAGGCAGCTTTGAAAACCAGGTTCTGAAAATTTTCATCAGGCGAAAGGGGGGAGGTAGCCCAGTCGTCCACCACCTCCTGCACCAGATCTCGCGCAAGTTGCAATGCGCTATCAGTCACGAGAGCAGCGTTCATAAGATCGATCTTTTTGTCTCGATATTCCGTCCAGGTATGGGAAATGAATACCCGCATATTATGCAAATCCTGGAACAAGCAGAACGCCTTGAAGAACATATGGCCGAAATACGAATCTATTGCCTCACCCTCGTCATCCTCAACAAGCTCCACCTTCACGATCTTCTGCGATTCGGGGGAGGCTCTGTGCTTCTGTTGAGGTTCTTGTGGTTCCTCAACGGTGAGTACGGCGAATTTGTTCAAGAACATGTCAATGTCGGCACCGCTATCTTTTGGAGGAGGCTGTTTAGCATCTGGATTGAAAGATTTATTCGTTTTGCATTCCAGAGTCTCGCAAACCCTCTCCAACGCAGCGATAAAGTGAGCGTGTCGTTTGTTGTTTTCGGTGTCGCCCTGCCCCAAAAACCAAGAAGTGACGTGTTTTCTCAACTTGAGCGCTCGTTTGGCAATGGTGAGAACAGGCTCAGGCACAGTGAGGGCAGATTTGGCAACGACTTCAGCGAGCACTTGAAGATCCTTGATGGTTGTGGTGTACTGGGCTGAATCTGAGGAGGTATTGGTCGCCTTGGTTTTGCTCTTGCTTTTACCTTTTTTCAATGGAGGGGCGGTAGAGGTAAGGCCGTCGGGTTGGTAGCCACATTTGCTGGCTGCCTCGAGTAGCCAGGTTGCAAAGCTGTTGGTATCATCCTTGTAGCGGGCGTAACTGCTTTGCAAGAATTTGGGCAACATGGTGTCGACTGGAAAACATACAAGTATTGACTAGAGAAATTCGTGGGGAACACCGAGGACCCAGGGCAAATGGCGGGACAGTTTGCCTGGTTTGATTCCTGAATGTCGGATCTCTCGACCGGAACGGCGAGTGGGTCTACCACATCCCAACGGCAATTCTCGCCCTAACAATAGATTTTGAAGCTATCCAAGCCTTTACACACTATCATCATGGCTAATTCCTATTCTATAATTGAGAAGCGAATTCCAAGGCCCATAAAAGCGTCAAAAGTCAAAAAAAAGCCCAATATTGCAGCTGTCAGCCAAAATTACCACTAAAGCTCTGATATCAGCCACCACCTACTGCATTTAGATTAGTGCCTTGATCACTATCTAGGCCACGATTACACCATACCGCCATGATATCGCATTATCAAATGATCATTTTCAGGCCTATAAATATTGCTCATTTTATGATTAGATCAGAAATCAGACCTCTTCATTTCAGGACTGCATGTTCTTAGATTTCAGCGGTAGATTACTAAGTAATACGGAATCCCGCATTCCCGATAGCAGCTGTCGACCAGAGTGGGTCAATAGGATACATTATTCAGCATCCGCTCGGTTCTGCTTTATTCCATTCTGTTTACCTTTTATTCAATTCTCCTAGATAGATTCAGGAAGCTAGAGACCTTATTTTCAATGCAGATGCATTATTATTCATGATATTGGTGATACTAGCTCATACGCGTATTCAGCTGTTCAACAGCAGCTTTATCGCGTGAATGTAATGTTCCTTATTGTTATGGAAACACTATAATCCGCCCCGTCTTGGCAAGCGGTGATATCTCACCTCAGGATTCCCCTTGAGCATTCCAGATAGTTGAAGCACCCAGAGGAGCCAGCAGGGCCCTAAGATCTCAGATAGATAGGAATACATTGATTCCTGGCATTTCCACTGATGACATTTACCTCCTAGTTAGGCGATTGATGAGCCTATAGCCGATTGATAGCTCCCTGCGTCCCGTTTCTCCAATCAATCTGATGTTCATGTTGTATATAAACCGTCAAGTTTACAATGAGAAAAAAAAAATCAATCTTCCTCTAGATTACAACAGGTTATGAGCCCGGGTAGCAAAATACTTGTCGGGTAATGTTTCCAGTTGCTCTGAGTCCTTGAATATTTATATACACCTCTAAATTAAGACCTCTTGGCAAATATCCACACAATGGAGTACCATTCCGCTTGCCATCAACTACATCCTCCGATAGTATGGTCGCAGGCATCGAGCCACTTTCCGGGAGCAGTAAATATGGTATCTGGAAGCGGATCATGGCCTCGTACCTAAAGGCTCGACAAGTTTGGCCTGTGATATCGGGCGATGCCCCGATTGCTTGTTCAGTTGTTCAAGTAGAGCAAGCCGATTGCGGATGACATACCTAATCCCGCTTATAGGAGAGGTCCAAAATAAACCTGCCCGCCAGGGGGCTATTCAAATGCGGCTAGACGTGGAGGTGCAATCCTATGCACGCTATCAAGACTGGTGTAAGCGAGAGGCCGACGCATACCATACGATACTTAAATACCTGTTCGCCAGGGTCAGCACACAGGTGGCCGGGATCGGAACGTCACAAGCGTTATGGACCGATCTTGAAGAACGCTATGAGCAAACGAAGCTGGCTACATACTGCGAACTATTCGCACAGCTGAGAGACACAACTGGTCCCAGCTGTAAAAGTGCACGAGAATTCGTGGATCGAATCCGCCTACTCGTGAACCGGCTGAATGCTATCACACCCGGGTGCATCGGGGACCAAGCGCACATTGCCTTATTGTTAACTCAGATTGGGTCTGAGTACGCTTTTATCGTTGATGCCATGCAGAATTTCAAAAGTCATATAAACCCAACAGCTGTGGGAAATCGCCTGGCCAATGCCGAGCGGACCGTCCGAGGAAGGATCCAGCGACTTCGCCAGCAGGAGCGTCGGCCGCCTCGATTAATGCAGTGATCACATCCCAGAAATGCAAGCACTGCAAAAGAAAAGGTCATGACCAATCCAGATGCTGGAAGAAATATCCACATTTAAGGGCGCAGAGAGACCGTTTTGCCAAAGCAGAAAGGAGTGATTCGAGCGCACCCAATAATTCAAGTTATTCGCCAAGCCAGAAGAACGTCAGGGCCCGCCGACTTCCAAGAGACAGAGGATTAATATCATGAGGGCGAGGGTGACGACCCTTTATACCCACGCGCCAGACCTACGGTGGATCGTAGACTCGGCCCCCACCAGTCACATCTACTGGGACCGGGAATGTTTTACCAATCTCTGGCAGCATCGTGAGATGCTTGAGACGGCCAAAAGTCCAGTTGAAGCCGAAGGGATATACACTGTAAGGCTTATCTTAATGGGGAAGCTCCATCGGACCGTAGGCCTTAAGAAGGTGTACTACGCACCGCGGGTCGGGATGAACCTGATCAGTGTGCCGAAGCTCTTGAGGGGCCGCTACTCGGTGGTAGCGCACCCACGAAGAATCTCCCTGCAATGCAGAGGACGAATCGTGGGGAGCATCCAACACACCGAAGATGATCTGTTCGTTCTTTATTGCCAAGCGCGCAGCAGGCCCCATGTCCAGATACACCTGGCGAGGAATACCATGGACGACGTCGCGTCTCGAGAACCTTCAGACGTCGACATGGCCGATGGTTATCCTTTGGAGTTAAGTGGTTCGCAACGCGCGACGGCCACCCCTGAACTCCCCAGTGGTGACGCATTAGCGAACCTCGAGGAAGTTGAGAGCATAGGAGTGGCCCAGGAGACACCAGAAGAGCTATAGAACGCTCGGCTGGGTCATTTGAATCGGGGAGACCTGCGGATGGTCCTCCGTCAGTCCGGCACTCCGTTCTGCCCACTGACAAGCCAGGAGCTGCAGGCAATGCCGCAGTGTCCGGCGTGCATGGCGGGTAAGTAGCATCAGAAGAGACACTCCCGTCGCATTCATTCCCGCCTTCATTCGTCAAGGATCTTTGAATTCGTGCATTCGGATATTATAGAAATGCCGGCTGGTAAGGATGGCTCCAGGTATGTAATCACCTTTCCTGATGATTATTCACGCGGCTCGTGGAGCTACGCTATGAAGTGGAAGTTAGAAGCATTACAGAAATCCAAATTATTTGAGACGTGGATATACCGACAATTTGATGTCCGAACCAAACGGTTTCTTTCCGATAACGGAGAAGAGTATCTGGCTATTAGAGCCTATCTCGAGACCCAGGGTACTGAGTTTGATACGTTACATCGAGATCTGTTTTAGCTTTCCGCGCATCGACTTGGAGATGACTATCGGATCACGCGGATAAACTGAATTTGAAAATAAATATCAGATAACCTTATTCTGTGTTTCTCGGGAGCATCCAACATAACGACTTCACCATTATTTAGCAGTAATTGCATGATGATATCAACCGGAGAAGCCGAAGCTCATACTGACCTCCAATGTATAGAGTTTCTACCGACAACTGAGCCCGCCGGATTAAGTAGATATTATGTTATGGTATGTACATCCTTTCCCCATTACTCACCGTGATTGGCTCTTGCATGTTATAAGCTGCGTCTATATCATGAAGACTTTTTTTTTTAACTTTATGTGCCGGTAGTGACAGCCGCACGGTTATTCTTTATTCCGGTCAAAGTCCGGAGTGGACGATGTTTACACTGGAATTGCTTCGGCCTGAATCAAGGATAGTTAGCACTTTATGCATTCCATGCAGTCAATGAGCCAACCAGTCAATCACAACCAGGGCTACATGAGATCGTTAGCATCACTCCAGCATGTACAAGCTACGTGCATGGACAAATATCGAGGTAGACTAGAGTGCTGGATTAGGTAGAAAGCATATATGAGAAATAGTAATCGTCACCAGGGTACCAGATCTATATGTTATTGGCTAGTGGAACTCGTAGTTGTTACATGCACCCACAACTTAGGGTCCGATGCGTTCTAGACTGGAAGACCGTTCCTACTTGAGTAAACGAAGGTCCAAATAACACCCCTTCGGCTCCACACTTTGGTAGGAACAATTGTCGGCGATTATTAAACTAAGATCGATGGTATCGCCTCGTACCCATAGAACTATAATTTTTATGTTTCTTGCATGATGTAATTGACTCACAGCACGCTAGAGTTGGAGCGACTTCCCAGATATATAAGTCTTTGCGATGGATACATGAACCTGATAGAATACAACGGACTCAACAATCCCATCACTCATCACTATTCCAAGACAAACTCAAAAACCTGGTAATATCAGCCGTTAAGCAATATAAAATGAAGGTCACAAACACAGTTGGACTCTTCGTCGCCCTCCTCACAACCTCCACCTCCGCTAGCAGTTTCTTTGAACCCTGGTCTGACGACGTGGTTGTCAAGCTCTCCAACGACTGGTCTGGCGCTCACGCTAAAGCCAATGTCCCCATCAATGGCAAACCTTATTCTATCGAATCACTCTACGGGAAATCAGACCTCAAGAAAGACGGCGGTATCTACGCAACAAGCGTCGAGCTCATTGAATTCCACAAAGATACAGAGTGCGTTGTTTTTCAGGATGACCCATACGTGCGTGCCGGGATAGATGCGGAGAAACCATGGACTTTCTTAGATCGCGGTGCTTGGGTAAATATGAACGATGGCATTGTGGCCTGTCGCCGCCATTAACCGTGGCTATACTCGCTCAAATCTTTTGCAAGAGACCCAACTGGGCCTATTTTATACCTCTCATTCTATACTAATCGAGGTCGGCTGCGGCTATTCGTAAGCTGCGGGGGATTACGTGGTAAAGAGGGTAAATTCTTCATGTATCTAGTTCATTTTGTGATTCCCGAGATTCTGAGGAAGACTTCTGTGTAGGCCAGATTTCAATGCTCACATAATATCAGAATCACTGATCCAAGCACGGTAATAACAGTAGTTTTAGGAGTGTAGCTATATTAGGACTCGTCTGAATGATCAAAAACTATTACTTTTCTTCCGTGTACGGAGTATAGGTACTTACTATTATCTCTACTTTCTAGACCTCTTCTCCTCTTTCCTAAAATGGCTAGGGTCTGCTAGCATCTTCTGCCCTAATTAAAAAATGTCATGATCTTGAAAAGGATTCATGGAATACAAAGTAGATTCATCACAAGGCAGGAAAAGCACAAATTTTAAGACGATGACATCCAGAACCCAGAGGGAACGTTGGCTAATATATGCTTGTCGGTCACAGGATTTAGATTTCTCGTTCAACAGCCAACCCCAAGGTTAACTTCTAGGAATGTAGTCTTTGACTGTGTTGGACCCACCAGCTAGGGTCTGTGTACACAGTTAAGTGAACAGGTTTGCTTTGAAGCGAAAGTGTATATTGTAGATAAAAATAGATGATTCATTGATTCTATATCAACATCAGTTCAGGATGCCCCTGAATCCCAGACGCTGATTAGCGCGAGATTATGTTATTAGTTGCTAGTCCTAAAGCATGAGTAGCGCGTACTCAGGCCACAGGCAATGCCAAGGATTGGCATGGCCGTGATAGCGAGAGTGAATATGTTCCGACAGACTGATACTCCGTTGATTTTCTGTCCTCCCGGGAAGTTATACAGCGCCTTGGTGTTCATCATATCGAGTGACTCAATTTGAGGCGGAAATTCACCACAAATGTTGGATTGTTGTTCTCAGGAGCCTACCTGGGAGGATGCCATACCTGCTTCTAGCTCAGGTGTGAGATCATTCGTACATGGCTGAGCTCGTGCATGTCACAGGCTACGCCTGTATAACACTCGGTTCCACCTTTGCAGTGCTTGATGGCCATGTGACCTGGACGCGGAAGCTATCTTCAGCGCGCCGCGTAGATTTAATTTTTTTTTTAATAATTCCTTATGGTATATAACTAGCGATTAGATAACAGGTCAAGCCCTCTACATTAAGAATTATTCAATATCCCTAAATTTATAAAAGCAATGGCAAGGACAACGGCAAGAACAATGACAGATTAGCGTTTAAACACACAATACACGCAGCAAGCGAGAAAACACGCGTTGCTTCAACAACGAACGAAAATAGACACAACGACAATGATATATGGTCACTTTCAGTACTCTAGTGACAGGCTCTGAATCCAAAGAATCATCAGATCGCGCCTATCACTTGGATAATATATTGGAAGATACTCACGAGACGCACGAAACCCGTACACCGGCGTATATTAGAGACATGGATTTGAACCGTAGAAGCAGCAGTGGCACGCCTATAGGGCCCCCACCCATCGCAGGCGTCGAGCAGAACTCTGCCCCGACCACTGACTACCATGTCCCCGCGTGGGCGCGAACGGCCATGAAGCATCATGCCAACAAACGGCGACAGCTCTTAGATGCTTTACAAGTAATGAAAAATACTGTCCAGGGGACTACTACCGCTGGAGCCCCTGAAACGATGATACCGAAAATGGACGCACCGGTAAGCCTGACACCAAAGGAAGCCCCAACGGCGCCTAAGAGGCGACCCTGTCCGAGGCTCCCAGACCCAGAGATCTTCGATGGGAAGAATCGCATCCTCTTTCCCCAATGGGAAGACAAGCTCTGTGCAAAGCTTGTGATAGATCAAGCTATTATTGGTAATAATATAGAATACATCTAGTATGCTTTTAGTAAACTAGGTGACAATATAACAACATAGATTTACTCTTGGATCAACATCTATCAAGAGACCTCTACCTTCACTCTAGAAGCCTATTTCCAGCACTTAAAAACAGTATTTGAAGACCATGCCCTGCAAGAAAAGACTTTGTCACAACTCAATTGCTTAAGGCAGGGGAGCCGCTCCCTAAAAGACACGCTAGCGGATCTTGACCGGCTTCTGCTCGAAGCTGGCGCCCATGGTTGGGATGACCGTATCAAGAAGAACTACCTTCGGCAAGCCATTAACAATTCCCTCCGTGACAAGCTGATCTCAATCGAAGAGGTGGAGACATTTAGTGGCTATCATACACAGGTCAGAAACATTGCTGATTGAATGGAAGAGGCGAAACGCCTATTAAATAATAGACACGCTTACCAGCGGCCTACAACGGAGTACACAGGTCAGGTGCCAGCGGGTGGTCGGAACCGCCACTGATATAAGACGTTGCAGTATAGCCCTGCTTTTTAGCCTCACAATCACGCTCCAAACATACAAGATCACTGCGACTTTTGCCCCAAATAGCTGCCCAGACCATTACCCGGAAGATTTACCCTTCTTATATGGTTCAATGTATTTATTTTTTCACTTTTCTCCATGTAGTTAAAGCGAAACATATATTTATAGCGCTGGCCGGATCCAAGTTCAACCGAGCACTCATCTAACCATATAATTTTGTCCCAATCACTGTCCGTATAAACTTTATATTTCAAAGCCCAATTATATCATAGCTTAGCTACTTCCTCTGTTAATTTGGGACGCCTTTAAGCACGCCAATTGCCATATCCTGACTCCTTCAGTATGCGGTATAGTGTGGGGCAGGATATTTTCAAAGCAAGTATAATTTGAATCTCTTGATAAGTAATAAATGGATTTTCTTGAATTTTTCGAATCACTAGACGTTTGTCTCTTTCTGTATAGATTTTTGGACGTCCAGAGCGTGGTTGGGAGTCAAAACTCTGTCTTAAAAATGCTCGATTCAATGTGGTGTAAATGGTTTGGAGGGGTCGATTCAAAAGCCTTGCAATTTCGGTGGGCTTTTTGCCACCTTCATAAAGACCCTATATATAAGCTCAATCGGTTGGATTCAGCTGTCGATTACGCTCAATATTAGCACTTAAATGGCTCAAAGGAGCCCTTCTAGGTGTCATGGTTGTGCATTTGAAAAGATGAGGTTTTTTGACGCGCTGGTTGACACGGCCGGGTGCTTAGCGCGATTATTCAAACTTTTGACTAAGAACTATAATGTCGATGCAAAATACTATTCTACAGATTCCCTCGTGGAGACCTTGGACACTGCTCTCCTTTCTCGACCATGATCTCTCAGCCAACTACCGGCCTTTCTTTAACCGCGAACATAGCGTCATGTCACAAAATACCCTAGCTTGGAAACCATCATCTGGCCCTGTCCTCCGGAATTTCGATGAACATGATGATGCCTTGATTCGGCGGATGGTTCTGAAGGGAAGACTACTAGAATATCACCCATCTCAAGGTTGGAGACCCCTGTGTGACTTCCTATAGCTGCCGGTACCGAAGATGAAGTTTCCACTCGTAAATGAGGGTGTGTCCTTCATAGAGTGTCATACAGTCTTGTATTGGGCAAGATAAAAGAGGTCACAGAAAAGCTAGCCAACAGCGTAGGCGTTATGTGGTGGATACTCTGGGAGTTCCCAAAATGAGTGAGGATTCATGTAATGTGTGTGTACCATAAATATCTCGTCCATCTAGCTAAAGCGTTCCATGACCTTGTTAAAGAAGAGAGGAATATTGAATACTATATTAAAGGCCGCTTGAACACCCCCAAGCTACAGTAGTGTGTTTCTACACTAGTCGTGTTGCCTTCGAACTTTGTACAAGATTTCCGCCTTCGATCTCCCAGGCGCTTCGTAGACGGAATACCTGCTATCATATGCCCCGTTGCCAGCCGTTCCTGGAACGGATTATCGACGGATCTCAACTTCACATCACCACTTGGTCTGAGAAAGGACAACAGCTCCTTCAGCAGTTGGTCTGGACGAAGATCAAAGCCCCCTTTGCTTACAATCGGGAGATAATAGCTGATACTTGTGAACAAAGTCAGATAAAGCAAAAGATCGTCAACCTGTAAAAACCACCCTAGCACGGTATATGCCTCTTCAAGGAACCTCTAGCTCCTGTCCGTTGCTCAAATGCATAAGCTATCTCAATCAGGGTCTCCTCGCTCTACTTTGGGCCCAGGAAGCTGATTCCGAAGGGGATTCCCGGGGCCATCTCCACCACATCGCCCGAGGTCTCCATGGTGACTGGCGTATCCGCTGAAGCTGCGCTAAGAGGTACTGTAACGATAGGTGTCCCGACCAACGCTGGGATCTCAAATGCTGCTACCGTGGGAAGAACGATAGCATCCAGAGAGTGACGCTCTAGGGCGCCCAGGATACCACCTGTGCCATCTAGAAAAAGATTTTCCTTGTATAGGGTATCATACTCCGGACATGCATTGCTCAGCTGCCTTTCGATAGCAACATCCCAATTGGCCGTGTTTAGTTCAGGATAGCGCTCTGAGGGGTGGCTTCTTGTGAACTCGCGGAGCGACTCAAGGGTGTGAATGCTATTTGGATTCCGTGCTAGCTTGCTAAGGAACTGGACTATTTCAGATGCAAAGTCTGCCCGAGTGACTGGGTTGTACTCTCGTTTCTTCCACTCACTAAATGCGGTGAAGTGAGTGTTCTCAACAATTACCGCACCTGCCGTCTTCATTATAGAGACGGCACGGTTGAATTCAGCCACAGTGTACGATATATCAATAGTGGATTCCTCAATGACATTGCGTGCAATTCCGATTCGCTTTCCATGGAGGTCCGCGGCCACAGCGCTCCCGCTCGAGCTCCCACTCGGACACTGTCGCGGATAATATGCACCGTATGTCTGCCCACAAATTGGGTTCCACGCGTGACCCCAGTTGTCCGCGCGGAACATAGACCACTCGGCGAGACTTGTTTTGCCCAGAATGACCAACCCCTGCTGGCGGAGCTTCGCAGCGACCGTAGAGTCTTCAGGGAGAACTGCATCCTGTAGTGCATAGGAACCAGCCATTTCTCATTTCATCAGCGTATGATTGTATCGGGATCCGAGTCAAGAAACTTCGCGACTCACCGTTTGTTTGCATTCGATCCCGTGTGCCAATGTTACTCTTGACAAGAACCGGTAGCTCAAGCAGTGGCCTATTGATAAATATATGTCAGTTGAGTGCCAGTGGTCTCTATGGGTCTCACGTGCCCCCGGAGCTTCCCTTCTTTTCTCTCCCAATCAAGATATGTAGCAATGCAACAAGCATCCGGATTCACTTCCATCACCGCATTCACCAATGGGTTCGATCGCTCAATCCGGTTAACATAAGCCTATATCTCTGATATTAGAGAAGGAGAAGGAGAAGGAGAAGAGAAATAGCATTCAGCCCCTTACATTTACTAGATCCACACTAGTAAAATCCCCTCCCTCGAGACCTGACAGAAGTTCGTCTGATGTGGCATCGATCAAAGACGGAATTCGACGCTGTATTTTTGACATCGTCGGCGGCGTGGAGGGTAGACTCTCTTTCTCATTAGTGTGTGTTAAGGGAGAAAATTAGAAATTACTGGATCAAGTGAAAGATGGGCGGACGTAAAATTCCTTGAACTGCCAGCCTGCAGGAGGGGTGATAGTACCTGGGATTATTAATCAGCATATACGGAGGTACATATTTCTTTTCTTCTTCAGCTATTTCTTCGTGTACGTACGGCATGCTTAGGTTAGAATAATCCATGACATCCCATAACATTCTCCAAGATAGGTGACGTGACGACTGGAACGGCGATAACCTTAAGGGCAAGTAGACGTTTTCAAAGTGAACCATATCCAGCCAATGTGTGAAGATGGTATTGATCTATGTCTCTGCAAGTTGCTGTTTAGAGTTTTATTACAAGTTCTAGCAATATTAGAACTTTAAATTCCTAGTGCAAGATTGTGGAGTAAGTGCGTGTGACAGGACCAATCTATGGAAAGTGGGGCTACTTTAGAAAATAGTAGTATTTTAATAAACCTTTTCTTTTCTTCAAAAGTTTATTGGATAGGACTACAACGTAATAGAGCCTCTGCTAGATTCAACATATAATCCGACGACCCAGGATCTATGACGCGGATACTTGGCATGGAAAAGGGCGCTTGATCTTGTTTTGATTCCATGGTAACTGTCAAGCGTAACCGTCTCAGAAATTCTAGAGGGTCTCCGACTCCAAACGGACTAACTGAGTTTTGGAATCGTTCTGAAAACAGTAGTTATTGTGATCCGATGATACGTTAACGTTAGCTCCCATGGTGGCTGTGGAAGAGATAAAAGGGCATAAATGGACTGGTGTAGCCAACCATCTTGGACACTCCCATTACGATCAAGTATTCATTTCCTCATCACTCAGCCCCATCATTCTGAAGCCTCTTAACAACAACCAACATGAAGGTTATCCAATTTAGTGTTTTCACCCTACTCTTTTCGGCATATTCCTGTGCGACCAAAATGCACAAGAAGAATGTCCCCACTTTTGAAGTTCGTCCCGGTGCGAAGATCACCGGCAATCGAATTGAATTTGAAGAGCCTGATTGCGATTCGACGGTTGTCGAATGCCAGAATTCACAAACATGCAAAGCGAAAGGAGCAGCTCCCAAACTAAGCGCCGACCAAAAGTACTTTGCCTGCTGCCTGGAAGGACAGCATCTGGTTGGCAATCCTGATACGGCATTTGATTGCTGTGCAGAAGGCCATGACCTTGCTGGGTCCGTAGATACCGGCTATCACTGCTGCCCAATTGGGCATAACTATGACGGCCAGCAATGCAAACAAGTTTGTAAGAACGGGAAGCAGCTGAAAGACGGTAAATGCGTCTGCCCTACCGACGCTGTTGACACTGGCGATGGTACCTGCAAACCCAAGCATCATGTTCATTGTGATTCAGGGCTACAGACAGGTGAGATAAAGAATTTCGATATCTCTTGAATATGAGAGCTCCGCTGACGGCCCACCTCTCCCAGGCAAGTGCTATGCCTTCACAAGTGAGAACGGCAACAAGCTCGGCCTGTATAGCGATGGAATCTACTATGCCGAGAAAGAAAGTATGAGTCAAAGACGCGGCAAATTCCAACTCTGCGCGGACGAAAAATGCACTCCTGGAAAGGCTGTTAACCCGTCAGACAAGGTTTACATCAAGGACCTGCATGGCGATGTTGGAACAGGAGCTAACTCGGGACAATGGCTGAACAATGCTCAGAATGGCGCCCATATTGGCCAAACTACCAAATTTGCAAATGCAGGGCAGTTCACCTTGAGCAAATGGCCGTGTGGGAAGTACTGTCTTGGTGGCTTTGAGTGGGGTATTGGTCCTGCTTGCCCGGCAGAGACTCCTGCCATGACGTTCTATACGCAGGACTCGCAGATGTGTGTGCCTTTCGATGTTACGGAGGTTCCTTGCGACGTTCACGCAGACCAGAACAACTGCCTCTGGAAGAATGGCGACCAATGTTGCAATAAAGTCGATTGCAGCACCCATTAACAAGAAGAATTTACGCCTACCAAATTGACATAGTTTCCCCTACCGTCCTCATATTTGAAGCCCGTGACTAGTGATATGAGCGATCTACCCTATTCCAGGTTGCCCATTGCTATTGGCACACCGAGATTGAATGACAAGCGTCGACAGTACTAAATTTTTTTCTGTGTATCATATGGCATATAAACCCATGCTGCCAGGCTTCAAAGTCTCGTACCATGACGTGCAGCTAGGTTGTTAGTTGACAGCAGGTTGAGACTAGACAACAGGGAAGTAGACGGAATTGAGAGGACTGTGTATTTTTGGTATAATACTGAACAGTGACATTTTGGGTAATTTTGGCTCAGGTTCGCCCCATTTCAAGTTCTAAAAATATTTGGGCTACCTTTTAGCCTAGTAAGGCTAGCGTGTATGTTAGAGCCTTGGCGTTAGGGCTAGGAAATAATCTTGGCTTCGAGGGTGTGTGAATGAGGTTTCTGCCACGATCCTGCGTCCTGCAGGGACGCGATACCCTAAGAATGTCGGAGCATGCTGCCCTCCGGTACCGCCTGCCCTAACGTAATTCCCGGGCGTTCCGTAGTTCCCGGGCAATCTGTAGTTTTCAACCAAGAACTCGTGCTTGCTCAAGTTTAAAGCTCTTTACAACAACCAAAAGCAATTTAAATTAAATAAACTAGATATTCAAATAATTAGGACATCTAGTTCTAGTATGCCCTTTAATATAACAGTCTAAACATGTTGGTGGAGCACGTTTTGGTCTATCCAAAGTTTGACGAGTAGAATTGCCAGGTGGCCCAGAATCACCACCACATGACTCTAATTGATTATTTCTCAACGACATAAGGTCCCTGGCTTCTTGAACTGACAAGCCGGTTGTAGGAGTCATTTGGTGTTTTGAACAACTTTTTTTTTGTTTGTCATTTTTAATAGCTACTTAAAGATTGGAGTTTTCCTGTGCTAGTAAGCTAGTATTATAGATAACTAATTTATATCCTTTTATAAATTTATCTAGCACTTGTTTAAAAGGGGATGAAGAACTTCTAGACCTTTTCTTTAAAAGTTTCTTAATTAAGGAAGCCTTCTGATGTACTTGGTGGACTGTATGAGGCGTACAGAGCTAGGAGGAAGGGATTAAACTATCTTCTCTGCTCAATGGGGGGGGGTAGGTGTTGAAAGCCTGATATTCAACTTTTCTAACACAGCATATGGATTAAAAGAAACTAATCCAATTGTTCTAAATCTGCTTTGAATATTCTCCTTAGTGAACACCATTTCTTGAGCTGCTGGATATGTCTTCAAGAAATCCGGCTTATCAATATGGTTATATCCCAAGCGCCCTTTCTGCTCTATAAGCTTGCCGTACGCCTTTTTTAAAGGGCCAAAACAACCAACATCAAGAGGCTGTAGAAGATGAGATAAATGAGCAGGCATATAAATGCGAATAATATTATTTTCCTTGCAGGTATAGTCAAATTCAGATGTAAGATGGCTTTCATGGCCGTCCAGAACTAGCAGTCGATATCCCCCTGTTATACGCTTATTTATAGCTGGAATAAAGAACTTTTTGAAGCCAGTGAAGGCCAATCTCATCAGTAGTCCATCCATTGCTACTTAATTCGATTCTCCAGTCACCAGGGATTCTTGTTTCATCAAACCACCCCTCTATATGAACCTTTCCCTTGAAGATGATAGTGGTAGGTACTGACCACCCTCTTGAATTAATGTATTCAATGGTAGTAACCCATTCCCAATTCCCTGGTTGTATCAGCCATGGTTTACCAGGCATTTCAGCTTTAGAAACCATCTTAGTTGTTGTAATAAATCCTATAGCAAAGCTAATTTCATCAAAATTATAGATATCTTCATCCTGGATTCCCCACTGATCTTGGGTCTCTCGTAGCTCATCAAACCATGAATTAATAATCTTTAGATCTTCATATATTATTCTTTTGTGATTAATCTTCCTAGCAAACCTGCTTTTAATCTCTGGCCGGTGTTTGGTAAACTCTGTAACCCAGTTCTTTCCGATTGCTTTAGATAAAGTAGGGCTCTCAGAATTCAGAAAAATCTGAGCATTTCTCATACCTGAAACTGCCTGGGAGGGGCACCACGTATATCAAGCGATACTATCCAAGCTACCAAGGTCTCTTCTTGACGTAGAGATAGTCTATGCATGTGGTTGCGGCGTTCTCCTTGAAATTCGTGGCCCTTCAGCCGATCACGGAATGTTGAGGCAGGTAGATTATAAACGCGTATAGCTTGCTCAGTACTTTGAATTTCTCTATCTTTTAAGTCTTGGATAGCGCATTGGATCCTGCCCTCTTGCTCGACTAATTCTTGCTTTGTTTTACGCGTTTTTCGTGGCATGGTGGGTGTTTGAAGTTGGTAGGTGGTAACGCGTCGAAAATTTTGGACTTTCTACGGATTGCCCGGGAACTACGGAACGCCCGGGAATTACGTTATAGCGGAGCCTTCACCCCTGAATGGACAAGCATCTTGGTTTCCACAAAGAACCTACATCACGTTACTCGAGGTCACGGGACGCACCACCATCTCTGAATAGTGATTTCCCAATAGCTCCATTTTCCCTCTTTAGTTTAGAATCTCGCAATACAGCCACCTTCTGAAATGGACTGATTCCTTATCTAATCCTACAGTAGTTGGGCCGTCACATTATTCTAAGCTCACTTCTTTTACTTCTTTACGTACTTTTAGTACTCTACCACCGGATCCCTTCCCGCCGGGAACTTGCAGCCACCAAAAAATACACTTGCATTTTGAGTTCCACCGAGAATCCGATCCACCCCCATCCGAACAACGAATCAGAAAAGCCTGCCATGGCTAAGGGTCCCACTGAGGTGTCGTCCTCAAAGATTAAAGGAAAACCTGCTCTGCGAGAGACAGCTCACGCAACTGAAGCCGCAACCAAGAACGCCCCACAGGAGCAGAAAGTCCGGGAGACTGTGACGGTAGGATCGTCCGATGCACCCCACCGTCGTAACGCGAACCGACGCCTGACTACCCTTATTAGCGCTATTGACAATGATAACGAACCCCATCCCTTCGCAGATGGCGTCACCAAGGAGGAATACGACAGATTCTTCAGAATTGACCCAGAGCAATATGGAGGTTATCATAGATGTCATAGATGCAAACGGAAACATGTCAGGTCTAGAAGGTGGAGGTTCCACTGGAACTATAAACCCCACAGTAGCAGGAGGATTGTGTATAAATATTAGAGGAAACCCCGCGGTTGAAGCGTGAGTTGTATATGGATAATTCTGGTTGATCAGTCTCCTTCTGTTGATTTGCTTGCCTCTGAAAAGTAACAGTGAACTTGACTGTCTTCACCATGTCGGATAATAAATACCCCATTACTGGAATCCCGATCCCCACAGGGGAAACGACGCCTGCGCGAAAAGAGATTGCCACTTTAGCGATCTCCGATGATCGTCAGGACCAGATCCAAGTGTCCCTTTTTATTCGAGCCGTTCGTAAGCTGCAGGAAAAGAACCCAGTTGAGAATAAACTATCCTATTACCAGATCGCAGGTGAGTCGTGGCGTAATTCTTGCAATCAGTGCATGCTAAATTAGACCATAGGGATCCATGGTTACCCTATAGTTCCGTGGGACGGGGTGCCTGGTGGATACTACTGTCCTCATAATACATTTACGTTTCCCACCTGGCATCGCCCCTATATGCTGTTGTATGAGGTACAGTGGATCATCAGAGCTATACCACGATGCTGGTTACTAATGGCGCACGATAGCAATGTCTTTACAATATCATGAAAGATGAAATCATTCCTGATATCCAAAATAACAACGCTGCAAAGAAGGAGTGGACACAGGCCATGGAAAAGTGGCGTCTTCCCTACTGGGATTGGGCTATTCCGCAGGTTGACTATGGAAAAGGGCAGGAGAAGCTTGGAGTCCCGAAGATTGTGGATGATAGCAAAGTTTGGATTCTCAAACTTGGGGGTCATGATAAGGAAGAGATTCCAAATCCCTTGTACAAGTTCTCTAACAAAATCAACTCTCAAGACGTTCGAGTAGGTGATGAGACGAAAATGAAGGGGTTTGTGATGAATTGGAATAACAACAAATATAACAACTGGATTGGTACCAGTCGCTATGGTGACCCCACGCAAAAGACTTGGGAACAAGGGGTAGAGAATAACGCCAAGGTCACCGAGGCTTTCGGGAAACATGACTGGAAACAACAAGGGGCCAAATCTATTGCGCATGAAGTTTTCCGTATCCTCACCGAAAACTACTTTCAATCGTATGGAACTTTCTCTTCCACACGCTACTACAATCAAATTCAGCCTAAGCCGAAAGAATGGTCCTCATTAGAGCAGATTCATAACAAAATTCATGTAAGATCGCTCTGTGTGGGTCGTGCCGGAGTATCAAAGCTAACGAAGCCAGCTCTGGACAGGGGGAACGGCTGCATTGGAGGGCCATATGGCGCAGGTCCCTGTCTCAGCATTTGATCCCATTTTCTGGATGCATCATTGGTAAGGGACTTGCCTATCAATACGGTTGTCAATCGTGTGTTAACAACTGGCCAGCAACGTCGACCGGCTCTTCGCAATCTGGCAATATCTGAATCCCTCTAAGTGGTTTGACGGAACTTGGCAGGATGTAATCAACCCTTCTCCTGTAGACCCTTCCCAAAAAACCTTGACCCCGTTCCATACGACTACAGCAAGTCAAGACATTTATTCTTCTAATGACGCTCGATACTGCGAGCCACTCGGCTACACCTACCCCGAACTTCTTAAAACCAATAACGAGCAATTACTTCAAGACCTACGAAAGAAATATGGCAAGGAAGTTACACAGCTGAAGGAAGCGACCATGGGCGAAGAAAAGCTGCTTCCCGGTATTAAAGACAAGTGTTTCGAAGACTACATCATCAATGTCGAATATGAAAGGTATGTTCGAATCGTATGATAACCTCTTAACAGTAATCTAACCGAAGCCCAAATAGGTATGCACTGGATGGTGAGCCATATATTATCGACTTCTATGTGAAGGGAAAAGACCGTCCAGGCAAAATAGGAGAGACCCGGCACCTTGGCTCGGTATATAATTTTGCTGCGCCCGTCTTGTCTGACTGTCCGAATTGTTCGGAGCAAAAAGAGATTGGTGTGAAATCAAAAGCTCAAGTACCGATTACACTTCCTATGTGTAACCTGGCGCTAGACCCCGACTATCCTGATATAGAGAATTTGCTACCAGTTCATATTGGAGTGCAGCTACAAAACGAACTTTTTTGGACGGTGTCTACGGTATGATTAATGCATCTACTTTCCCCATCCCGACCCTTCTCTCCTTCCCTAGAGCTCGGACGCTGACAAGAGACGCTGCAGCTCGCTGGCCAAGAGAGGAAAGTAGACGGGCTTTGTGTGACCGTTTACCGTGGCACAGCCCAATACCCAACAGATGTTTCACTTGATGTCTTTCCGGATCATTACGACTGCCTGCTTTGGAGCGACGAAAGGAATCAGCTGCAAACTGGAGATGCGCTAAGAGCACTAAGCGCAACGTAAATTGATGGCTCCTGAGGAGGCCAAGGCATGAGCTTTAAGTCTTGGCTTTAGAGGACCCACCATCTTTATGTCGTTTGGGTTCGTTTGCAAGACGACCGTTTATTCGAGACATACTCCAGTCGATTAAGAATGTCCATTCGAGGAACAGATAAATGTCACACGTCAGCCATATATGTGGTTAAGACTATACCATATTTTAGGGTCCCTGAGGGCTGGCTGTTATGTATTAGTCATGTTTATCCTCGATCCTCTTTAAGTATTGTTGTTATTTGAATTTGTGAAGGATTAGGCCTACAGAGGCTATATCTAAGCGGTGGATCCATGGATTAGTAGTAGTAGTAGTAGTAGTAGTAGTATGAATTACTACATTTGTAATCCGTGGATATGAGTGTAACATCTACTCAATCCTACCCACGACCGTCATCTCCTAAACATGATCAAATATCAAGGACACTCTAGTACAAACATACAATGGCACCATGACTTGCACTGTCTAAAATACAATATATTAGTGATATGCGTCATAGCCCGGGTTATTGCTGAGAAGCATCTGCGTCGCAGACTCCCAACCCGATGCTTCCACCCAGTCTGGTGGTGTTCGCCCGTTCTTTGTCGTTGCCGAGCCGTCTACTCCATAATCTGAAAGTAGTCCTAAGGCCGATTCTGATTTCGACAACAATGCATAATGAAAGATAGTCTCCCCATTTGTTGTTGTTCCCGTCACATCCGCCCCAGCATTAATAAGCAACTGCATCGCCCCCGACCATCCTCCCAAAGCGGCCAAGTGCAAAACTGTTTCGCCGTGCTGGGTCAATGTGTAGATATCGGCCCCAGCATCTAAGAACTGTTGTGTTACGGCTTTCACCCGCTCATCTGCTCCATTTATACACCATAGTGGAGCGCTTGGGCTGTGAATGTCTCGAAACTTCCTCTCCTCTCTTCCTAGAACAAGATGCAACGCCGTATCTCCGTCAACGTTCGCGGCCGATACATCCACTGCGGCGGCAAGAAGTCGTCGGATAACAGCAGAATATTTATCGGATGTGGTGAAATCCACCGGTATTTCTTCGCCAGCTGTCGCGTACATGGCAAGTCCTGCACTCGAAAGCGTATAAGTTGTTTCTAACCACCAACAAGCTGATGCTCGATGTAGAGCTGTATCGCCCTTGATGGATGTTGCATTAACGTCGGCGCCAGCATCAAGGAGCAGGCGAGTTACTTCGTCGGATCCTACACTCGCTGCACAGTGCAAGGGAGATTCTCCATCCATATTTGTTGCCCGCACGTTGGCCTTGGCGCTAAGAAGCAGTCGTGTAACCGACTCCGAGCTGTGCATTGCTGCTCTGTGTAGTGCGGTCTCGCCACCAACAGTTGCGCTGGAGGTATTCGCTCCAGCGTCTAAAGCCCATTGGGTTAGTGATTCTGAGCCTGCCGTTGCCGCAAGATGCAATATAGTTTCACCTTGCTCATTTGCTTCATTGACGCTGAACCCTGCATCCGAGAACTGCTGCACAAACCTCGTCCACCCACGAGCGGCAGCACCAAACAAGATTTTCCCAGGGTCTTTGAGTTCGGAAACTTTAGTTCCAGCGCTGAGGAGCAACAACGCCACTTCTTCTGATCCATAAGACGTAGTCAGGTGCAGCGGTGTTTCACCTGCCCAGTTCGTTTGCATAGCATCCGCTCCCGCGTCAAGAAGTAGTTGTGTTCCTCTTGGAGAGCCAAATGCAGCTGCACGATGAAGCGCTGTTTCCCCGTCGCTAGATATGTCCGACACGTTTGCTCCAGAGTCGAGAAGCAACTGTACAAGATCCCCCGATCCTTCGGCCGCCAGATTAAGCAGCGGGTTCCCTCCGGGCGTATAAGCAGTTGCGCCGCTATCGAAAAACATCTGGGTAATTGTTCCCGAACCTCCAGCGATGGCACAAAATACTGGTGTCTCCTGGTTGTTGTCCATAGCGTTCACATCGGCTCCGGCATCCAGCAGAAGTCGTACGGTATCTTCTAAGCCTCGTAAGGCAGCCCCGTGCAGAGCGGTTTGGCCGAATGCATTTACTGCTGAAACATCAGAACCTGCCTCGACTAGAAGCCTTGCTGCGGCTTGGTGTCTGAAATAGACCGCAACGTGCAGAGGAGTCTCAAGATCGAAGTTAACAGCCGATACGCTGGCTCCAGCATTGAGTAGTAACTGTGTGACTGATGGCAAGCCGTTGGCAGCAGCAGCATGAAGAGCCGTCACTCCATCGGCGCTTGCGACTGTAACATCGGCTCCGAAGTTAATAAGCAGCTGCACCACGGGCTCATAGCCTGCAGAAGCAGCTTGATGAATGGCCGTCCACCCGCGATAAGGGTCGGGCTGAGACACATTTGCACCACCTTTGATGAGTGCCACAACTTTGTCCGCTTCACCGTTGGCAGCGGCCTTGTGCAGGGCAAGTATGTCTACTTCCCTACTGGCCTCACTCATGATCGAATTGGCAATTGTGAAAGGGGATGTGAGGGTTTTCTCGAATGTTTGTTTGAAAGAAGCAACGTTGGACTTCGCGAAAAACGCCCATTTAGAATAGAACCCAGAGAAAAGAATCGCCGCGGCACATGCGACTACCAGGCGAAGAGTCGGGTAAGGACAAGGCATGCTTGCTGGTTGCAGACCGTAAAAGAATACTCAAATGCATGCTCATTCTGCAACAACAATTCATAACTCTACCAAGAGTTAGTGCCAACAACCTTTTCTGCAGAGTGGAGCCATGTTGCTAAAAAAAAAAAAAAAAAAAACCTCCGTTCGCCCTAATTCAACTCAAGATTAACTCCGACATGCGGCCAGAGCACGGCCGACGCCTATTGGCTCCCACCTGGAATATATGGGGCCTTAGGTTTGGCTTATTACGTTAGCGTATCTTAAGCCGGGGCCGATATATCTCAGCCCCGAACTGGGACCAGGACTAGTCCGTCTGCTTTCCTCTTTTCTAGATACCACATTTTGAACACTACAGTACACAGAATTAGCCTTTCGCTAAACTGGGACGATGGAGTATGCCGGGACTCAGCTCTTCTGGCCCCAGAGTCAAGCGAGACAGGCCGCTGACGATCGTGACGCGGAAGCCGAGGCTAAGGCCAAGCAGCAGCGCAGGAAGGTCCAGAACCGGAAGAACCAAAGAGCACACCGTAAGTATGCGCCTCGCTCCTATAAACCGTTCTATACTCAGAAGCCCCTACAGGACTACGGCTCAAGGGCAGAGACTCGGGGAATGTTCAGGAGTCGCACCCATTCCAGGTCAGGCGCTGGCGCCTCGACGAGCTCGACCATTTTCCCTCCCAAGAAATTTCGCTAGCATCAGAGCGCGCAACAACCACGTCCTTCTCCCTTCGACCGCCTCACACGTACCCTCACACGTACACAGGCACATCACCCTCCACAGCCAAGCGTACAGTCGTCCTCCGAGGATCGCCATCCACTGCCCACCCCCCGGCCCTAAATCTGGACCCCCAGCCCTTTACTTTTCCCCTCTCCTCGGACCACCTCCTCCATCTCATTCAGTATAACGTCTGCCGCGCCTTAATCTCTAATATGCGTACCCTCAACACCCAACCCGCCGACTCGACCGTCTGCACCATTACCTCACCCTGCCGTGACGACACGGCCCTCTACCCTCTCAAGCCCGACATCCCTCCCTCCCTCGTCCCGACCGCCCTCCAGCAAACTCGCTATCACTCTACCTGGATTAACGTCATCCCCTTTCCCCGCGTCCGCGACAACCTTATTAGATATGAAGGCCGCTTCGACCCCTGGGGGCTGATGCAGGACCTCGTCGGTGATCTAATGAACTCGACACCAGCCCCGCGACGACGAGACGCGCCCGTTTCCACCAACCTCTTCGAAACTCAACAGCCCCTGACCCTTTCATCACGAAGTGATCCGGATGAAGTGACCGCCGGGCGTAAGGGGCTCATTGTCTGGGGCGAGCCGCACGAAATGAAGAGCTGGGAGGCTACGCCCGGTTTTCTCGCGAAATGGGGATGGATTGTGGATGGCTGCGACGAGTTGGTGGAAATAAGCAACCACTGGAGGATGAAAAGGGGGGAGGAACCTATGCGACTCGCGATGTCGAGGAGTTATCCGCCACCACCGCTCTCACACGCAACGCCAAGTGGAGGATAGGTGTGTTAGTACTGGCAAAGTCGACATTTACATAGGCTTTCTGCGGTTCGCCAATCTAATATCGGTCTTGTTCAAAACAAGGTAGGCATGACGCAAATGGTGTTGTTCTAAAAGCGAATTACGATTCGAACTCGGACGGGGCATAGAGATGCGGGAGGAACAACGGCCAATGGCGTTGCGGGCCAGGCTCATATGATCATTATCGACTTGACTGTAACCTACATGCTCACGTTTTCCCTTTCAGCTGCGGTTCGCTAATGATTGATTGATTCCAATTTGGGTATGAGCCTCAAATCTGGCAAACCGCCGAAGTGCGGAGGATGACCCATAGTCCCATTTGGCCAATCCAAACTCAAGAGGCTGGCGAGTCAATAGAGTATCACCCGAAGGCTTGGGAGGCTGGCAAGAGCTTGAGGTCCTGCCCATGGCCACGATAGGGTTCTCGCAAGTCGTGGAAGAGCTCAGTGAGAGGGACTACAATATCCTGATCGATCCTACCGAGAGCCTGTAGCTGCATTTGTGCCCTCTTTGTCCTATTGTATATAATGTATATCATGTATAAATTGTGTGGCGTAAAAGCGGAAATAAACTATCCCTTCCTTAAAAGTATAGTGGCTATTCGAGTTGTCTGTCAATTAGGAGACACAATCAAGTCCGTAACTGAGTCGGTGCTAAGTAAACTAAAGGGGATCTCGATATCAGAATCTGTGGAGTAGGAAGCTACGGTCGCGCAGCCGGACGAGTCCAAGCAGACCTTTCACTTTATTATCAAGCGACCTCGCAACATTGCACTGCACAACACCGGAAAGCACACAATACAGCCGCGCTCATTTTCTTTGCGGTAATCATATCTTCAGCTTTTTACCGTCCGGGTATCTTCAAAACTATGGCATTGAGAAATATTGCACGATTAATTATCAATCTTATGAGTATTTCCAACAGAGTATGGGATCAGCTATGTGGCTCTGAGCGAATTGAACTTTATCAAATGTGCGATTCATTCCTGCTATGCTTGACTATCTAGCCTAACATCTTCGGCAGACAGCAGTAACTGACAAAAAGCAGTGAGGTAGAAACAGTGATCTAGTAACCTCATCATTGCTACTATTTCTGTCCAGCGTAGCCTACTGATCATCCGTCAGCCCAACCATATTTAAGGAGTCTTTCCAGAGCCGAGCCTCTTTCTCGGCATCATACGCATGCCCTGCAAACCCTACGCCTGCAATCTCATGATTGTCATTTCCCCGTGTTGTCTTCCCGCACTCAGCAAGATATTCTCCACCCTTCTTCTCCCATTCTTGGCCAATCGCAGCCCACACCGTCGTTGCAGCCCCCTGCTCTGGCGACTTCATCATTTTATACACCTTTTCGTCTTTCTTGAACGCTTCCACCATTGCGGGGTCCATATACTGCATGAGTGCCGTTGAAATCATGCCAGGATGGACGCTGGTAGCGTGGAGTCCTCGTGAACCGTAGCGCCGCTCGATCTCGTTGGCCATATAGATATTGGCGGTCTTTGATTGTCCGTATGAAACCCAGTCGTTGTATTCAGTCTTCTCAAAATTGTAGTTGTCTGATTCATTGATTGAGGCTACATGATGGGCAGAAGAAGAGACGTTGACGACTCGAGACGAGAATTCAGGGCTAGCGCTGGCAAGGAGAGCTGGTTTCAAGAGCTCAAAGAGTAGGAAATGGGCGAGGTGGTTGACTCCAAACTGCATTTCAAAGCCGTCTTTGGTGTACTCCAACTTTGGCAAGGCCATGATGCCGGCGTTATTGACTAGGATGTTGACTTGACCGTTCGACTTCTGGAGAATGGCTTTCGCGGCAGCACGCACGCTGCTCAAGGAAGTATTGTTCATCTCAACAAGTCCAACGCGATCTCGTTCGAATATTCCGTCCAGAGCAGACTTGGCTTTATCCAGATCACGTGCTGTCAGAAATAGCCTTGCTCCAGTTAAAGAGAGAGCGCGAGCTGTCTCAATCCCTATTCCAGACGAAGTGCCTGTGATGACGATCACCTTCCCGACTAGCTTGCCCTCTATTGCTTCATCCTTGATAATCTGGAGAGCTGTTGGACGAGCGTCGCCGGGGCCAGCAGGGTTCGAATGAGCTTCTGCGTAGCGGGACATCGTGGTTGAATAGAAAACTTTGGCAGTTTGAAACTGGGCAATGATTTGAATAGAAATGGCTTTGACGAGTTTAGGATCCAGCTTTTGGGAGCATCAGTGAACTATTTATCTTTTTTTCGGCTTCAAACTTCTAGCCCCGTGTTCACAGAATCTTGCTTTGCATTTCAAAGCACTCGCGTTTGTATTTCAAAGCACCAGACTTCTGAAGATTATCTGGGAGAGGCCTAGTTTCCTTCATCTTTCTATCATCAGACCCACGACCTAGTGTGATGACTTTTTTCCCGTTTCCGGCCTAGCCTTCCAAGGTAAATACACCCTGCCTCCCTCCCGGAGTTGTAGACGCCACAGGTTTGATGACACTTTCTCCTCTTTCGGCCTAGCTCGCAGGACTAGCTAGGCTCGACAAAACGGTTTGGACTTGGCGCCAACGATTCTATGGTCGCCCATGAGGCATTTATATTAAACAGTCAGGACTTGGAAGAGTCTAATCTCTGTAGGCTTGCAGCTGATTTTTGCACTATGCGCTTAAAGCCTCATACGAACTGTTCCCCACATCATCAATTACAAACTCAGCACGGTTAACTCACCGGTGAGTCGCCACCTACGACCCGTCACTCCCAAAACACTATATGAAATGCGACGTTTAACAACTTCCTGCCTCCACGACCATAAAAGCCGAAGGTGTAGTTCTAAAGTGAGGGCCTCATGCTTCTTATGTCACACTATTCACTCCAATGAAATCACGCTACCGCTAAAAGCTTGCACCAACTGCGTCCTACCAGGGACGGAAACGCAGCCCACTGATCTCGTGATCAATGTTCAATCTAATTTATAAACTCTACCTCACTCGCGGCGGACTGTATCACATCTGCAACAGCCCGCGGCACACTGAGCATGGCCGAGTGACTTCCAGCACAAGTACGTGTCCGCACTAGCCCATCACCGGGCATAGCTGCCATAGCCTGCTGCACAGCCAAAGGAAAACATGCGTCTTTCTCGCAAAAGAGGTACATAGTCGGCACACCACGATAAGCCTCATAGTTGAGTGGAGTGAAGAAGCTCGGCTTGGCATGATAAACCAATTCAGTAGCATACTTTTTAGCCGTGTCTTCGTCAAGATCATTATAGAACTTGGGAATCGGATCGATGCAGTATGACTTCTCACTCTATGGATTTCGAAATATCAGTTATCCTCCAGTCAATTGAACCTCTAGCCAATTTACTTCAAAGGTCATGATTGAAGCTGCTCCGTCTGGAAGAGACGAATCGACGGATTGGCCCGCAGATATGAGAAACGCTGCCATGTTTACGAGAGCAACTACTCCACCCTTCTCACCCTGTGCAGCTATGTCTCTGCGTGTGCGGCCCTTGACGGATTCTGTGCCAGGGATACCGCCGTAAGAGTGCATGGCAACAACCACCTCTTTCCCTTGGGAGATCAGGTCGTCTAAATATCTTTTCTGGATGTGGGCGGCATCATCGGCGACTGTTGTTGATGTTGGACCCTGACAGACAATAGTGTAAGTGTTTCCACAGGATACCTGTGTGTCCGTAGGAGTGCTGCTACTGGCTCAAAAGTGCTGCCCCGATGCCAGGCTCCGGGAATAAGAAGTATGGTTGGTTTCGGGAGAGACATCGTTGTTTAGGACGTTGTAGATGGCATGTGACGTCGAGGCCGCCCAGTGGCAAGATCTGGACAACAGAGACAAAAAAGGCGAAATGCACCTTATATGATGAGGAAGCCTGATTTCTCTGTAATGCAGAAAGCCAAGTAGTCCTTTTACCCATTTGACGCCTCCTCTCCGGGCTTTGAACATAACAATCACAGCCGAGACTCTCCTTTTCATTACCGATCAGGTTGATGTTGAGCCGATTCTCCGCTGTAAAACAGAATACCGGTAAAATGGGTCTATATTTTATTTATTAGCAGAGTGTATTTTTCAAGTTCCGCCATATGACGTTAAAAAATAGGTAGATTTTGTTATTCAAAACTCTCCCTCCCTGTCTTCTCTACATTCAACCCTGCCAACAAGATAGGCAGGGACCCAGACTGTGCTGCAAGGCGGAGGACGTTTCCTCCCCGCACGTTTGAATGACTGTTGACGCCGGGTAACTACGTACAGACAGACCGATTAGTTTTGAGCGATCCGATGGGTGGAAACCGAAGGGTATGAAGGCAGGCACCACAGCTCCAGCACTTTTCTCTTCTCTCTCCTCTCCCGTCTCAGACTCTCAGTATTCGCCGCGGAACGCACTTTTTCCCCCAAAGACTGGACTCTTTTCGCAGACTGTATCAGGTTGTAACTTGTTAGGTCTTGTGGAATCCGGAATCCAGTAAACCGCGACTATGAATGCAGACCCGAGAGGCGGGTGTTAGTATTAGCTTATCTTTTAATTAAGAAAATCTTAATTTTATAGAAAGAATTTAAGAAATTATTTATAACTATTTTTCTAGAGAGTCGCTTTAACAAAAAACTGCGTAGCCATATATATTCCAAGATTATTTAATACAAACTGAATACATCAAAAATACCACAAAAACTGCATAATCTATACACCCACCACGAAGTCACGAGCCTTGGCAGGTTTATTATGTTTACAACTCCATGGATATCAAAGTGCTATCCAATGCCGCAAATTTGCGGTAGTGCAGTTGGATATCCGCGGATATCCATGGGGTTGCCGCAGTCTACCGAGAACCATGGCTCAACGACAGGCTCTAGAGATTTTAAGCTCTAGTATTAAACGCAATTACGAGCTGAAGCCAGGTGAGCGAGGGTTTATAGAAGGGGTCCGGTTTGGTGGTGTAAATCCCCCTGAAGTTGCAAAGGTCCTAGATAGGCCTGTTTCGACCATCTATTCTACTAGCAACCGAGCAAGTTCAAGACATAATTTTGAATCCCGACCACGCTCAGGCCGGCCAAAACACTATACTGAGCGAGAAAAGCACTTAATTATTTGATATATTAAGCAAGATCCTTTCGCCACCTACACGCAGCTGCGAAATCACCTTTCAACAGAGCTCTCTAGGTGTACGCTCTACACCATTATTCAGGATTCAGGATATGGCAAATGGAAAGCTCAACAACGTCCGAGATTGACTGAAAAGGTTGCTAAGCAGCGCCTAGAATGGGCCCTCCGGTGCAAGGGTTATACTGAGGCCGATTGGGCTAAGATTATATGGTCAGATGAATGCTCAGTTGAGCTCGGCTCAGGCCATCGTCAGCAATGGGTTTTCCGGCTCAATTTTCATGGCGAGAAATGGAAGAAAGACTTCGTCCAACCTGTCAAAAAGGGAAAGGGGATTCGGGTAATGATCTGGGCAGCTATTTGGGGCGAAAATCGCAGCGATTTAATACGTTTGGAGCGTGATTTTGCGTCAAAGAAGCATGGCTATTCTGCGCACTCCTATCTCAATGTCTTGAAAGAGATACTGCCTACTATCTATGAACCAGAGCTTACATTCATTCAAGATAACGCGCGCATCCATACAGCTCAAAAGGTTAAGGATTAGCTGCGTGATAATAGTATAAAATGCATGGAATGGCTGCCGTACTCGCCTGATCTCAACTGTGATGACTGCTCATTCATAAATAGCTGTTCCACGATAGATAGCTAGATATGGTAGTGTTTCCAACTGAATTCAACTATAGGAGGGGAAACTATCATACAAGGTAGGTAGATAGGTAGGTAGGTTACTATTTAACGTCACTCGGCGGACCACGCGGCCACGTGGTCCACGCCCTCCCAAGGGGCAACTGGACGTGCTGTCTAAACAAAAATCTCATTAGAAACTAGCTAAATACATGCTTGAAATAATAAATTTAAATAATATATGCTATAAAAAAATAGAAAAAGCTTCTGGTACTACCTTAGCCTAGTCTTCTAAAGATGGGAACCTACTTTGGCTATCTATAGATAAAAAGGGGTGCCATCCTCTTTTATCCAAGTAGAAATATGGACTATTACACTATTTAGTGTTTAAGCGAGCCCAGTTTGGGTATATATCCTTGAAAAAGGATGAATCTTGTATAATATATGTTACGGATCCGATAGCGAACCGGTCTAGGAAGTACATGATATACCCGGCACCTCGTACAGGAGACCCTGTTCTTCGTGCAGCATATTC
>ML732226.1:0-162485 GCA_009176345.1 Aspergillus leporis | reverse complement strand
ACAAAATCCTCCAGGGACTGCTTGCTATAACCATTACCTACATAGCCAAATTGACATTTCATGTAAGCAATCCCGAGCCGCATAATGTTACATCGGGTGCAATTCGAAGATCTGCATAGTCCCGATAATGGACTGGTGGATACCATTAGCGATCTGTATGTCTCATCCAGAGGGATTGCCGACCTGGCAGAGGTTGGCAGGACGGAGGGTAAGAACGCTGAATTGCTAGGATAGCAATCAGCTATGCTATACTGTTGGTGAGATATAAGTAGCTTTACATGAAAAGGGGTGACCACCAACCAGCCTGTGCCTATACTTCCAAGCCCTAGATATCACAGCATTCTTGGTCGAGTCTTACCCTTCAGCATACAGAATACTCCGATTGGATATCCGAACTGGCGGGTACAATACAATTGGGCCACGTAGCTGTTGCTTGCAAATATGCCTAGGTATATCCCGGGAAAGCTCAAAACACGCCGGTGTTCCCTCAAAATACAACTTAAAGCAATATTTGTCATGGCGAGGTAGTACGGCGCTTAGAGGCCCAAGTCAGATGGTCCAGACTTGGAATTAGTACAGATAGTACTTAGGGGTCCATCGAGGCAGCCCGCTACCTGATGGGGTCCAAAAACATCAGGGAAGCAACATGTGAATGATAAAATAAGGTAGCGGTCCGAGCCTCTAAGCGGGTGAATATTGTTTCGGGGCTGTAGGCAGGGAAAGGAAGACTCTTAATTGTTCCAAAAAACACTTGTTTGTATGTACAGAGTCTCATTCGAGTTCCTAGGGGGTAGAAAGAACAGGGAGGCTCCTGGTCCGGCTGTCTATCTTACTCCTTGTTCCTATCCTACAGGCCAATCTATCAATAACCCCTGCATGGTACTTTGTACAGTAGTAACATAGGAGGCTTCTAGTGGAGATAGTCAACCTGAATGACCGGGATCACCGTGCCTAGAGACGTAGTGGGGTTTAACCGAGCGCTGCTACCGTTTAACACCGGACGAAAGGAAAGGTGTGGTTAGAAAATTGAATATGGTATGTGTCTACAGGGGACTAGAGCTATCATGGTATTACGAGAAGACTTCGTTGGTACAACTAGAACCCATCCACTCGGCGGTCTCATTCTCAAACAATTGCTCCGCAAGGCTGTATGTGAGCTCCCCCACCTGAATGGATATCACTTTGGAATTTATCGTGCTTGTACTAGATCGCGCCCTGGGTAAATTCTATGATATCCAACGGTATTCACCGGCACAGCCTTAGGGCCTTTGTCAGGTATACCATTTTGAGTCACCATTTGTGTCATTTATGTCGCACTGAGGGATCATATGACTGAAGGGCATTGTGCCTTCAGCTAATGAACTGAATAGCTGTTCTGTAATATCAGACACTTAAATCTAGAATGGACCTCACCTGAGCCCTTACAAGTAGTGATTTGAAGTGCAATTGTTGTCGTGGGTGACATGGGGCTTCTGCTATTACGCAAGCAGTCTAGTAACTCTGATGTGTTTAAGATCACATGATGCTTGTAAAGTAAAGAGTGTGTCATCTGCCAATGTTTGGATTGTTCTTCCAATCATACAAGCAAGTGGTCTATCGTAGCTTTTATCTAAGGCATGGCGGGTGATCAACGAGCGGACCATATAGTATGCATAGAAGTGTTACATAACCAAGTTGGAAGGTATTTCCTTTAGTCAGTGAGCGATCTTCAAATAATGCATTAAGTGGATATGGTAAATTTGCTTTCTGAACTATAATCCAGTGATCATTCCAGTCTTATTTAGCAATCCTTGTCTAGGACTCCATATCACCGTCTGTTGTAGATGCAGCTTTAGATGCAGCTTTCCAAACTTCAGCCGTACGCTTGTAGGAGAGGGCTGAGTTCAACTATTTGATTACATGGAATTCAGTCCATAATAACATAAACATTAACGTTCAAAAAGAATATAACTTATCTAATAAGCTAGATATTACACTCCTAATGAAAGTATTCTGCAGCAAGCCCTTCGCGACTATTCCAACGAGCACGGGAACAATTATAGCATATTCGCCAGCTCTTGCACCTTGATTTAGCCTATCAAAGTGCGGAAGTGAAACTCCTGAGTTCATACCCTATCAGACTCTGCGCGGAGCCCCGGACTGAGTCTTAAATCTATAGATCTCGCTCGCACTTTGACCATCCTTTGCTTTTGCTCCTTCGGGGCTTCTTGCAGTTCAATGGTTGTAGTAATTGCTATCCCCAACAACTTAGCTGCTCGACGTCTTTTCGAGGATTGTCTTCATCATTTCATTGCCCAGCTTGACGGCATCGGGGAAACGAGGAGCGAAGTACCCCTGGATCCGCTCAAATCGATCGCGATAGGACTCGAAGTCGCCAAACGAGACACAGTCAGACCATGCCTGTTTTGTGCAGATGATGTCAGTAGCTTGTAACTAGTATTGCGTCGACGACCAAACATAACCAAAAACTACTTACCCGGGCCGCAAATGTAAATTCTAGATCGTCAGAACGGAATGTCTTATCGTCAATCGCAGTATCCAATGCCTCTTCAAGCAAATCGGGATTACGAAAGAGGTATTCCGTAACTCCCAACCAGAGACGAAAGAGCTATTCATCCGGTAAGCAACTATTCTCCATCCATGCATGGATTGAATATAAGCAACGACTACTCACAGGCGTGGAGCAAATCATATGGTCGTAAGGGACGATTCCGAGCTTCGACCAGCAATCAACGATTGCGAGCAAACTGAGGTGGCTGTTCGGGGTCGTCTCCTCACGAGGCCGGTTGGAAAGCGAGAAACGATCAAGAACCTCGTCCTTCAACAACAGGTCCTGTCCCTCCGTGCCTTCTTTAAAGACGGCTGCACCAGCAGCTTTGACACGACGCTTAAGCTCGTCTCGGCGGCCTTCGATCATCAACTTGCACAGATCAGTCACCGATTCAGCGTACTGCCGTATCTGTGCCTTCGCACTCGGATTGAGAATAGCCAGACCGGCATAGACGTGCCATTTGTTGGAGTAGATGCGCAGAGTGATGTTGATCTTCACATTCTCGATACCTCCTACCCAGCGAGAAATCTCCCATGGGAACTGATTATTCGCTCGCCACGCAGTCCCCATGCTTAGGAAGGCCGCATGTGTAACAGCTTGTGTGTCTGCAGTGATCCGGTCGTGCATCTCGCCCGTCAGGTAGACAAATTTGGACTCGAAGCATGACAGAACATCTTCCACGAAGTGAAGACTTTCATCCGATGCGCGGTGTTGTATCAAGACCTGAACCAATACGTTATCATAGGTGCAAGCTGATGGCAGTCTGCATGTCATACCAGTGGTTGAGCTTTCGGATTGACTTTAGGGCCATGAAGCGAATGGCAGGATACGATTTCTACATCTGGGGGAAGATGCTTTTCAAATGCAGCCAGCTCTGGGGCTTTGCAAGATGTTTGGCCGCCGACAATCGCACCGACCTTGGTAGCTTGTCAACAAGTCAGACACTGCTTGAAGAAAGGCAGCGGAATTTTGGCTTGATGAGACATACATGGGCCATAATCCGCCACTACTTTGTCAATAACTCCGGCCTCTACACTGTATATAATGAAGTCGCTTATTCTTGAAACCAGGTGTCCATTCGGGTATATTGTGACACCTTTCTATATACGATGAGTCTAGGGACAGCATGAGCTGTGATCAATAGACGTACTTGAGAAGCAAATTCTGCTTTCAGGCTCTCAAAACTATCGGGCTTGTCACATGCATTTATCCTTAAGAAATATTCCTGTCAGTAGCTAAATCGCAAGATACGACCAATACACTGTAAAGACCTATTCGACATAACAAGTTAGCCCATGACCACAAAAGGTTAATCTTGTAAGACAAGTCGATGAGATGTTTTTTGAATCAGACAAAAAAAAGTAAGGTAGCTGAGATTTTACATCATTGACAGCCTGACAGCTCACCATAGACCAGAATGGCGTTATGGCGAAACCATCAAACCATACTCGAGCCAAATGCACTCAAGTCATCATTCAAAAGATGAGAAACAAGGGTATCGTGGAAGGGAAGGGAACGGCTGTCTTACCTATTACGAAAATAAAAAAGTCGAAGTGCAAAGCACTGACAATAACCGAGGAAAGCTGTGATATTACCTCCACCCTGCCATGCTCAAGAGTTGAGCATACATCTTGCCCATATCGCCCATGCCAATGATGCCAATCATAGCATTTTCCTTGGTGAAACCCATTGTGACTGAGTGCACTGATAATATTGTCCAAACAGACTATTGCTCAGCAGCCAATGTCAGATCAGTCAATCAATCATTCATTGAATCACTGCACCAGTTGCTTTCCTTGTCAAACATGAGAAGGACGTTAGGAAAGAAAAAAGAGCTGTCAGCAGAAAGGAGAGAATTTAAAGCGGAAATCCACCGCTTCAACGGCCCGACTGGTCGCCGAGGCCCCACTAATGTCCCGTCAAGTAATGTGATGCAAAATGTGTATGCCTCAGGCTGGATTTCGCTTGAGCACGGCCTTGAGTTGGCTCTCAGCCAATCAGCATCAACAAAAATGCGGTAGGGCACACACCCGCCAATTTCTGTATCCAAAGTCGACAGAACGGTCCGTTTTTTTTCTTCTCTTTTCCATATTCCATACCACCGTCCAGCACAACCACAATGGCCCCCGTCAAGAAAGCCCCTGCCGTTAAGGAGAACGTCACTCTCGGCCCTCTGGCCGGAGATGGTATGAAAAATTTGATCCCAAATTCTCACGTGCAGGTTCTAACTGGAATGGTTTCACAGGCAAGCTCGTTTTCGGTGTTGCGCGTATCTTCGCCTCCTTCAACGATACCTTCGTCCACGTTACCGATCTGAGGTTCGTCGCATCAAGTTTCCTACGATTTCTCCGTTCATATGAGTTTCTCCCTTGGAGATCGAGCGGGCGGAGAGTGGATATAAAGTCGCAAAGAGACGTCGGGCTAACTGCTGGATTACAGTGGTCGCGAAACCATCTGCCGTGTCACCGGTGGTATGAAGGTCAAGGCTGACCGTGATGAGTCTTCCCCCTATGCTGCCATGTTGGCTGCCCAGGATGTTGCCACTCGCTGCAAGGAGCTCGGCATCAACGCCCTCCACATCAAGATCCGTGCTACCGGTGGTAACGGCACCAAGACCCCCGGTCCCGGTGCTCAGTCCGCCCTCCGTGCTCTTGCCCGTTCCGGCATGAGAATCGGTCGCATTGAGGACGTCACCCCCACTCCCTCCGACTCTACCCGTCGTAAGGGTGGTCGCCGTGGTCGTCGTCTGTAGGTATGTGCGGGTATGTCTTCTCCAACTTGTGCAGGGTCTTTGCATGGTTGGATTGGGGCCTATCAGCAGAGTACTCTGCCTGCGGATGTGGATGGAATAAACGCGAAGAACGGCCTTGATCGCCTGGTCTTCAATTTTTTTCATATCCAGAAAAGTTTCTACTCGGTTTTGGGCATCAGTAGTCTCTGAAATAGCAGCTACCTATCGTCAATATACCTCAACTGGAGCCGTTTATCTTGCTTGTTGTAACTTTAGAGAACAGTAGCGGTACTTTGAGCTTTTTGAAGCATTCTAGACTGTAAAAAAAGGTCCGAAACAGCGGTCATAATAAGTCTTAGACCGCAGCGCTATCACAGATATTCCTACTTTTAACTTTTTGGATAAGGACAGCTACGGAAGCTTATCGAACTATGGTCGATGCCGAATTCTTCCAACTCAGCGTATTTTGCTGAGATTTGCGCCAGTATCATTTTATTAGTTAACGCTAGTGTGCAAAGATTGGATGTTTTATCTATAGAAATCTAGTGCCGCCCACTGCTAAAGTGAACTGACGTCAGGTCCGAGATTCTGCTTCGTCGCATTTTTCCTACGACTGAGCTTGACAAAACCCCCAAAAACCAACGGAGTACGGAGTAAACCTATCCCATTTACTTTCCTTGGGCATCTCTGGAGCTATCGCTCGCAGCTTCCTGCCGTTAACAGTCATGGCTTCCCTCACTCCGTCCTCTACCATCCTCGTGCCCCACCTCGCACCGAAGACTCTTGTCGGTATCGATCTCATTACCTTCACATCAACGCCCAATTTCCACGGAATCCGGGATCTGCCGAATGGGTGGCATTTCTTATACACAGGAACGACAAGAAGTCTATCTTTAAGAAGTGGCGGGTGGTTTTACGTCGGCGATATCAATGCAGCTGGACACAACAACTATGGTGCTTTGGTTTCGGCTTCGCGCGGGTACTCAGGAGTAGACGTGATCGTGTGGAAATGGAACACGGACACTGAAACTCTAGAGCCCTTACATGCTAGCGTTGATGCGGATAAACAGGAGGCAATGCGACACAAGGCGAACTTGGCAGCTGTTTGGCAAAGCGGGGGATTGTTCCGCTACCGCAGTCGCGTTCCGCAGCCGTCTTTTGCGCACGGTGCATCTGAGGGCCGAGTGCAGTCGCGGGATGAAGATGATGAAGAGAATGAAGAGGAGGGCCGACGGGACTGGGAGGGCCTCACGGACCGGTTATCCCCTAGACTACTGACGCGTATTGTTGGAGATCCTGAAATAGATGTTGATAACCGGCCTCGATGGATGGTTACGTCTGCGAGTACGGCGCATAGGGACAGCGAGAATATACCAGGTATTCCGGAACCGGGTCAAGATTCGGATAAATTAGTGGATATCATTGGGGAACAGGAGAGCGAGTTCTCTTTCCTTCCTATTGATCTCAAGAGGACTTGGAGGGAGGGGGCTATTGGACGTGAAAGAACCGAGGCCGCCCAGGACCGTTCGTGGGCGCTAGGAGACCTTATACGCCAGGTTACCGGTGCAAAAGAAGAATTAAGCGAAGAAGACGAACGCTTTGGGGAGGCGCAGATCTTGGGTGAACTACAATTTACTTTCGTGATGGTCTTGACGTTGATGAACTACTCTTGCCTTCAGCAATGGAAAAGGTTGCTGAACTTGATATTAACTTGTCAAAGAGCCATCAAGGAGAGAGAGCAATACGTGAGTGATGTGCTCAGGTTACTTTTGCTACAACTCCAGCGATGCGACGATATTGAGGGGGGCTTCTTTGACCTTGACGGGGAAGAAGGGGGAGAGTTTCTACGGAAGCTGCTCATGAAATTCAGGACATCCCTCTATGAGGTCATCGATGAAGCTGGAGCCTCGGTGAAGGGGGAATTCGAAAAACTAGAAAAATGGGTCAAGGATGAGTACGATTGGGAGCTTAACCATGGGGCTTTTGTGCGGCGAGGCATGTTTCAGATGGAGGATGGAGAGCAGATTGAGATGGAGATGAACGATGACGAAGATGATGAGATGGGGGAATATGCTCCAATCGTGGTGGATTTGGACGAAGGCAACACAACGCAGGATGTTTAGTGAAGAAAGCGATATAGAATAATGTAGAACAAAAACGCTCAATGGAATCTATGATCTATGCTAAACGTGTGACCCCGTGGCATGCAAGGTCATTTCTCATGTGTATGTACAATGTAAGCAAAACCCCACTTCGACATCTCACGACCTTTTTCATCAGGTGAGGTTTGTCCATCTCCAGAGATTAGGACCCTCCCCATTGTACCTTACTTTTCAGTTTCTCCCTCAATAACATAAGCCCACTCATCATTCTCCCTGCCATCCTTGCCGTACATGATCGCCTCAAGCCAGGACTTAATCTGGGCAGCGTATCCGGCACGAGCTGCACCAGCCTCTAGCATATCCATATCGACGTCACCGTTCTTGATAAGCTTAACCGGAGTGATGAAGAACTGCCATATTGTTAGCGTGTCATTCCTGATTTTAAAAGCGCGCAAGTGTAACTTACAGCAGTGCCGCAGACGAAAGCCTCAACAATGCGGCCCTCCTTCCAGGCCTGTTCGACATCACCAATAGTGAAGCTCTTCTCAACAACCTCCACCGGAGCAAGAGAACCTCCAGCCTTTGTCAGCTCTTCACGAGCCAATTGGAGAACGCTACGGCGGGTGACACCGGCGAGAATCAACTGGTTCTCCAGTGGCGCCGTGACAAGCTCCAGCTTCCCGGTTTCCTTGTTTTCCCAGACAATAAAGAAGTTACTCGCACCAGCTTCAGTCACCTGACGATCCTCACCAAATAGCCAGAGAATCTGGTCAAAGCCCATCGCTTGAGCCTTGCCATGGGCAACCAAAGAGGGTCCATAGTTCGCTCCGAGCTTTGCATAGCCGAAACCACCTGGCCAGGCACGAATAGTATCTGGTGTCGAGGCGAGAAGTTTCAATCCGGGCTGGGTACCCTGTTCAGGCTTCTTCAACTTGGACGGATCAGGCCATGGCACGGCAATAATGAAAAGGAGGGCTTCCTTGGGGGTCTGAACACCGAGATGAGGGCCACTGCCAATCAATGTGGGACGGAGGTAAAGGAAACGACCGGGCTGATCCTTAGGAAGCCAGCCTATAGGCAATTGGGTTAGCGGAGGGAAATAGAACCTATAGGTAAGGTTGAAGTCACATACGCGGTCCATCGATCTGCAGCAACTTGGAGATAAGAACTTTCAGCTCCTCATAACGGAAGCTAGGCAAAGATGTTCTTTGAGCACTCATGAGCAGTCTCTCCCCGTTGCAATCGGGTCGGAACAGACGCAATTTGCCATCATATCCTCTGTACACTTTCATGCCCTCGAAACATTCGGTAGCATAGTGCAAGCAAGACGCTGTGGGAGGGATGCTGAGGTTCTCAAAAGGTTTCACTTCCGGTGTTTCCCAGCCATTGGTAACGGTCCAGCGGGCAGTGACCATATGGTCGGTGCAGTGCGAATGGCTCAATTCCTCAGGGGAGCCGGGCTCAGGGACCGGACGGAGATTTGTCGACCGAGTGATCTTAACCACAGAAGCATCAAGCTCTGCCATGGAGTGTGCAACGGAACCCATGACGAATGTTTTACGATTGAAGGGTATGAACTGGAGTATGAGAGGTCTGGAGATGGGGGGTGGGTGCGGAATTATATCCCGTGTGGTATGAGTCACGGAACGCTCGTGCGATCTCCGAGAATGATACGACAAGGTGCGAGATCACTGCAGATTTGAAGACTGCAAGCTCGTCGGCGATGTTTTAAGGATTGAGACAGGGAGGAAGAGTCAATTCACCATCCGATATCTTTTAAGGTTTAAGTACACAGGGCGCAATGGGCGCGAGAAAAAGATTTTTTTTTTCCGGAGCCGATTTACTGTTCGGGACGTTGCCATCGATATCCGAGCTACCAAGCCTGTTGCCCCTGAGAAAGTTTGACAGAATTCAATTGCCATTGATTACTGGGTCCGTATAATAGGATTGTCGAATGGGACTCCATTCCTTTGACAAAATCGGTTCCTCCCATCTTCTGCTGCTTTCTTGGTGCAGAAAAGCAATCGCCCCACCGCCTTTGCCCCTCTATCAAGGTGCCGATTCTAACCGCAGGCAGCGGAAATCGTGAAGAACAGTTATCAGTTCGGATGAATCAATCCCTATTGTGATTGACATCAGGCTAGAGACATTACTTTAAAAAGTGCTGGTACAAGTTCTGGCATTAAGAAGAAGATCTATGGTCAAAGTTTTGCAAGGGTGGCAAGCAAATCATCATCAGACGAACACCGCCTACTGCATCTTGGCATCATACCATATCTGAAGCGGACTAACTCGGTGAACCTAATCTTTAGTTTCGGACACTAAAAGTGTCCCAAAAAATAAAGATATAACGTCAGCGACAGGATTTGAACCTGTGCGGGCGAACCCAACAGATTTCTAGTCTGTCGCCTTAACCACTCGGCCACACTGACTTCGATGAAGGTTCTTGTCCTTTTAAACTAAACACAAAGCAGGCGGCCTCTAAGAGTACCTTGCCATCAGACCTTTAGAAGTGTTACCCCAAATCAACGAAATGAATGAACCCTCTTCTTAAAGGTAAGTGACCGGTTAGAAGGATAGAACGAGGATTGGGAGCCAAAGAAACGACTACCCTTCGTCGGTTGAGTATATCATTCAACATCGAGCAGACGCCATTGGATCTGCAGATCACTCAATCCTAAAAGGCTTCTATGGAACGGAGAAACGATTCTAAAAAGAGTGTATTTAGAGACTGCTGATGAAGAAGGAGGAGAGACTGTGTACACTCTGGACTGTGTGGCATATTGCCGTAGCATTCAAGGGCCGGGGCTCTATTGGTTTGCAGTACTGAGAAAAATACAAGAAGCTTAACAGGACGTACAGCTCTCCCTAAAGTTCCCAGCGATTACTTCTTTCCAACTGTATACTTCTTAATTGGAACTCTAGAGCGGACGTTGGGATGGCGGGTGTCAAGGGTCAAAATATGTTATACGACCCTGTTTACAAGATTCGCCGACCTGACATCGTGGGGAACTTCCTTATTAGGGCAAATATTTACCATCCGCGTTTGGAGGCAGATTTGTTATCTAATATGAGTGGCTGAATCTATGAGAAGCTTAAAGAAGCGAGACTAATGATAAAAAGGACTCAATTCTTATAATGTTATCTTCCCTTAAGTCTTACCTTCTGTATATATACAACAACTTACGTTAAGCCTTTTGACACTGTCGCTTTATACTGATTGGTATCACGTCATAAATGCTGCATGTTCGACATAAGGCATATACTTGCCACAGCTCCGTTTCCAGTCATTTATATCAAATCGACCCGAACCCTCCAACCTAGAATATAGCCATTGCACTGGGAGGAGAAGATACACCTCCCTTCTGATTCATCGGCACCGAAGTAATAAAGAACGACCATCAGTTCAACTCCTTGCATTTCTCTGCCAATACCTCAAGATCAAACAACTACCCAACAGGCATCCCCCAGCCCGCTAGAAGATACTGGTGCAGCATGACCTCCGGGTTGCGCGGCGGCTACACTTCAAGAAACGCGATACTGTCGCCTGCGACAGCTGCAAAGCCCGAGTTCCAAATCCAGCACAACATACCGGCAGTCGGTTCCACACCAGCCAGCTCGGGGACAGGCTTGGTAGCATAGTCGGTCTTTTCAGCAATAGTCATTCTATTGTCCCAGTCACGGGTGATACCAATACACCTGAAAAGGACTGTCACCTTTTCGGATGATGATGTTACATTCTTTGATAATCTCTTGGATCTCGGTCACTTCGTTTGGGAAGAAGCTGTCAAAATTGATGCCTTTCCTGTCAGCATAGGACACGTAGTCGATAAGAATGCCGCTGCCTAGGTAGGATAATATGACCCTTCGCTGAGTAATTCACTGCCTTGGATCTTGTCCAACTTTACCTGCAATCCCCTTCTAGGCCCAGAAATAGATGCCAATGCGATTTTTGGAACGGTCCTGGATTTCCGCCACAGTCATTCCGCTATAGAAAACAGGCTTTTCCTGTCCCGGTCCTAGCTGGGAACAATGACGGAGACCATCCCAATGGCTGCTAGCCTCTGTCGTCTTTGTTGGTATTTTGGTGTATTGGCTCCTTAGGATTACTCACGAGGAGTGAAGATATATACATCGTCAAAGCAAATTCCGCCCATTAAAGAGGCAAGATGTGATGCTGCGATTTTGATCGTCCCAGGGCGAAAATCTCCAACTTGGACACATCCCTTTGCAAAGTGAATCGGTCCTCTGTCTTGATCTCACTGGCGGCGGCATTAGCGACACGTTCGGGTGAGAGCAGGGAAAATTTGCACATGCCCTCTTCCTCGCTACCGGGCTCGCCTGCCGAGACCTGGCGGGGATTGGGGAGTTCGTCAAATGGGAGGCCATAAAGGGGAGAAGGGGCTATGTTGCTCCCGGAGAAAGATCGGGGCGCGTCTCGGGATTCAACTATGCATCATAAGGGCTAGTCTTTAGGGTGATTTATCCCGAGGAGTTAGTGCATTATTCTGTTTCACAATGTAGTTTATGTGAGTGATGCTTTCAGGGTCCGTCTCTTCTGCAATGCTTAGAGGTGTGATTGGATATCATGAACTTAACACCTGGACTTCCCAACCAAGTATACCTACCAATTGCCACTACTCTCATACAATTGGCAGTATTGTCTATTTTGTGAACTGATTTCTAGAAAGCCTGTACTAAGAGCGAAGATAGAGAAGACATTTAGAACAATAGCTTACAGGAACTAATATCGCCATAGTTTCCTGTTTAAATTATCAATCGTCAACTGACACTGAGACCACCATCCATGGTCTGCAGGCCAGTCGCGGTGCCCTAGTCCTCGCGCCGATTGGACGACCACTGTATTTGTGGTGCTAAGTACTCCGTGCATGTTCCACAGGCTCCACAGATGCGCTTGCGGAACCCAAAAGCGCCATTGATACACCTCATAATGTTCTTATGGGGGCAATATAAATAGGCTCATGGGAAAGGGGTGTGGTACCGACGCTCAAGTCTAGCCTATAACGTGTTCCGGCAATTAGCCTATTGCATTCCCCGAGTGACAGAGTTATTCTGATCTGGGCCTTGACCCCGGCATAATCGGTGATAGGGCACTCGTGAAAAAGACGTGCCTCCCCTTGTTCGTTGACTGTGGCCCTGAAGGGCCGCTGGTGACTGCAATGTTTGGTGGCAGGATTGTTCTTCAACCACTGCACTAGCCGTTCGCGATCTCTGAAGGTCAAAGAAATACAGCGACACGGGTCTACTATACCCGCGAAAGCCATACACCGTCTTTCCAGTGGCATCGTTCCCAAAGCCGCTGCCCAAATTCACTTCACGGGTGCAATTTCAGACATTTTCCACAGCATATCCAGCGAGAATCTTCCCGTCGAGGAGAAACTGATTTCATGGCACGTCCGGCCTATTAACACATTCCGGGCACTCTGGTTTACATCAAATGCGGGTACTTGAGTTGTTTACTCTTCGGGACTGTCCAAATATGCGAAAGAAACTTCCGCAGGTCAAAGTCAGACATGCTTGATCTACTGACTGAAGCTGCTCGTAGATGATGAGGACTATCTCGAGCGGGAGATTCAGTAGCAGAGAAGGCGAGAGTGGCCCCTTAGGAGACAGGGACGGCCGCTGTGAGTATTGCTCTTCATCTTCACGAAGCGTAGTACTTGCTGAATATGCGGTGTGTTGTACTTGTGATCTATGTATTGGATATTGGAGGGATCTCTTTAGAAGGTGAGCTGGATATAGGAGAAGATCCTGGAATGTTAATGGGGGGGAAGTAGGTCATACTGATGGCTCTGGCTCCTTCTCTGGATATATGAGCGCGTGATAAGCGTTTAAGTCTCTGGCGTGGTTCTTTGTCCTTGGCCCCCTAATGTGCTGGGTTGTATATACAATCCATGTATATATTCTAGAACCTTGGGTGGCCCGCACGATATTATAATAGGATTCCGTACCTGGTCTAGGAGTATAATTCGTAGATCAAAGCTGTCCAAACAACGAAAGGTATCATTAATACCGAGAAAGCTTACCACAGTTGACTAACTTAGAAACCTACTCAGGTGTTTAATGGATATTGTCCATGGCTTAACTCCGACGGGTACCTGATCAACCAATAACGTCATGCGGAACCATATGACTAACGGTTGATCGATAATCAAATCCGCAAGAAACACATTCTCATAGCATTCAACTACTGCAAACACAACCTCACCTTTTGAACTCTTTCGCTCCCGATTATGTATCGCTCGATGTTATCTTCAGCAGCTCGTCGATTATGGCGACAGATTCCTCCTCGCACAGGAGCGTCGACCCTCCCCTCTTCAAGACCGCATTCAGGCTTCTCCACATCCTTCAGCGATTCTTGCCCCCGCCGGTCGATATCCTATGCCAACTGCGAGCTAAAAAGAAACTACTCAGTCCGATTTAATAAATCTCAGAGAATTATCTCGCCATCCATGCGTTCCCAACAGCGTTGCGCCTTTTCGTCTTCGTCAATCAGAGCCGCCACCAAGGTCTTACAAAACCCGAGAACTGGCGAGGACGGGCAACCACTGACCATGGAGATTTCACCTCGTGCTGCACAAGTATGTTCACACTTCTCTTCCTTGGGTATATTTTGTGTTTATTGTTTATTGGCTGTGACTGGCTTGGTGTATTGCGCTGTACTGGACGGGAGCTTTCTTCTGCGGGACCCGGTTGGGGCGACAGGTTGGTTGATCCCGAAGATTTTGCGAACAGCCGAAGAAGTACTTCGTGCTTGGGCGCTAAAACTCCTGAACAATCATTTGCCCAGTACATACGACCATAGGGTGTGGAAAACAGGGCTTCCCGTCCGCTCAGCCGTACTTAAGCCACACGCCGGCCGGTTAGTAGTTGGGTGGGTGACCACCAGCGAATCCCGGCTGTTGTATGTTTTTTCGTTTTTATTTTTATTTTTATTTTCTTGAATTTGAGTTACAATAGTTCAATTGCGCTTCTTCAAATTGGAAAGTGAGCTATATACTAACTATCTTAGCGCCTCCGAGAAATTACGGATCCTACTTCATCTCCGTCAATCACCAAAGAAGAGAACCCCTACCACCATCTCCGCATCACAGTTACAAGCGGAGGCTGCCACGGCTTCCAGTATCTTATGTCACTAGAGGCAGCTTCCAAGATTGACCCGGAGGAGGATACTATCTTCGAAGCTGAATACTCCCATGAAGAGGGCTCACAGGAAGGCGCTGGCGAAGCCAAGGTAGTCATGGACGAGCCTTCTCTGGAGCTCCTGTACGGAAGTACAGTGGATTACACCATGGAGTTGATTGGAAGCCAGTTCAAGATCGTCGATAACCCTCGTGCAACGAGTAACTGTGGATGTGGAACCAGCTTCGATGTGACTGACTAAAACTGGGGTGGAAGTATACTTCAATTATGCCACTTTCTTGTATCTTTATATTTATATTTGCATCTGAAGATAGACTAATTTCTACTATACCCCACTCCTTCTCCTCTCCGGTCATTTATTGCTGGTGTTTCGGCGGTTTTTTTATAGTGAGGTATAGGTTGAACTGAAAATGTCATCATCTATTTCATCATGCGAAATTCCTACCACATTTGTCCTCTGCTATTTAGATCCTCTGGTGTTGTGTGCATATTATGCACTGATCAAACATGTCGAACGAACATGAACAGTAAGCAAACCAAGCATATTTAAGCATTGTATACGCCCCAAACAAGACTCGAGACTTTTGTAACCACCCCAAACCCGCAATCAGAGTAGAGTCCCAGGTTGCAACCCTGATGAAAAACATGGACACGAAGGAAAAATAATAAGGAAAGGGTGTTTAAAAAAAGGAAAAAAAATTCATGATATTGCTGGGGACCGAGAAGTGAGATTATGGGAGTTTCAAACCCCCTTCATACACCTGTGGGTCTTTCCACTGCTACTCCCCAAGTTCTGCCTCTCTTTTTTTCACCTCTCCTATCTGCGATGGTCGAAGGGCCCGGTGAAGGTCACCTCCATACGCACATGCGGAAACATTAGCACGTATCTCATGAGTGCGCTACTGCCTGTTTCCGTGAGAAGGAATCCGACGATTTAGTAGACGCGGGCAAGGTTCCTCAGGTACCAGTCCACCAGACGACGTCCGGCCTTGGTCTCGCTGACGTGAATCAGGTCCTTCTCAAGAGCGTAGTCCAGGTCGTTGGCGTTGACCGGCTCACCCTCTAGCAGACCACCCTCGACCCAACGGACCTGGCGGCTGCGCTGCTTGTTGATCAACAGCCAAGAGCGGAGCTTCTCGGGCTCGACTTCAAGGAAGCCAGCGAGCTTCTGGAGATCCATGGTGGTGTACAGCTTCAGGTAAGAACGGATGGTGGGGTTGTACAATGTGTTCTTGACCTCATCCATGAAGATAGCCGTGTGGTGATCGACGGGGTCGACGTTGACAGCCGGGTTGTCGAAGTCAGGGGGAGTAGGGTTGATGAACTTGGGGCAAGCGGAGCGGAAGAGCTCCTCGAATAGAGGGAGGGCCTCGGGGCCGCCGTGCTGGAGACGATTAAGCTGTTCGCCGTACTTCTCGCGGAGAGCGGAGTGGATGGTGTCATCGAGACGGGTGGGGTGAAGAGCAACGCAGATGGCGATGAGAGCATACATCTGGTCGTTCTTCTTGGCGATGGCATCGTAGCTGTTACCGCCCTTTTGGAAGTTCTTGGTCCGGGAGACATAGACCAGGATGTGGCTGAACATGCGGATGGCGTCACCGTAACGGCGCATCATCATGTAGGAGAAACCCACATAGTAATAAGTGGTGAAGTGGGCAGCCATGACACGAGCGAACATAGCCTTCTTGTTCATTTCGATGTCGTCAAGGGTCTTGAGGGCAAGGCTGAAGTCACCGAGCAAGCAGTGGACACGCAGAAGTCCGATGATCGAGAAGTATCCGAGCATCTTGTACAGGGGGCGAGAGCCGTATTCACCAGCATACGCCAAGGGGTCCTCCCCACGCTTGATAGCAGCCAATTGCTCGTTGATCTGAGACCTCTGGATAAGGGAATAAAGAACGTTGAGCACGGAGTAGCAACCCCATGTGTTCGGGTTCTCACGCAGAAGCTGTGCCTCCTCCTCGTTGGAGCCACTGCGAGCGACGCGGTTGCGGTAGCGGCAGAACGATTCGAACTGGTAGATGAACTCATCGATGACATCCCAAGCCCAGTAGTACTGTTCAAGAAGGAAGATATTTGTTAGTACACTGTATCACAACGGCGTTGGCGCACACATTAAGCGGGGATATGGAACAAGCACAGAGCAGAACACATGTGACCCTTCCAAGGAAGTCGGGCCATAGAACAAGAACGTACAGAAGGAACCTCCAGTTCAACAGGACCATCCGAGTTGAGGATGTAGTGGAACAGGCTGCAGTAGTTGTCATAGCTTGCAAACTTGGTCTCCAGGGTAGCCTGGTATTCCAGCGGGGTCGCAGCGGCGGCGAGCTGTGCCTGGAGGTCTTGCGTCTGAGAGCCAGCTCCAAGTGATGTAGTCCGGTCAAGTTCACTCATGCCATCTTCAAAGTTGACCTGCTCGCGGTAGTCATTCACGAGCGCTTCCTCCTCCACATCGGACTCGTCGCCTAGGTTAGGGTGCGCATTGGCGCGCTCTTCGTAGGACATGGTGACTAGGAAAAGGTCTGCGGAAGAAACGGGAATAATCCAGTAAACGGTCGATATAGAGTAGGGCGAGTGAAAGAGGGCACGTCGTCTGGCGTAACTACTTGGCGTCGGCGTGTGGGATTTCGATTGTGTCGGCGGCTGGTTGAATTTTGAGGGTTTTCGCTTGGCTTGGGTTTGTGCTTATCTTATCTCTGCATAACTCATGGGCTGAGTCAGCTATGAGAGCAACTTCCAACGACACTAAACTCGTTGCTGCTTTGAACTTGTTCGAGATGGCTCTTTAATTTTCAAGTCCTACATTGTAATCGATTTGGATTGTATGATCTAGAGCTCGTACATGTTACCTCCTGAAGATTAGTTACCGTATTACACTTTGACCGACTAAACATGGTCAATCGAGCGATTCATCGCTTTTTTGATTTGCCAACATGGACGATATTGTAATTAATCTACTATTTAGTAACGCTTCGCAAAACTTGGAACAAACAGGTGTTGTCCCAATTATTGAAGCAAAACCCAAATGCGACACTACTATCTGATTCTCGCCACGGGATCCGTCAATGGTAGTCCTCCTCCCTCGTCCACAGGACAATTGACTGATATTTTAAAAGGAAGGAGACCTGTTTGAAAGTCCTTGTGGGGCTAGAAGAAGGTTGACTAGGTTTGTCAGAGTTGTTGAAACATATGTATAGTTTTGCAGTCACTTGGGACTGTCGATGCCGTGGAACAGAGGCTACAAGACTGTCAGCTCGACACTATTGTTAGTTAGCAAGCACCTCCTTAGTTTCTGGTGTATCTCACCTACCAAAGATAGTTCGTAAACAGGAACAGAGCATCCATTGGGTCGGTGATCACCCGAAGTTCGAGGCGATTACCCAATGAGATGTCCCCGGAGAACTTATCCAGCCGAGCTTTGTTCAAGTACCATTTGTCCGTATTAGAGGTACTTTCATAGGCCCGTGACTGGATCCAGGCTGTTGGGTTATTCTCTCCTTGCTCTCCAGGCTATCCACCTCTCTATCCCTTTCCTTCCACAAACACATGCTGCTCCTTTCATCATATTAACCCACAGAGCAACGAAAACCCGATCATTGACAAATCTTTTTCAGCCTTACGAAAGAAATCCCTCCCTTACCACCCAATCCCAGCTGCTTATTACAACCAGTTGATCAAACACCCTCCATGGAAGGCTATCGAATAACGTTCCCGGCTACTCGACGTTAAAAGGCTGTTGTTGTTGGGGTGAAGTGCCGCTGCACAGCGTAGGTACGCACCTTGTTCGACCGGCGTATTGACACCCTTCGTCCCTCTTTCTCGAAATCTTCCTCTCCTTGCTTCTGCGTCACAGGAAGAAAATGCCATCGTCTGCACATCATCGTCGGATAAGCTACCACAACGATTGCCATTACCCCCGAATTGTCAGTACATACCACAAGGAGGAGCCCGAGTCATAGCCACTGGGACGATTCCAAATCTCTATGATCGAGCACTGCAGCAGCTTCAGCCGGTAGTTTGACACAAGAGGACTCGGCTGTTGATTCCAAATTCGCGATCATATCTTTGGCCAGAGGAAACCTCTTGCTGAAGGACACCAAGAATCGACACAACTCTATGAATCCATTTTTGAGGTCATCATCGCAGTCTTCCAAAGTAGCGAGTAGGACGATGGCGCTGGCACTGGTCGGCTCAAGCATCTGACTTGGAACATGTCTGAGGCCATAGGCCTCGTGGTATAGGGCGAGGTAGTCAGCAATGTGCTTCGCTGACTGAAGTCGGATGAATCTAGCCTGGCCAACCTGAGACGGGTGTGAAATGGCCTCAAAGTCTTCGTGGTTCAGGAGGAAATCGAATAGGAGGATAACTGCATGGTGATACCTAATACTGCAACAGTAATTGTCAGTACTCAGCAGCGGATTGGCCAACCAGACGCTTCTTTCTTACTGCAGACCCAATATTTGTGCAACTTGTGGAACCTCCCCGATTTCTAGAGGGTCGGGTAGGTCTCTGAGCCATGTCTCTAAGCGGGTGTACAAAGCACTTGCCGCTATACATAGGTCGCTGATACTAATATCAAGCGCCTTGTCAAAAATAAGATCTTCAAGATCGACAACTAGTTGAGCAAAGTCCGCCATCTGGACCATTATCTCACGAAGCAAGGCCGGCTTTTTTGCATATTCCATGTGGTTTGAGCGAGGATATGGAACCCATAAGGTGGTGCCATCAACGCTGTTTTTATCGAGCGGCTTGAAGATCGGGGGCTTTAGATCGGCGGTCCTATGAGATACCATGGACATCTGCCTGCAGTACAGTCAGCCAACTCATCCGATGCATCGGACGTCTGAGATCCGTACGAGTTTAGGACAAATATTCCCCAGGCAGTGATTGCTCCAGCAGTTTGCAAGGCAGTAGGCATGTTTTCCCAATTATGATGTTTTGTCCTCGGTGCCTGAAACATCCCGGAATCCTGCCCAAGCTGCACGGCTTGCCTCAACATCAGCCAGCTGATGTTGGATTTCCCATTCAACTTCAGTCTGCAGATGGTCAGTCGTTCACCACGGCATCCCAGCGAAAGGGCTCAACAATTGGCACACGCACATATGACTCATGAGAGCGAGAGCCTGAATGTTGGCCAACGACGGATGACCTTCTTCGGCTTTCCACAAGGCTTCCGCCTCATTAAAGAATTGTGTGCCTTTCGAGGTCACATCCCCGGGAATAGCGAACACTTCGGGAAAATCAGAGTATGTCTCATAAGAGTCAGAAAAAACCTTGGCCAAGTTGACAAGTTAAAAAGTGGAAGCATCATACATACACTTGCAATTGCTAATATGCTATGTACAAGTAAAGGTGTGCAGAATTCTGAGTTCTTGTTACCCTCGCGCATATGTCTCAAGAACATTTCCTGGTCAACAATTTGTGACATTGGATGATCCCATGTGAAGTACAGAGAGACCAAATGTGAAACGAGATGGTCGTCGTCGGTGACGCTTGTCCAAGGCTTAGCTGGTACTTGGAACAGGGGAATGTCGCAGAGCTTTTCCAGTGTTATTCGGGAGTGGGCATCCGCGGCCAGACGTTCCTGTTGAGCAATGGCATCCTCTGCCTTTCCTAAGGGTTTGGAATTTTCTGAACTCGCGTCGCTCAAGTCGCTGACTGGTGCATCCACAGCGGTGGCGACGTCGACTATTGAATCACTACCGCGTATAGTCTCCAAAATATGATTGACCTTGTCTTCATCCGATGAGCGAAGCGACTCAAGTAAGGAATACAGCAAATTTCGATAGTATTCTAACTCTCCGAGAGTGCGTCGAGCAGCGACCTTACGCCGAAGGTCAAGCGTCTCATCGAAAACGCATTCCGCATCAGTGTTTTGACAAGCTTTACAAGGTGCTGGGCGCCCACTGCACTGCCACGCGGAAGAGGAATTAGTACCTAGTATGTCTATCAAGGGGACCGATACAAAGGAAAAAGAACAATCTTCTTCAAATTGGTTAGACCATTGTACTGCCCTCTTTCCTTGGTTTTGGAGTGAGGGGGAAGATTGTCCCAGTCGTCTTACCTTCCGTTTTGCTTGCTTACACGGCAGGCAAGCCGTGGAATTTTTCCTTGGCTTCGCTAAGGTGAAGGATTGTTTGTTGACGGGGCCGCGAGGCCCAGGAGCGAGCGCTGGAAGATGGTCCTCCGAAGTCATAGTGTGCCTCGCTTCTACTCTTCGGAGGAAAAGAAAAAAACCATCCCTCATGTGTAAGGCTGAGTTTGGCTGATCCCCAGTGTGCTCTATATGAGGGTATTGAAGTGGATATTGAAATGGATGGCAGTATTGCTTAGGTTGTTATGCAGAGGAATGTCGCACAGTTGGGCAACATCAATTCGTTATGGCTTTGAAGACCCCACAGACTTTAGCTTCTAGCTCCTCACGCTGATTCAACGCCTTCCGAGATGTCGACGAGTTTATTGAGCGATACACAAAGCAGCCATGTCTTGTTTCGGTGATTGCAGTACCTGTAACGGTCGGTCGTTGCTATGTGGCAGCTTCTCCCGAGCTACCGGCACAGAATCGACGTGATAGTTTTCAAGTCCAGAACACGTAAAGAGACATTAATCGCAAGTGGTTAAAGGTGCCTGTTTCCCTTTGCAGGGGGAGTGGGGACAAAAGGGTTAAGAACGATCAAAAATGGTGGTGGGTGAAACAGTCCCCTTTCCTTACGTTTGAAAAGATTATAGGAATGTGTCGATGCAGCTTGTTATCAGGCAGTCTGAAACTTAAAACCATGGTAACAAGCTGAATGGTACATTTAAGGGAACACACAAACAACGAAAACCAGTTCCTATGGGTTCAGACGACGCGTGGGGAAAAAGACTGAGACCCAACTACCATGTGGGCTTTTGCTTTGGCTCGAGGTTCTTGATCAGCAATTCAAGGCCAACTTTTGCCTGTGGACCACGGCTTCGCTCAATGCACATGCAGCCCGTTTGGAGGCTACGTTTGTTCTCTGCCTGGTCTATTGGCTAGGGGCGTCAAGTGGGTACTTGTCAAGCCATCCTCTTCCAAGTAGATGTTGTCTGAGCACCGGCGTCAGTGTTTAGTTTCCGCTTCGACATGGAAAATTGGTGCGCACAAGAAGATGTAATATTGACATGGTTACCAGGGATGATTGACAATTTTTTGGCCTCCTTTTGCGTTGCTTGAGTACACGTACCCGACGCTACTTTAGATCTTCTATCGGCGCCTCTATTGGATACACACGCATCTGAAAATGGAGCATACTGTGGTTGAGCCTGGTAATTTGGTTAGTACGGTCCACCACCACACTTAGGCCTAGGAATTCTGCCGTTTTTAAAAAACAAAGAATCACTCATTAAAATACCTAGATAACGCCCCATTAAAAATGTTTAGAAATTGCTTATTAAAAATGCTCAAAAACACATATTCTAATACTTAGTATGACCACCTTCAGCATCTATAATAGCCTGGCAGCGGGCCTGCATAGATTCAATTAGACCTTGAAAAGCTGATTCAGGAACTGCCTCCCATGCCTCCCATGCCTCCCATACAATCTGCCTCAGCCTAGGATAAGGCAGATTATTATCTGTAGGATAATGAGATTCAATCCAATCCTTCATCCAGTTCCATACCTCCTCTATAGGGTTAAGATCTGGTGAGTAGGGTGGCCAAAAAATAAGTGGTATACCCCGTTCCTGCAAATCTCGCCTAGTTTCACCAGCATTAAGTCCCGGCGCCCCATCTTGCATAGGGAAAAGGTTGATATCTTGATTTTCTGCCTTTTTCTGATGTAGATAATTGGCTATTATAGGGATAGTATGTTCACGATAGCTTTGAGCATTGATAGAACCCCAAGCTTTCTCCCAAAATAGACCAGGACCTTTAGTATTGCCATGAAAAGAACCCCAAAACATCCAGCCACGACGGCGTGGTGGTGAGGTTCGAAGGCAGTCTTCATGGAGAATCTCAGCTGGTGTACGGGTTACATAGATTCTTCTATGATATCCACCAGTAACCCAAGTCTCATCAGTCCAAAAGGCTTCCTTCCATTGTTCTAGTGTCCAAGTCACATGGTCTAATGCCCAGGCTAAACGTATGCGCTTAGTACGTTCGGAAAGAGGAGGTTTTTCAAGAGCTATACAGCGAGAATAGCCACGTTTCTTGAGTGCTCGAGATAGGGCGTTTCGAGATATACCAAGACTGAGTTCTTGGATAACCTTATCGTATGGCAGACGGCGGGTGCGCTTAGAAGATACTATAAAATTAATAATATCATCTACCTCAGCATCAGAGAGCTTAGGTGGTTGGCCGCGTGCCTTACGTGGTGTATATGTCTCAGACTGGCAGGTATATTGGACCTGCCGGTAGGTAATACCAGGTAGATGATTTACAATCTGTTCGTAGGTGGAACCAGCGCTTCGAAGGGTCAATATGCGTATTCGATCGTCCCGTCCAAGACGAATAGAATTTGTGCGTGGGGTAGTAGGGGTAGTAGGTTCAGCCATAGTAGGATTCTGAATAATTTCAATATTTAAGCTATAAACTGAGCGCTCAGGGCCTCTGTCAAATTCCTGAATTGGTAGGCGGTCTTTGGTTTCACCGCTTTGCTGTTGGCCCACACTAGGTGGACCGTACTAACCAAATTACCAGGCTCAACCACAGTACATGCGACCGAACTATCAGGTGCTTGTATATGTGCGACTAAACCTAGCAAACGGCCCAGCACCTAACTGGCAATGAAGGGAGGATAGTGATTGGACGAGCCCATGAGAACACCACAATCTGAAAGGAATACAATAGGCGGAAAAGATCACCGAGTGGGCGATCCCCTAGTAACAATGAGTTGTTCCAAGGCTGTCTCTTCTTTGTCTCCCCACACCTCGGAGACCGTGCCCAACCTTACTAACTGATTTCCGCGCACCATGATCTTTTTTTGAGATGATGTCGATCTTACATCAGTCCAACCGATGTGGTGCATGCCTTATCAAAGCTCGTGCCGTGTATCAAAACCCCACATTTCAATGATGTGCAAGATGATACGTCAGTTATCCTTGAAAGTTCGAACAGCTTTGGGTCCAAGTGACAAAAAATGCGGCGAACAAGCTCTGCGGTTGGCGACCCGCTGGGTTCGAGTCAGGGTACCACACGTTTAACCTAAATGATCACAAGATGTTATCTGCAGTGGGCTCTCAACCTGATATACTGTAAGCTTTAATCGTGGTTCTCTTGGTCGGTAGCATGGCAAAGAAATGAAGTGTCCAGCCAGACCCTGAAAATTAGCCGTACGTATGTACAGTACAAACCTCTTAATCTTTGGTAGATACTCTACGGATTCTACGGTAGGTGGCAACGCCTAACGAATCGGTACGTACCGCAGTTGAATTTTCCTTTCTAACTTATGTCCTGTTCCGTCCTTTTTATTATTCGTCGTGTTCTAAATTGTTTTATCTTATTTCTCCTCCCGCCCAACCAGATCTATCGGGCAGTGATTGGTATACACTGAATCCGAGAGCTATCATCCATTTGCTTGAGGTTATAGGGTTTCCGTGCCCTCATGAATACCTTCCCAAGATGAGAAATGATTCCATGTATCACATGGCATGGATTACAGGATTGTCTACCATTGGAGAGAACCTATAATATCAATAATTTCATTTCACCATATTGGTCCTTCTCAAGCGTTGTAAATCAATAAGTCGGTCTCGGATGATGTAAATCCATTGCATAAGATCGTCGACCGGTTTTCTGCACCCACACCACTACGTCAAGCACCAAACTGCAGGGACCTACCTACTGGGCAACGATCTAGTTATAAGCAAATCCGATGCCTGACTTCCAGTCGGTGAGCAGTGCCGCATCAAGCTCGTACGACCAGAGGGAGACCGCAGGTCAGAGTGCGGTGGTCGACCCTGAGATTTGTGCAACCCAGGGGACCAATGTTGGTATCAATAGTATACAAGGATAGTACTGTACTTCCGAAGAAAAGGGGATTTTGAAGATATGACATCAAAAAGAGAGAAGGGGGGGGTGGGAGAAAAAAAAATTGGAGGATACATATATTTTCTTGGGGCCGAAAGTGGATCGTTGGCAAGCTTTAGTAATTGATAATTTTTCATATGTGTCGGCCAGCTTAATAGTTGAGGTTTACTAGGACAGGGAACCAGTCACCTTGGAAGCTTCCTAACCACGTATTCTGCTGGGATCCTTTTTTATTCTCTCCTGAGGAAGGGGGGGGATTATTAATTGCGCTGGGTTGAATAACTGGCTCTTTTGTTTTTCTGTTAGTATGCAGGGGGTCTCGTTTAACTAAATTCAAATTAGTCGTTGCAATCATCCTACATCTGTTAGCTACTAGTTTGCCTATACTCAAGTAATGCGTGAGGAGCTATCGGACCAGAGACCGGGCGTCGGAAAACTTCTTCTTCCCAGCGTTATGATTTGTTCTACTTTTTGGGTTTCAGTCTGAGCTTCCTGAGTTGAAACCCCACAAAAGACCAAAGCTATAGTAAGAATGCGCTAAGTGAGAATGGTACGAACGCAAGAGACTGAGATATCGTCTATGCCTGCGACATGGAATTACCTAGCCCTAAGTATGATATAGAAGAATTGTGACCGGGGTAAATAAACCCTCTATTGAGAGATCGGTAGTACAAGAAAGCCATCTTCTTTATTGTTGAAGGTTGTTCACCACTCCGGCCTTTTACTTGTGTTTGACTTCGCTCCCTGAAGGTCTTGTGAATAACATGAAGATCTTGGTGTACTCAGAAAACAAGTTATGTTTATGAAAATCTCTCAGAAGAGATTGGATACCCACTTTCTCACCGTGTTTTGGTGACTAGAGGTATCTCCAGATAAGCCCGAGATGACAGGGTTGCTTTTCCAGGGAAGAAAATGCTGTGGCTGGGTTAGACAACTTCATAATCCCAGTTTGTGACCACTAATCGGTACATAGTGAAGAAGTAAAGGTTCACCATACCTATGTCATGCATTACGTGTCTTCATTTATTGAGTGGCGTGATCTACAGTCCCTCGAGATGATTTTTGTTCATTCTCCGAGGAGGACAAGAGCTCAATAGATGATGGACTTGAATCCATCATCCACTGATATAGATCTGGAGGTATTTTCCGTATGACCATTTAGGCTTGTCTCTGATTAGCTAATATCATTTAACTAACTTAAAACGTAGTTAATCAACCACCGAGCCGGCATTACTATCGAGCCGGCACTTTTTACATTTTCCACCCACCCATCATCAAAACATCATTCAAGGCGGTTTTTCTTCACGTCTACCACACAAAATGCCACTTTCTCAAGAAAATCGCATGCAAATGGCTATATCTGCCTATAAAAGCAGAAAAATTCGAACTCAAACCAAAGCTGCAGAGATATATGGAGTATCTAGAACTACCCTTCAAGGTCGGCTTCGCGGTATTAATCCACGATCGGCCAATGGTCATAAACTACAAGCCATTGAAGAAGACACTCTTCTAAAGCGGCTTTTAGAAGCAGATAAACGTCGTCTTCCAATAAGACCAGAAGTCCTGTGTGGAATGGCACAAATATTACTCCGCAATCGTCTTCAGGATCCTACTGCAGCTCTTAATATTAACTAGGCTTATAAATTTGCTAAAACGTCATCCTGACCTGCGTACAAGATATAGCCGTCGTATTACATATCAACGTGCCAAGCAGGAAGACCCAAGAGTCATAATACCATGATTTAAAGCTGGACATGCAGCTATTCAAGAACATGGCATACATGAAAATGATATCTGGAATTTCGATGAAGCTGGCTTTGCAATGGGACTCTGCTCTACTTCTACAGTTTTTACTGCAGTAGAACGCAGTGAAAAACCTAGAAGAGTAATTCAGGGCAACTGAATAGATTGCTATTATTGAAATAGTGAGCTCAAAAGGAGTGCATATACTGCCAGTGATTATACTTAAGGCAATAAGTTAATAGGCTGCTTGGTATCAAGAACCTGCTCTTTCTAAAGATTGGTGGATTGCAACTAGTGAGAATGGCTGGACAACAGATGAAATAGGCCTTCGCTGGTTAAAAGAGGTGTTTAAATTACACACCAGACGCTATTCAACTGGTTTTAAATAATTGCTTATTGCTTATCCTTGATGGCTATAATAGCCATCTAATTGCTAAATTTGATGATTTCTGCAAACAGAATACAATCATTTGTCTTCGTATGCCTGCGCATGCCTCCCACCTTATACAGCCTTTTGGTGTTTTTGGCCCGCTTAAGCGCGCGTAAGCTGCATGAGGGGCGAATGATTGCCGGTAACAACCTTACTGATAAGGAAGACTTTCTATCTCTTTATTTAGAGGCGTGTTTAATTTAAACAATATATGCAATGGCTTTGCAGGAGCAGGCTTAAGCCACTTGATCAAGAGTACGTTCTTACCAAGATTACTTTTCGACTGCATACACCAACACCGCCACCATCTCTAACTGAAGGCTCTATTTATTCTGCTTTTCAAACTCCTCAGAACCCTCGTCAGCTAGATCACAAGATTCACAGCTTACAAAAAAGACTTAGTACAAAAAGAAAGCTTTCTAGCTGTCCAATATCTCATAGTCAACGTCTTGAAAAGGCAGCACAGATGGCAATGAAATACAAATCTTCTTTTACAGCAAGAAATTAAGGCTTTACGAGCTGAAAATGAGCGAAAAACTAAAAAGAAAGCGACGTGGTGCTATACTGGGAAAAGATACTCTTTTATCTGTACAGGAAGGCCAAAATCGTATTCAGCAGCTTGATATGCAGTTCAATGAGCAGCCTGCTGAACCTACACTTATGCCTTGACGACGAGCTCCACAACGCTGCAGTGACCGTGGGACTGTTGGACATACTATAAGGAGCTGTCCTAGTAAATAGCTTCATGTTGAATTATTTATTAGACTGGTTAAATTCTATTTTGGTGGTTGAAAAGCTCCAAATTTGTCGTGTTTGCATTAAGACTGCGGCTCGATATGGTTGATTACGTTATTAATTAGGCACCTAACATTTTGAAGCGAATGATTCAGGTTTCTGGGTCTAAAGAAGGATGTCGCAAGAAATTCAACTCCCGGAGATAGTAAGACTTGATCTTACTAAAAGAGAGGCGCTGTTCTGTGTCTCCCTAATGGAAGAAAGGTTCCATTGGAACCGAAGGATATTTTTCCTTGGACCCCAACGATTGATTAAGATAAATGAGCCAATCCGACAAGAGTATCTGGTGGGTCTTTTGAATGCAAGCAGCATCGCGGGGAATTGGACTTTCGGCATGATGCCTATCTGAACGAGAGCTTCTTGCTCTTTTTGTAAATAACTTTTTCTTTTTTTTTTTTTAAAAAAAAACATTGAAAAAGCCAGTGCGGTGTTTGCCTATCGAAAAATATACCCCCATATTACTTAAAGTTATCTACAATAACAGGATGGGATCCCGACTGCATGTACAAGAGATCAAAAGCGGTCCCCTACTTCCCTACAAAGATGATATCAGAGCCTTCACACGGGAGTATGCCGACTCCCTCGACGCGCAGGACCCTTTGCGCCATTTGCGAGATGAATTTATCATCCCATCGAAGAAAGACTTGAAGCGGAAGACTCTAGATGTCAATGAGAGTATGATCTTCTTCCCACTGAACGATATTCGAATGTACCGCTGACCAATTGTACCTCAACGTAGATATTGATGACTCCTCTGACCCAAGGAGTATCTACCTTTGCGGAAACTCATTAGGTCTCCAGCCTCGGAATACCCGGAAATACCTCGAGTACTATCTACGGACCTGGGCAATTAAAGGTGTCACTGGGCACTTCACGCCGCACGATGACCAGCTGCTTCCCCCGTTCGTCGATGTCGATGATGCCGGAGCTAAACTCATGGCCCCCGTTGTGGGAGCGCTCGAGAGTGAGGTGGCGGTGATGGAAACTTTGACAGCCAATCTGCATTTGTTGTTGGCGAGCTTTTACCGGCCGACTAAGGAAAAGTACAAGATCATTCTTGAGGGAAAGGCATTCCCGAGTGATCATGCATGTTTCTCCACACAATATCCACTAGGAAGGAAGACCGAAGAATACTAATAACCCGTCATAAAACAGTATGCCGTGGAGTCACAAATTAGGCATCACAATATCGATCCGAAAGATGCCATGGTCCTCATTGAGCCTGACAATGCCCATCGTCCAATCCTATCCACCGAACAGATTCTCCGGGTGATCGATGAGCATGCCTCGAGTACAGCTCTTATCCTTCTTCCCGGTATCCAATTCTACACGGGGCAATACTTCGATATTGAGAAGATCACGGCCCACGCGCACTCAAAGGGTATCATAATCGGTTGGGACTGTGCTCATGCTGCGGGCAATGTCGACCTGCGATTGCACGATTGGAACGTGGATTTTGCTGCCTGGTGCAACTACAAGTATCTCAACAGTGGGCCTGGAGGAATGGCGGCCCTATTCGTCCATGAGAGCCATGGACGAGTAGACGCGGACAAGGTCGGTTCCAAGGATGAGCCTTTTCGCCCGCGGTTGTCTGGCTGGTGGGGTGACGACAAAAAGATTAGATTCCGAATGGAGAACAGTATGGAGACAACCTATATCGCTAGCTTGTCGTTAACTAACTTGTTTTTCAGGATTCGTGCCACAAGTCGGCGCAGCCGGATTCCAGCTGTCGAATCCGTCAGTTTTAGATATGAACGCAGTGGTGGCGTCTCTCGAGATATACAATCGGACGTCAATGGCTGAGATCCGCCAGAAGTCTTTGAACCTCACGGGTTACCTGGAACACCTTCTTCTGAAGTACCCTCTGGATGCTGTACCGGAGGACAAGCCCTTCATCATCATTACGCCATCAAATCCGGCAGAGCGTGGCGCACAATTGAGTCTACGTTTGGAGCCGGGCCTTCTAGACACTATCCTGGAGGTTCTGGAAGAGAATGGAATAGTGGTCGATGAGAGAAAGCCGGACGTCATTAGGGTTGCACCAGCGCCCTTGTACAACACATATGCGGATGTGTGGCAGTTCTGCCAGGTTTTCCTCGATGCTTGTCGAAAGGCAGTACTGGCCCGAAAATAAACTTACTGCAAAACTTTTTGGATAGCATCAATTTTGACTATCAGATCTTGGATAGTGTGTGCTGGGACTTTAAAATGAGGGTTCCACCTCGGCATCAATGCCCATGACGATCACGTTCGTTTATTTTTTGGACTACCTGCAATGCGTCTCCTAGAATCGGACAGTATTGTTTATTTCTAAGAGCTTGAGAACATGGTATGTCCTCTTTTGCTCTACCTCTGAAGCAAGAACTCGATGCAGGGCGCCTTTTGCCGCCAGTCTACTCTTTATTAATAGAGTGCTGGCCACTATATGTGTCATATGGATGCTTTGGTCGTTTCTTGTATGGATGGGATATTTGCATATGCACTAAGAAATATTATAGTATAGCTTAAATGGCGCCATATAGGAATTATTGTCACATCTACATATATCTTTATCACTATCAACCCAAAGCAAAATAAGCTCTCTCGAGCGGCTGTCGTTCGGACTCCCAAGCCAACCAATCTGACCTCGTAGTCCTGTTTCAGGATCCAGGTTAGCACATCGCCCGGAAATAACAAAGAACAATAGAGAACAGTGACGTATAGAAGAAGCGCAACAGGAAATCGCAAGACATACGGTAAAAGTCCCATCGCATTAACCTTCCACACCCCCAATGCCAACAGCAGCAACTGCATCAACACATATACAGCTTTTACTCCGAGAAGCTTTGCCCGTGTGGATTCCGTGTCAAACTTAGCGAACACCGTATTCGTATTGATCAGGCCTTGGATGGGAGCCTTGAAGAGCATAAAGACCATCATGATGCTGAAAATCTGAAGGCTATTTCCGGACATGTACATCATGATTGCGTTCATGGGAATTTGCTTGGACGGAGCAAGGGCGATTTCCCACGCCTTCTTTACCTTTAGCGTATCGGTTTCGTCGGGTTTGGTGGTGGTGGGGGATGTGGACTGTTGCGTGCGCTGTGGATTGAGAATGGGTTAGTTGGGATTTATTGTTGAGGAAGTGCACATATAGTCTGTGTGTACATACGCTTTTGCCTCCTACTTTGCTGCTGGAGAAACCTGGGGGGTCGGGGATGCTGGCAGCTGCCTTTGTAGGGCGCGGCGCAGGGGAGTTCAAGGCCACGGCCCATTGCGGCGGAGGGACTGGGTTGAGAGGTTGAGAGGCCATGATAGGTTGCAAGGTTGAGAAAGACAGAAGGTGACGAAGGGTTTATTCTCCAGGAGATCTTCCGGATAGGGGTGAGGCGTGTGGAATAAAAGAGTGCTCCAAGGCGGAAAGGGAAGTCGAGCTGGAAGTGGTGATGATGATCATAAATGGAATTTCTCCACAAGCGCGCGGAGTTGGCGGCACCTGATCCACTCCTGAGTCTCGCCTGTTTAAGGGACCAACTATCGCCAAACAGTTTCATTCCCCCCGTCTATGTTTTCTTCTCCCTTCTAAATCTCTGCCCTTGAATTGGGAAAGCAGTCAACTCCAAAGCTCCATAATTGACCAGGCCCGGCTAAGAGAAGCCCCCTCGGTTGTCGCCTGTGCTACATCGACAATTCTGCTGAAGGTTATCGGACAAGTGCAAAGGCATGGAGGTGCCGGAGCAACAGACTAGCTAAGAATTTCCTCGAAGCTATTCTAGCTACACGATCATAGCTTTTATATATCCTCTACGATATTCCCATGCGATTCGATATTCGTGAAGAACCGATCTGAACTTGGAATCCCGTATCATCGAACGAAACAGGGAGAAAATCCTCGTCTACCCACAAAACTGCCATCATGAGTTCCAGCGGAGGAGATGCGAAGCTGTTCGCTAGGGTACGTTTGCTCTGCTTTCTAAATGTGTCATTGGGGATCAGGCCGCATCGATCGGCGGCTATCAAACGACTTGGCTTATCATTATCCCCTCATCCCCTCATGTCGGTCGAACCACCTTTGAACGGGGTTAGTCCTCGAACGGACCCCTCATGTTAGCCTCTTAAGATTGACTTCTGTGGTATAACCTGTCTTTGTGCTGTCGCATTTTATATTCTACGGCTTCTCCGGGTCATACTTTGTATTCAACATCCATCGGACCCAATATTATCTCCCCCTTATGTTTATTAGCGTGCTTCCTTATGCGGCAGAACATGGCTTACCGTTTTCTCGTACTGCACAGGGTAAAGTCGCGGAGTTGCGACAGGAACTCAATAGCGGCGGCAAGAAGGACAAGAACTATTCCGCCAAAAAGATCGCCCTCAAGAAGATCGTCGCGAACATGACTATGAGCAATAACGACATGGTGGCACTGTTCCCGGATGTTATCGAATGCATGCATCTACCGAGCTTGGAAATCAAGAAAATGTACGCTGGAGCCAAAATCTTCGCATGCTGTGATAAACAGGGGTCGCTAATATTGCTTTTCGCTTTCGGTCATAGGTGCTTCCTTTTCTTGGTCAACTACTCGCGAATGAAACCCGAGATTGCCTTGAAGGCACTGCCTATTCTCGTTAATGTATGGGCTCTCAACTTCCTACATTGGCTGGTCTGACCCATGTGCTGTAGGATATGGAAGATACAAACCCACTTGTGCGAGCCCTCGCACTACGAACTATCTCATATATCCACGTACGCGAGTTCGTCGAGTCTACTGTTCAACCCGTCAAGCGTTTAATGGGGGATATGGATCCATATGTTCGCAAGACTGCCGCTTTCTGTGTCGCCAAGCTCTACGAACATGATAGGAAAATGATTGAGAGCTCCGACCTGATCGATAGGTTGAACCATATGTTGAAAGACGAGAACCCCACGGTTGTATCCTGCGTGCTTGCGTCTTTGGTAGACATCTGGGGCCGGAGTGAGACTATTTCTCTGACCATCGACTACACGAGTGCGTCGAAACTGGTCTCGATCATGCCTGACTGCTCAGAGTATGGAACCCTGCATCATATGCCTGTGCGTATTTCTAACGTTATATAGGTGGGGCCAAACTTATATTCTTGAAGCTTTGATGTCATATATCCCTCAGGATTCGGCAGAAGCTCTCCTGTTAGCAGAACGAGTAGCCCCTCGTCTATCTCATTCCAATTCCGCAGTTGTCCTTACTTCGATCCGTGTTATCCTTTATCTTATGAACTATATTGCCGATGAGAGACATGTCACTTCTCTCGCCAAAAAGTTATCACCGCCCCTCGTCACCCTTCTATCAAAACCACCAGAGGTTCAATACCTAGCGCTTCGAAATGCAATCCTGATATTACAGAAGAGGCCCGAGGTTTTACGAAACGACATCCGGGTGTTCTTCTGCAACTACAACGATCCGATTTATGTCAAAGTGACAAAGTTGGAGTTAATATTCATGTTGACGACGGAGGAAAACATTTCTGTCGTACTGGCAGAATTAAGAGAGTAAGTTCTTGATCCTTACAACTTGTATTCTCTTCTAAGACATATCTAGGTATGCGACCGAGATCGATGTCCACTTCGTACGTAAGGCTGTACGCGCCATCGGAAAATTAGCGATCAAGATCGAGCCTGCCGCGCGGCAATGCATCGACACTCTCCTCGATCTGGTTAATGCTAAGATCCCTTACATTGTCCAGGAGGCCACCGTCGTCATTCGCAACATTTTCCGCAAGTACCCAAACCAGTACGAAAGCATTATCGGCCGTATCATCCAAAACATCGATGAACTGGACGAGCCAGAGGCGAAGGCTGCAATTATCTGGATCATCGGACAGTATGCCGACCGCATCGAGAATTCAGATGGGCTCCTACAGGACTACCTAGCCACCTTCCACGATGAGACAGTCGAGGTCCAACTTGCTCTACTGACAGCAACCGTCAAATTCTTTATCCAACGCCCAACAAAGGGCCAGCAGCTTGTACCACAAGTGTTGAAATGGTGTACGGAGGAAACAGATGACCCGGACCTCCGAGACAGAGGCTACATGTACTGGCGTCTCCTGTCGACAGATCCCGCCACCGCACGGCAGATCGTCATGGGCGAGAAGCCCCCCATCAGCGCAGAAAGCGAGAAACTGGACTCTCGAACTCTGGAAGAGCTCTGTCTGAACGTCGGCACCCTTGCAACCGTTTACCTGAAACCAGTCCAGCAAGTCTTCCGCTCCGCGCGCACCCGCCGACTCCAATATAGCCCTGCCCTGCAGAAACCTCAGCATGATGATGGAAATAGTGTCTGGCAGTATTCTGCGCCAGCTAACCCCGATTCTGCGGCGACTATTGTCCCTACTCCCCCAGCAAACGGTTCGGCCCAGGCGCCGGCTGACATGAACGCGGCTGTGAATGCTGCTGATTCCTACTTTAACAGTGTCGGTACCCAACAGATGGCGGCTCTGGATTTAGGTGGTCGCGGGGACGGTATTGGAGGTGGCGGTGCTCTGCAGACGCAGTATGTTGTCAACCAAAATCAACAACAAGTGTATCAACCCCAGCTGGCTGGTGGGGCGGCTACGGGAGAGTTATTATTGTTGTAATCTGTCGACGAAGAAGACTTCCTAAGACCCGGAGTCTTGTATAATGTAGCATAAATTCTTTCTCGTTAGACTTTTATTATTTCTATTTGAGCGATGCCCATCGCAGACTTATGATACCTCTAAACCATCTATCTACTACTTTGCTTTCTCTCCATTATGAAAGATTCATATTTTCATATCATATTTTAAGTACCTGTATTTGATTTATTGTCATGAAGGATATTTGCCCACCGAATACAAATCATGACCGTAGAGCATGGGAGACTGCCCCGTGAAGTAACAAGACCTGAATAATAACGCCTGGAATCTCGTCAAGAACGCTTGATGCAAAACAAGAAATCGTAAGCACTCTCTCCCAGGAGACTTAACAAAACAGATAATAGCCGTTATCAATCCTCCTCCATCCGAGCAAGCCCACCGCGACTACGCTTGAGTCGATCATCCAGACTATCCTCTTGAAGCTGCCGATGAAGACCTGCGACAAACCGACCTCTCTCTGAGCGTTGTTTCTCCTCTTCCTCACGTTGCTTGTCTTCCTTAGCTGTGACCTCAGCAATCCGTTGACGACGAGTGTCTTCCATATCGTTTGCATTGGAATGCATCTCTGCTAACTTTCGCTTGCGCTCCTCTTCGAGATCCTTTGCTTTACCTGCGTCTAAAGCACCAGTGTTACTGGGGCGGTCTCTGGTGTACGAATCTCTGGGACCCCTATTATCTCTCCTGTCTCTGTCGTGGGGATGATAGGACCTGTCACGGCGATCATGGTCTCTCGAATAGGTGTTGCTCCTATCGTCTGTGCGGCGTCTATCGGACTGACGATAATTGGCTCGAGGCGAACGCGACCGGTCATGTAGAGATCCTCGACGGCCATTCCTCTCATCACGGTCTCCGCGTCTGCTCGAACGATGATCCCTATCATCCCTATCTCTGCGATCACGATCACGGTCACGGTCACGGTCCCGACCACTCCTGCACTCACGATCCCTGCGATCTCTATCATCCCTCTCATCTCTGCGCCGTTTATGCGAATCCCGATTCATCTCACCAGGAGACCTCGACCGATGCCTATGCGACAATCTCCGATGATGCCTCCTCGAATCCTCATCACCATCCCTCCTCCTATGCCCACCACCACCCCTCTCCCTCTCAGCCGCCTTCCCCTTAGCAGCCGCCTCCTTCACCATACTCTCATAAGCCGCCTGCTCCCTCTTCCTAATCTCCATCAACGGATCCGCCATAACCTTCGCCATCATATCCCTCTGATTTCCCAAAGGTTGTACAACCGCAGCATTAGCCCCCACCAAATCCGCCCCCTTCTCCAACTTCTTATTATCATTCCCCTTCAACAGAATCCCATCAATCCGCCTTTTGCCCAGTAAATACCCCTCCATTTCCTCGGAGTAGTGGCCTGTTGCGCTGGACGGCGCCTGGTACATCCAGTCGACACGGTTCTGCGGGCGCGCTTTCCCGGAGCCTTCTTGAAGGCGCTGGAGTTCTTGGATTTGGCGCTCTTCATCGCGTTCGCGGCGAAGTTGTTCGACTTTTTTGCGTTCTTCGAGGGCGCGCTTTTCTTCGGACCAGACGCGCTCTTGGTTGCGGAGAAGGGAGGGGTGCCATGATCTGTGGTTTTGAGTGTTGGTAGCTGTGTGAGGGGGTTTTGGGGGGAGCGTGTTTTTTTGCTTACTTCTTGAGGTTTAGATCGCCACCCATTTTGGCTTGTGCTGCAGGCGAGCTGCGGCGTGAGGGTTTGTGAGAGTTGGTTGTTGGTGAGACGCTTTCATAAATCTACCGCTGGAGGATTCATTGATGGGTAAGCTTCCTGATGAGGAAATGGGGTGTTGCCACCGGGCCGAAGTTGTTGCTTTGTTTGTTGGTTGCCTGAGGCATGTAGTTTTGTGTGGTTAATTCTCCAGTGTATGGAGTACCATAGTAATACTGTCTAGTAATGAACACCGAAGGGAAGGGAGGATTAGATACAATTCAATACTACAAGCTTAGGCACTATAGAGGCTATGAATGTTACATGTTCAAACACAGTGATTAACGTCAATACATACATACAAAGAGCTGGTAAGAACATGACAATTAGAACCCTGCACACGCAGTCAACTCATTGAATATGACTGTGGTTCATGTACCATGTGAAATTAGCATATACCAGAATGAAATCATTTACTCATCTTTTGTTCAAACATCTTCACTTTCAGAGAACTCCCCGAGGAAATCGCGAAGGGAAAGGGAATGATGAACAAAACACAATGCCACCCATACTGTTCCACGTATTATTCATCAGCTGGTCATCACAGTTTACGCTGAGTCTAGCCCCATTGGAAGCTCGTTATACTTCGCCCTCATTTGCCCCAGCCAACCCAACTCCGAGGCATTACCCGCCAGACCTTGCACTCTCCGCTGCGCATGTCATTGAGCTTGAAGCTTTCCACCTTGACTTTCTTGCTTTCCCTACCCTGTTCCCAGGCGCGGATCTTCTTCTTGGTGCCATCCCAGTCGACGACGATACCGACGTGTTCAGGCTTGCCTACTTCAGCGCTGTATTTCTGGTGCATTGTGCCGCGATGGCCTTGGAAGCGTGCGTTACGGAAGCTGACAATATCTCCGGCGCGAATTTCATCGTTTTGCTGCACTGAAGCATTGGCCAGGTTAGAATAGACCAACGCACCGTAGGCGCGAGTGCCAACAGGGCGCAGTGCATCCGAGAGGGGATTAAGCAGGTGCTGAACCAGACCAAAAGGGGTACCATCTGCAACAGTCGTATTCTGGATGCCATTCACAGCCGTGGCGACGCGTGTGCCAATCTGTAGATGCGCGCTTTCGAGTTGATCCTGGCGAGGCTGAAGGGGTGGAGCTTCGTGGCGTTGCTCCAGAGATGCATCAGAGGGATTTCGAGAATCGAAGTTCACAGTGATTACTGTCTGAGAATAGTCGATAAATAGGATGTAGATGTCTTTGGTCACTGTCACCTTGCCGCTGTGATCCGCAGAACTGGAATCTTCAAATTCAAATAGAACATCCTTGCGATTCTGGAAGGCCGGTGGAGGAGTATTGGGTTGCGCCCACCATAATGTGCTTTCTGCCAAATCAACGTCCATGGCTATGTAACCTTGGTCGACAGAAGGACGGCTTATGTCCATGGACCTTCGGAGGTTAGATGGCCCTCTCGTAATATCCAGCGATGCACGATTGCTCCGCGATGTGGGCGGCGGTTGAGGGGCAGCGCTTGGGGGAGGCATACTAGGGAGAGGGGGCGCCATGGAGGTACGCCGTTCAGGCGATGTAGGAATGGGGGCCAGCGGTGGTGACTGCACTGGGGACGCTTCATACAAGTCGTCCGAGTCATCTTCAACATTCTCAGGTTGGGTAGCGGGTGGTACTACTAGACGTCGCTCTGTAGGTATAGGTGGCGCCCTTGGGGGAGGCAAACTATGCTGGGGAGCGGTGTAGCGATAAGGATCGTACTCTTCATCATCGCCGTAAGACAGCTCCCTGTGAGGGGGAGGGGGTGGAGGGCCTCTGGGAGACTCCACTGAAGCTCTCCCAGCGCTCCTAGGTGGCTGAACAGGAGGCGGTGGTGGGACTGCTCGGGGCGCGGTTGGAGGCGGCGGCGGAAGACGGTTCTCATGCGGACTTCGTGGAGACTGAAGAGAATCAGTTGGGGTGTCGTCGTCGATGCTAGAATCTCGTCCATGGGCTTTCAAAGCATCTTTGAACTTTGCCCCAGGTGCGATATCTGTATCATAGTCGCCGTCATACTCCGTGATTTCGCCTTCCACTTCCTCACCGGCTTGGCGAGGCTGCGAGGTGGCGCTAACACGACTATCGGCGGTTGATCTACGACGGAGATCACCCGGAGGAGGCGGAGGTGGTGGTCTAGTTTGTGACGGAATAGGCGGGTTTGCCGGGATTGGCGGGGGTGGCCGGCTGAGCCTCTTCTCTGAAGAGAGTGGTGGTGACTTTGGAGACGTAACATCGTAGGTTGACAAACGGCGCGAGTCAACATGATCAGGGATTGGAGGCGCCGGTACCGATGGCGACGCGGCAGGCTTGTTGGTTGTCGTAGCACTCAGAGATAAGTTCCTGGTGTGCACGGAAAGCTCATCATCTGACTCTTCACCAGGATCAGCGGATGTCGATTCTTTCGAAGGGGGAAGGACAGGACGGGCTAGTTAGTAAGGTCAGCACGAGCAAAGCAATTGATAGGGAATGAGCCACTTAAACTTACGTCCGGACGCTGGTGGAGGGGACAAGGGCTGATCGTGAGGAACGGGAAGGGGGACAGGCCGTGTTTCCAGAGGCGGAAGCGGGGGTGCTGGACGCTCTACATAGTATGCATTGTAAGCCAAGGAATGTCCCCGGAAATGAATTGAAGACAACTGCTTTTCATACCTTGAGGTGCGGGTGCTTTGCCAGAGGATACAGGGCGGGAAGGCTCTTTTTCATGAACGACCTCCTCAACGTCAGGAATCTCCTCTGCAGGATGTTGTTCCGCCAAAGGAGTAGTTGGAGCCGCTTCTTCCTCTTTCTCCACAGTCGGAGTAGCAGTGGGTTTGCTAGTGTTCATCCCTGGAAGAGCCATAGCGGGAACTGGGGGTGCAGCAGCTGGCAGTGTGCCCTCCGAGTCTCTATCTTTCCTCTCCGGCTCTGCAGTCGGCTTTGGCTTACGAGAAGCTGCACCTGGGAGAGGCATACCACCAGGGGGCCCGAAAAAGCCCATCATGCCCATTCCGCCGCTCATTTTCGCCATCCTCTCACGGAGCTCCATTTTGCGCTTAACCTCTGGGTCGACCTCTTCCTCTTCCTCTTCCTCTTCCTCTTCCTCTTCCCCCTCTTCCTGATCATCATCGCCATCATCCTTCTCGACTTCTTCTACCTTCTTCTGATCCTGAGTTACGTGACGAGTTTCAGTGCGAGCACGCTCATCATAATCTTCTTTACTTGTCGAAGTCTCCTCCGCATCTTCGACATCAGCGGCAGCGGACTCGTCAGCGTCGTTGGCATCACTCGCCGCCTCGCGCACAGGAGGCGGAGACATTGGTGGTTGTGGCACAGGGGCGGCCTCCGGCTTCACTGTGTCAACACTGTGATCCCGTGCAGATTCCATCGAGCCTGGCCTCTCCACGTTCGGGTCCTCTGTGGGGTCGATCCCTTCATGAGATCCTGTGCGCTTCTGTGCAGGCTTCTTAGGTTTTTCCTTCTTCTGAGCAGCCTCGGCATGACGAGCAGCTTGCTCTAGCTGCTGCTTCTGCAGGAGGGCTATCCGCTCTTTCAGGCTTGTCGGCTTGGGCTGGTCTTCCTCCCTTTCTTCAGTATTTTCGGTGGGGGGAGGTCGGCTTTCAGAAACAGGAGGTTCGCGCGGAACGCTTTCTTGAACTTGTGGGTCCTCTTCTCTCTTGTAGATCTTTGGTGGGGGTTCCCTAGGTGGAGGAACATAGGCATTCTTGCTAGGTGGCGGCGCAACAAATGGTTTCTTGATAAAGGAATTAGAGCCGCCGGAGCTCCAGCCCGAGGCTTTGAAAGGCGCAACCGGGGGTGCCGTAGGTTTATTGAATGCTGCAATGCGATCCCTGAATGATGACGTGGCAGGCTTCTCAGTAACCGCAGGCGGTGGGGGCTTTGGCGAAGCTTTTGGAGCAGAAACAGGCTCTTTTGCTTCGGGTGAAGACGGTTGATAAGCTGGAGCAGGCGCCGGTTTAGGCGGGGACGCAATCTCGGTCGGCGAGGTCTCCAACGGAGATGACTGGGGAGATTGGGGGATGCTCCGTGGCTCAGCCGTAGGAGCATCATCCACTTCTGGCTCCGGCGGGGGATGACTCTCAACCGGACTCTCGACTGCAACAGGCACAGGTGGAGGGGCAACATCGGCTTCCTTCTTTGGTCTAGTCGGACGTGTCGGCCGCGGAGGTGCAAGAGGCTCGTACCTCTCCACGAAATTCTTTGGGAAGATACCTTCTATCTTGCTACCCGACTCGTTTGAGTATTCGCCATAGTACCATTCTGCATCTTCCACCGCAGTGACGGTGATAATTTGGCCGATTGAAAATGTTAGGTCATCCTCGTGGCTTGACGAATACTCGAAGACCGCCTTGACCGTGAACGGCGGGCTGGACATTTGGCAAGTCGGCCCTGTCACGGAGTTGTAGGATGGTGTGCGAAATACTTAAAAGTACAACAGTTGAGCGTGAACCACACCAACACTAGACAGTTGCACGTAGCGAAGCACCGACTTATGCAGCCGTCATGCAAAGGGGCATGTGTCGAGGTGCTTCACGGGAGATAGGGGATTAACAGGAACTAGAAGCAACCAAAATATGTCAGCCTGGTTGATGTACGTCACAGCATAAACCCTGGGGCTGGTAAAAGGCCCATCCCCTCCTGAAAGACAGGCTCAAACATAAACACTTACTGAAGTGGTAGATACCAATTCCTGCGGGATATAATTTAAGACAAATGCCAAGGAGGGGTGGGAAAAAATAAAGGGATGGGGAACATGAGAGAGAGAGGGAAATAGAAGGGGAACGAGGAGACACGGAGGTCTAAGGAACACAGTCGACGGTCGTCACCTTTTGGCGGGACAAGTTGCTCCACCACGGGGCGATCAGCGGCTAATAATATTCAAAGACCTGCCACACCACGACTCACTAACTGCCCAAGTGCTGGTAATTTTTGATTAGGTATGTGGAGGGGTAAGGAGTTTTCCTTTTGACCGCTAACGTGGCGGTCAATTCAGACCCTCATCAGGCATTGTTCCATATTTACTTACCATTTAAACAACTATCGTACCTCTTAAAAGGGTAAATCCATCCTATCCGTCGTCATGGCCGTGGATTGAATCTGGGGTTTTTGCCTCCCGACCCGAAGCATCACCTCATCCTCGCAAGCGTGTTGTGACCAACCACCACTCTTTCCTCCACACCACTGACAGACGGTCGCCATAAAAAGGATCGCATACAACATGTCCACACATCAATCCAATTTGAAAACCTCTCTTCCTTCGGCTTATGCCGCTTCCACTCAGACTGCGTCCCAGTCCAACATGCGCCATGCACCACGAAAACCGAATGTGTCGCGCCAGCAAAATGGACAACTTCCGAACAAACCAGACGCCGATCCACGTCATCTAGCCATAGCTCTACATCATGCGCACAGAATCCAAGCTCAGAAAGACTCAGAATCTCTAATCCTGGATCGCATTCTCGAACTCGTCACGTTCCCCTCTTCACCATCAGCAGATCCTGCTTCCCCATCGCTTGAAGATGCCCGGGCTTTCAAAACAGCCCTAACACCCTTTCAGCCAACAGATTACGATAATTTAATCCAAGAGCGGAACATTGAGGGTCTCTGTGGGTACGGACTTTGTCCTCGCGAGCACCGCAAAAGCGACTCTCGCGGGACGTACCGCATAACGTGGGGCGTTAAAGGGAGCGGTCCTGGTGGTCGGGGACGGGATATGAACATCGTCCCACGGGAGAAGCTTGAGATGTGGTGTTCGGATGAGTGCGCAGAAAGAGCATTGTATATACGGGTGCAGTTGGCTGAGGAGCCTGTGTGGGAAAGGCGGGCCGATGACATACGAGGCAAGAATCTTCTTTTGCTTGAGGAGGGGAGAGCGATGACACAACGAGGGAAGGGCAAGGCGAAAAGTTCTGCCACTGTGGGGGAAGTTACTGGTCAATTGGACAATTTGTATATGGATAAAACGCCAGGCTCGAGTAATTTGGCAGGTGACATGTCCAAACTCTCGGTTCGCGACGGTGCTCACTCCCACGAACTTGCCCTGGAACGTGGAGATTCGAATCCGGCATTGCAAGCCGGCAGAGTGGATGTCCAGATCCAAGAGAAAGGTAACCTGTCCTATGTAAACGTTACGGCACCTGAAATGCGTCCAGGAGACGATAAGGGAAGTTCAATCGAAGGATACGTGCCCCAGGAATTCTGAAAAGAAGAGGGACCTTGGTGCATATAGCAATAGACTAGTGACTCATACGGTTTGGGCGTTCGCAGGATGATACCCGCGATAAAGTAGATATACTTAGGTACATAAAGTCCACTTTTCTGGTCAAGAGCTCTTCTTGCCATATTATCTGATATTTCCATGTTACCTACGCTCAAGTTCTCAAATGACAGGTGTTGTTGATAAAGCACCCGCCCAATGGGTCAAATTGTCAACTTCTTGCCATACTTCATTTTCCACTTACGGGATCCCTAGCTAGAGTACTGGGGAAACAACATACCGGCGACTATATTCAGTCGAGATTCTGCATTTTCTATGTCCCCTTTAGCACTGCTGTCTATTAAAAACCTAACAAGGCGTTGACCCTGGTATATTGTAATATCGCCAGTTGCAAAGCGATACAAGCATAAACAGCTAAAATTGGATTTTAAACTAGCTTTATAATTGAATTCAGCGTAAGGTGTAGATCTTAGAATCGTACGTCACCACGTCATCGGGCGAGATAGATGCAATACCGGGAGGACCAATTGCTTATCCCCGACAATCGTTTCATGTAGGTACAGTACAGTACATACTACGTAGTAGCTCCCACTAGGTGCAAACAGGCGGAGTTAATGTGTTGACTCCGCCAATACTCCGTGATTCTGCTACAAGTTGACGCAAATTCCGGCCTATATTTGTCATCATCTCTGAGGTACTTGGATGCCCTATCATATCCAGACGATAACTGTGCTGGTGGATCGCGTGGGGGAGATACGATGGGGTTAAGGAGGGGTACATACTTCAATTCAATACAATATAAAGACAGGGTATTCCTTGCTCAGCATCTATTGTTGGATTACCTTGAACCTATAACAAACATCAAAACCTAATTGAACCGAGTAACTTTAGATCAACAATTGCAATCATGGTGAAAGTTCTCTTGACCGGTATGCTGTTCAACCTAGACGGTATTTCAACCAATTGTTGAAGGTCTGACGTCCCTTGCAGGCGGTAGCGGCTTTATTGCGGCTCACATCATCGACATATTGCTAGAGCGTGGGTAAGTGTGAAAGTTTCAACTGTCTGCCACCTTAGATTTGTGCTGACCTAAAATGTCAGATATGAGACAATAGTGACAGTTAGATCCGATGAGAAGGGACAGAAGATTCTTGACGCTCATCCCAATACCGCAAAGGAGAAGCTTTCGTACGTCATTGTCAAGGACGTTGCGGAAGAGGGCGCATTCGATGAAGTTAGTCCTATAGTCCTTCCTTCCCCACCTCATTCCGCTGCAAGAATGCTAAAATTCTTACCGTTTAGGCTGTCAAATCTAACCCACCCTTCGACTACGTCCTTCATACTGCCTCTCCTTTCCATTACAATGTTACGGACCCAGTAAAGGACTTCCTGGACCCCGCGATTAAGGGAACAACAGGTATCCTGAGGGCTATTAAGGCCTACGCCCCAACAGTGAAGCGAGTCGTGGTCACATCTTCTTTTGCCGCAATTGTCAATGTCAAAGAGCACGCTAAGGTCTACAGTGAGAAGGTCTGGAACCCTGTCACCTGGGAGGAAGCCCTGGATCCTGCTCAAACCTACAGAGCGAGCAAGGTAATCTGATAGTGCTGTATTCCAGAAGATGCACATGCTAACAAGAATACGTGAAGACATTTGCCGAGAAGGCCGCCTGGGATTTCGTCGAGAAGGAAAAGCCGAACTTTGATATTGCAACGATAAACCCCCCTCTTGTTTTGGGGCCTGTAGTCCCTTACTTGAATTCTCTTGACGCTGTCAATACTTCCAACAGCCGTGTCAGCAACTTAGTCCGGGGAAACAACAGAGACAAACTACTCCCAACCGGCACGTTCCTTTGGGTAGATGTTCATGACGTTGCACTGGCCCACGTAAGAGCAATTGAGGTTCCAGAAGCAGGCGGAGAGAGGTTTTTCCTCGTTGCTGGCTTATATTCGAACAAGGACATTGCAGACATCATCCGTGAAACATACCCTCAACTCGAGGACAAATTGCCACCCAAGGATTCTCCAGACGATATGCCAGCTGACGTCTACGGTTATGACAACAAGAAGTCTAGGGAGGTATTGGGCATCCAGTACCGGCCGTTGAAGGAATCTGTTGCCGATACCGTCAAATCCCTCTTGGATGTTGGCGCATAATTCCGTTTATGTTTGCAATGTATAGAAAGCTAAAAAGTTTAATAAATCCATTGCGTGAATGAAAAGAAGGTCTGCAACTGGCAAGGTGCTGTAGCGTAACAATAGGAAATGCTCGAACTCAATAGTAAGAAATGGGCCGATAATACAATTGCGCTCAACGTTGCTGCGGTTGACCGTACCATATAGGCTTGGCACGCGGTGAGACTAATGGCTACTGCGACCAACTTTTCTCCTCCAGTGTGCTCCGGAGGAAGAACTACCAAGACGCCGCAATTATCCATTGAACGCCATGGCAACAGCCAGGCTATCTCCCACAGCGAACCTGCTGCGGAAATCTCGTCTGTTTGCACTTCCACAAGCATTGCAACCCCCTCAAGACCCACCCACCTCAAAGGTCGTCTTCGAGTCCGACACCGCAACCCTTCCTCATCCTACCCGAGCGTCCATTGTTACCCCAGCGTCGTCGCTAGCAAGAGGAGATTGGGGTCTCAAGCGACCTCTACCCGGAAAATCCACATATGCTAAATCATCCAGGCCCGTCGTGAGGGTGAACGCTCTCGACACATTCGAACATGTTACCGACTTTGAGTCTGCGGCGGATCACACGGTGACTCTGGAGAAATTTCAAGAGCTTCATATGCCTCTCTCTCTACCTTCGAAGGTCAACTATGCAACCAGTATTGTTCCTAGGCACCAGAGTCCCTTCGAATCGCATGTCGATAACACGGACACCAGCAACGGCCTCGGAGAGACCGGCGCCAAACAATTTAGACACTCCGGGCCTTGGCTGGCTGGACAGACGGAAGCCGAGTTCAGTGCCTATCTGAAGAAAGTACGAAATAACAAGCCAGAGCTTCTGCAAAGGCTTCGCGAACGCTTGGTTGAGAAGCGGACCGCCGAGCGAAGGAAGCAAGCCCAGGACAATGGAGAGGATCTGGAGGCGCTTGGGTCTGTACAGGTTACAGAAGAGGAGTTCCAGGCCTACCTCAAGTCACTACGTACGGATCCCTCCTCCCTCGGCCCCGTGGTCTTCGAGTTATTGGACCTCCCGTCTCCCCCAGCCGTACCTAGCGACCGAATTGGCCAGAAGTACTACCAGTCACCCGGAACCAAGCTGTCTTCGGCAGAATACGCTGTATCCGGTCCTCCAAAGACACACCCCTCCGCTGGACTGTCGTACACACGGTCGCACGCTTTCATTTATAATCACCCCAAGTATGGTCCTCAGGCCTACCAGCGTCCAGTGGAGGCCCGTATCTTGCGACCAAAGGGTAGGTTCAAGGGCAGGCTCTCCAAGGCTATTGCGGGTGTTGGTGGTATTGCTGTGGAGGACTTGAACGCTATGACATTCGTTGAACAGGGCTCGCCACCCGGCCTAGCCTACTTTGACGCATCTATCCCTGGTGGTGCTAAGTATTGGGTCACTCCTATCCGAGCCTCGGTCGACTCGGAGGGTAGAATTGGTTTGGCGTCTTACAGGGCAAGCGCCACTGCTAAAGCTCCTTACAACATTGAGGACTACAGAAAACCTAGTCTGACAAGCATTTCTGATGTTGCTCGTGGCGACCAGCGTTTCGTCCCGAGACTGGACAGACCCCGTTTCAGACAGACCTCGGGCTCACCACTGTCGGGAGAACCACAGCACACCACTGAGGACATCGCCAAGAACCTTATGAAGACTCTTAGCTCGTCATGAGAGTGCTTTGTACGCTTTTCAGCTCTCCTTTCTATTTCTTCATGGTTTTGGGCAGAGAGAACAGCTGGTTGTACGATTAGACCATTGGACGATAAATGTAAAACTATTTCTGTGCCCTTCTGATTTGTGATATAAGCAGGTTACTAGTATTATATTCTTTGTGTGAAATTCTACCTTCTCATTCAATTCTCAGGATTGTTTCTTCAAAACGTGATGATCTGGAAACTGCCAGAGATTATTATTGATCACCCACACTATACAGACCACATGAGAGCACCTCATGTAAGGGGGCTGTGTATCATAACAAAAAAAATCTCATGATACACCCAGCTTGTCATCTCTAGGGATGTTGGGCATCAAACATTCCCCGCTGCTGTGCTTACTAGGATCCCTAATTAATACAAGGCTGACAGAAGGCGTGAACGAGGGAAAACAAGCGCAACTCTCTCTGTATAGTGTCTAAAGAAATCAAAATTACATTAGTGAATCTGAGAAAGACAAGGCACTAGTATGTTTATATAGATATCGCGATTGTAAGTAGATTGCAGACATACCAGATCGTGTATTTAGTATTTGTATCCAGAAGGAATTTGAGGGTATACAGTACAGTAGCAGTATCCTAACTACGTAAATGGGGCGTACACTTAGGCAGGCCAAGAAGTAAATGCCCCAGGCCAGAACCGGTATGGCCCGTGCACCACAATCCGGGAGGCCCTCAAACTGCACCCACCTCCCACACCATTCACGTCACCCATCAGCCGGTCTATTTCTCATGCTCAACTCGTGTCATCGTACATGCCCTAGAGGCTGACTTCAAATGTCCACCCTGGGGTGTGTTACGCAAACATGGCGCAAGCAGGTCCTATTACGGACCTCACTCAACGACTCTTCATCGAGTTGAAGTCTAAGAATGAGGAAACGCGGGTGAGAGCTGCTTACGAGCTTTACGAAAATGTCGTTGCTATTTCACGAGGTAACGCTTGAGTCCTGGCCGCCGCTTGGGCAATACTAATGCTTTTATCCTATGATCATAGATTGGCCTCCGGAGAAATTCCTCGAGTTCTATAACGCTGTTAGTCAGCGCATTGCACAGCTTGTCGTCACAGGCGGCGACGCACACGAACGGATCGGTGGTTTACTAGCGCTCGATCACCTAATAGATTTCGATGGAGTAGATGCAGCTCAGAAAACTACCAGATTCGCCAGTTACCTGCGGAGCGCCCTCCGCAGCAACGATAATGGAGTGTTGGTTTACGCCGCCAGAGCCCTTGGCCGCTTAGCTAAACCGGGTGGAGCTCTAACTGCGGAACTTGTCGAGAGTGAAATACAATCGGCCTTAGAATGGCTCCAGTCTGAAAGACAAGAAAGCCGACGGGTTGCCGCTGTACTTGTCATTCGAGAGCTTGCCAAAGGCTCACCAACGCTTCTTTACGGCTTTGTCCCCCAAATCTTCGAGCTCATTTGGGTTGCCCTTAGGGACCCCAAAGTACTCATCCGGGAGACCGCCTCCGAGGCAGTCAGGGAATGCTTCGAAATTATCGCCGCAAGAGATTCACAGGTTCGAAAATCATGGTTCGCAAGGATATACGAAGAAGCACTGTTGGGCTTGAAGTCGAACAATGTGGACTGGATACACGGGTCGTTGCTGGTACTGAAAGAGCTTCTCCTTAAAGGTGCCATGTTCATGAACGATCATTATAGAAATGCTTGCGAGATTGTTCTTCGTCTCAAAGATCACCGTGACCAGAAAATTCGCGCGCAGGTCGTCCTTACAATCCCTATTCTTGCCTGCTACGCTCCAGTTGACTTCACGGAGACCTATCTTCATAGATTTATGATCTACCTTCAAGCGCAGCTGAAAAGGGACAAAGAGCGCAATGAGGCATTCATAGCCATAGGTAAGATTGCAAACGCGGTCGGTGTCGCCATTGCACAGTACCTCGATGGAATCATTGTTTACATTCAAGAGGGCCTGGCCTTGAAAGCGTAAGATTAGCTCTTTGCGCCTCTACCAATTGTAACAACTAGCTAATATGTGGAAGGCGAAATCGAGCTGCTATCAATGAAGCACCAATGTTCAAGTGCATCAGCATGCTGTCATTAGCGGTCGGACCGGCGCTCAACAATTACATGGAATCATTGCTAGATCCGATATTTGCGTGCGGACTTAGTGAATCGCTGACTCAGGCCCTCTTTGACATGGCACATTTTATACCACAAATTAAACCCACTATCCAAGAAAAGCTTTTGGATATGTTGAGTCTGATTCTCAAAGGAGCTCCTTTTCGACCTTTAGGCTGCCCAGAGAGCAGATTACCTCCTATTCCTTCATTTGCCAAAGACTTCGCCCCGCAAGAGTCGCACTCAGATGCAGAGATTGCACTAGCACTTCACACCCTGGGAAGCTTCGATTTTTCAGGTCACATCCTCAATGAGTTTGTTCGCGATGTCGCGATCAACTATGTTGAGAACGACAATTCCGAAATTCGGAAAGCCTCAGCACTTACATGTTGTCAATTGTTCGTCCACGATCCAATCATCAATCAGACTAGTAGTCATTCGATACAGGTTGTCAGTGAAGTTATTGACAAGCTTCTGACCGTTGGTGTCGGCGATCCGGACTCGGAGATACGGCGTACAGTTTTGTGGTCCTTAGACCGCAAATTCGACCGCCACCTTGCGCGGCCCGAAAACATTCGCTGTTTGTTCCTGGCAGTTCACGATGAAGTTTTCAACGTCAGAGAAGCTGCCATCTGCATTATTGGGCGCCTCTCGAGTGTCAACCCAGCCTATGTATTTCCGCCTCTTCGGAAACTTTTAGTCAACCTCTTGACTGGTCTTGGATTTGCCAGCACTGCCCGCCAAAAAGAAGAGAATGCTCAGCTCATCAGCTTGTTTGTCTCAAATGCGACGAAACTTATCAGGTCATATGTTGATCCTATGGTGACCACGTTGCTTCCAAAGGCGACTGATACTAACCCTGGCGTTGCTTCGACCACGTTGAAAGCTATTGGTGAGCTTGCGAACGTTGGGGGAGGTGAGATGAAGTTGTATTTGCCACAGCTTATGCCCGTCATCTTGGATTCATTGCAGGACCTCTCTTCCCATGCCAAACGGGAAGCAGCCCTGCGTACATTAGGCCAGCTAGCCAGCAACTCAGGATACGTTATCGATCCATATCTTGAGTATCCCCATCTCCTCGCTGTACTCATCAATATAATCAAGACGGAGCAGACAGGCTCTTTGCGGAAGGAGACTATCAAATTGCTGGGTATTCTAGGCGCACTGGATCCGTACAAATACCAGCAGATCAGTGAGACTGCGCCAGACATCCACCATATTAACGAAGTCCAAACCGTCTCCGATGTGGCTCTGATTATGCAAGGGCTCACTCCTTCCAATGAAGAGTACTATCCGACAGTGGTCATCAACACCTTGATGCAGAATATATTGCGTGAAAGTTCTCTTGCTCAATATCATTCGGCGGTTATTGATGCAATCGTCACTATCTTCAAAACATTGGGCTTGAAGTGCGTGCCATTTTTGGGACAGATAATTCCTGGCTTCATAGCAGTCATCAGAGGGTCGCCCCCCAGTCGTTTAGAGTCGTATTTCAACCAAATGGCAATTTTGGTCAATATTGTGAGGCAACATATCCGAGCTTTCCTCCCTGAGATTATTGAAGTCATTCGGGATTTCTGGGATGCATCTTATCAAGTTCAGGCCACAATTTTATTGCTCGTGGAAGCCGTTGCCAAGTCTCTAGAAGGTGAATTCAAAAAATACCTCGCAGGCCTCATTTCCCTGATGTTGGATACCCTCGAGAAAGACAACACACCACGTCGACAACCCTCAGAAAGGATCCTCCACACTCTCTTGATATTTGGCACTAGTGGGGAAGAGTACATGCATCTTATCGTTCCGTCCATTGTACGTCTTTTCGATAAATCTCAGAATCCGCAGAGCATCCGGAAGACCGCCATTGATAGTCTTACAAAACTTTCACGACAAGTCAACGTATCTGACTTCGCCTCTTTGATGGTCCATTCCTTGTCCCGCGTTGTTGCAGGCAACGACCGAATGTTGCGACAGGCCGCCATGGACTGTATCTGCGCTCTCATCTTTCAACTGGGCCAGGACTTCAGTCACTACATAAATCTCCTGAACAAGGTTCTGAAGCGTCACCAAATCACCCATGTCAATTATCATATTTTGGTGACGAAGCTACAGAAGGGAGACCCACTTCCGCAGGATCTCAATCCTGACGAGAGCTACGCAGCCCTAGCAGACGACACTAACTATGCCGAAATTGGGCAGAAGAAGATGGTTGTCAACCAGCAGCACTTGAAGAATGCTTGGGATGCCTCTCAAAAGTCGACACGCGAGGACTGGCAAGAGTGGATACGACGCTTCAGTGTGGAATTATTGAAGGAGTCTCCTTCTCCGGCTTTGCGTGCATGCGCCAGTCTGGCTGGAATTTACCAGCCATTAGCAAAAGATCTTTTCAACGCTGCCTTTGTATCCTGCTGGACTGAGTTGTATGATCAATACCAAGAAGAGCTTGTTCGGTCGATTGAGAAAGCGCTCACTTCACCGAACATACCCCCTGAGATCCTGCAAGTTTTACTCAACCTCGCTGAGTTCATGGAACACGACGACAAAGCTCTGCCCATTGACATTCGCACACTTGGCAAATACGCCGCCAAGTGTCACGCATTTGCTAAAGCTCTCCACTACAAAGAACTTGAGTTCGAACAGGATCAAAACTCAGGTGCAGTTGAGGCCTTAATCACGATCAACAACCAACTTCAACAGTCTGATGCTGCCATCGGTATTCTTCGAAAAGCTCAGGCCTATCGGGATGTAGAGCTCAAAGAAACCTGGTTTGAAAAGCTTCAGCGTTGGGAGGAAGCACTTGCTGCTTACAAGCGCCGTGAGAAAGTAGATCCTGATTCCTTTGGTGTTACAATGGGCAAAATGCGCTGTCTGCATGCCCTTGGCGAGTGGAAAGTATTGTCTGATCTCGCTCAAGAGAAATGGAACCAGGCCTCACTGGAACATCGGAGAGCAATTGCCCCTCTAGCCGCTGCTGCTGCCTGGGGTCGTGGTCAGTGGGAATTGATGGATTCCTATCTTGGCGTTATGAAAGAACAGTCCCCAGACCGGTCATTCTTTGGTGCCATTCTCGCCATTCATCGAAACCAGTTCGAGGAGGCGACATTGTACATTGAGAAAGCACGCAATGGTCTTGACACCGAACTTTCGGCCTTGCTTGGTGAATCGTATAACCGTGCTTACAACGTTGTAGTTCGTGTCCAGATGCTTGCTGAACTTGAGGAGATTATTACATACAAACAGAATATTGGCGATCCGGAAAAGCAGGATTCCATGCGCCACACATGGAACAAACGGCTGCTTGGCTGCCAACAAAACGTTGAGGTATGGCAACGCATGCTCAAGGTTAGAGCACTTGTCACCGCCCCTCGTGAGAATCTTGACATGTGGATAAAGTTCGCCAATCTCTGCCGCAAATCCAATCGAATGGGCCTTGCTGAAAGGTCTTTAGCATCGCTTGAGAAGATTGTCTCTGACAGCAACGGTACTCGGGCCGTTGCTCCCCCAGAGGTCACCTATGCGCGCTTGAAATTCAGTTGGGCTACTGGGCGGCAGCGTGAAGCTCTTCAGATGCTAAAGGAATTTACCTCGGGGCTCACGGAAGACTTCACACGATTCAATGCGCTCATGATCTCGCAATCAGAACACAATGGCATTAATGGAGTAAATGGCATTCAGGACACGAATCATGCCGATATGATGGGTCTCCGAGAGCGTGTTGGGGATGTAGCTAAGTTTAGAAGGCTCCTTGCTAAGAGTTACCTCAGGCAAGGCGAGTGGCAGACTGCTTTACAAAGAGGTGACTGGAAACCAGAGCATGTCCGGGAGGTCCTCAACGCATACTCTGCCGCCACGAAGTACAACCGTGATTCCTACAAAGCTTGGCATTCCTGGGCGTTGGCCAACTTTGAAGTTGTTACAACCATCGCGAGTCAAGCTAGCAAGGATGGCGCGACATTGGCCATGGTTCCTGGACACATTGTAACGGAGCATGTAATACCTGCTATCCGTGGCTTCCTGAGGTCCATCTCGTTGTCGTCAACGTCGTCTTTGCAAGATACTCTGAGGTTACTTACTCTCTGGTTTACTCATGGTGGTGACCAGGAAGTTAATGCCGTTGTTACGGAAGGTTTCACGGCAGTGAACATCGATACATGGCTCGCGGTTACACCTCAGCTCATTGCACGAATTAATCAACCGAACATTCGGGTTCGAAGCGCCGTCCATCGACTGCTTGCTGAGGTTGGTAAGGCTCACCCTCAGGCTTTGGTGTATCCGTTGACTGTTGCGATGAAATCAAATGTTACTCGACGATCACAGTCTGCAAGTAGCATCATGGACAGTATGCGGCAACACAGTGCAAGATTGGTCGAGCAAGCTGATCTTGTAAGTCATGAACTGATCCGAGTTGCCGTTCTATGGCATGAACTTTGGCATGAGGGCTTGGAAGAAGCGTCCCGTCTCTATTTCGGTGACCACAATGTTGAGGGCATGTTTGCAACCCTTGCACCGCTCCACGAAATGCTTGATAAAGGGGCTGAAACGCTACGTGAAGTGTCCTTTGCGCAGGCTTTTGGGCGTGACCTTGCAGAGGCGAAGCATTACTGCATGTTGTATCGCGAGACTGAGGAGATTGGCGATCTGAACCAGGCTTGGGATCTCTACTACACGGTGTTCCGAAAAATAAGCCGACAACTTCCACAATTGTCCACACTTGACCTGAAATACGTCTCCCCCAAACTCAAAGACTGTGTGGACTTGGATCTTGCGGTTCCAGGCACGTATCAGAGTGGCAGACCAATTATCCGCATCATGAGCTTTGATCCAATACTGCATGTCCTTCAGACCAAGAAACGCCCGCGCAGAATGACACTGAAGGGTAGCGATGGCATTCAATACATGTACGCACTCAAGGGCCATGAAGACATCAGGCAGGATGAGCGGGTCATGCAGCTCTTCGGCCTCGTCAATACGCTTCTCGACAATGATAGTGAGAGCTTCAAGCGCCATCTTTCGGTGCAGCGATTCCCGGCCATTCCATTGTCTCAGAGCTCTGGTATCCTAGGCTGGGTCTCGAATAGTGACACGCTACACGCGCTGATTAAGGAATACCGAGAGAGTCGCCGTATTCTTTTGAATATTGAACATCGTATCATGTTACAGATGGCGCCGGATTATGACAATCTTACTCTCATGCAGAAAGTGGAAGTCTTTGGATATGCCATGGACAACACCACCGGGAAGGATCTGTACCGAGTCTTGTGGCTCAAGAGTAAAAGTTCTGAAGCTTGGCTTGAGCGACGGACTAACTACACTCGGTCTCTCGGTGTCATGTCTATGGTGGGTTACATCCTTGGTCTAGGCGATCGTCATCCGTCCAATCTCCTTCTGGATCGGATTACTGGAACAGTGGTCCACATTGACTTTGGCGACTGCTTCGAAGTTGCAATGCATCGAGAGAAATATCCGGAGAGAGTTCCATTTAGATTGACTCGTATGTTGACTTTCGCCATGGAAGTCAGCAATATTGAAGGAAGCTATCGGATCACATGCGAGGCTGTCATGCGTGTCCTGAGAGAGAATAAAGACTCCTTGATGGCTGTTTTGGAAGCTGTAAGTTATCGTCTTCACTCTTCCTGCTGGCTCTGGCAGAAGCAGAAGTCTTAACATGTATACTTGCAGTTCATTCATGATCCCTTGATCAACTGGCGTCTAGGAGTCCGCGAGTCACCGGACCGAATGCCATTCTCATCAGAGCGCCGGCAATCGATCATCGGTAATATCAACTCTGAACATGGTGTCCAGCCCAGCAACTTCTCCCGTCACCGGCGGCCATCCATTCTTGAAGGTGGCATCCTCGACGCTCAGGAGGGAATTCCTAACGAAGCCCGCGAAGCACAGAATGCACGAGCGCTGCAAGTACTAGCGCGCGTCAAGGAGAAGCTGACTGGTCGGGATTTCAAACCCACGGAGGAGCTCAATGTCAGCGATCAGGTTGACAAGCTCCTTGCTCAGGCCACTAGTGTTGAAAACATATGTCAGCACTGGATTGGATGGTGCAGTTTCTGGTGATCTTTTAGCATTGTGTCTCTCTGCAGTCTATGTCTTCCGGAGTATGACGGCGTAAGTTGCGATATGACGGATTTTGCACGGCATGGGTTTTTTCCATAAATGTTTTCGCTTGTAGAATTATTTTGATTCCCGTTGCTATGCTACGGAAATGGGCATTCGGTAACTGTGTTCATAATAATATCATGTGACGTTTTCTGCGATGATTTACTACTTTACAGTAGTGTTAGGCTCAAATAACTACACTTTTATTGACGCCGCTTCAAAACATTGATATATTAAGCTGCGCTCAGAAGACCAAATGAGCTCTTAGACTCACGAAACCTGCAGAAAACGGCCTCGCTTGCTACATGGGCAGCCACTGCCAAGCCCCGACTACATAGTACTATGATACTATCCTCGCTGTGTTAATCTGCTCCACAGTCAGATTTCTAAACGAAAGAAGAATAATAATATATGACAAGGCAGGGAACTTAGCCTAATAGATGCCTTAACATTGGAACAAATCAGGAAATGGTATAGCTCTTACACGTCACTATCCGGCGAAGACAGAGTAGTCGTTCTGAGAGAGCCGCCATCTGAAGCAATGGTGCATTTTCAGGCCTGCGCTTCAGTGCGGGGAACGGGGTTTGGGGCCCCAGAATGATCAATACTTTCGGTTTGATATCATTTGTTGACTACCAACAGTATGCGGTATTTCCGATACTGTCTTGACGTGATCAGGCCATATTCGGGTTTGGTTTCGGTGGGAAGTGAAAGAACTAGGGCTCCGGCTTATCCGAGGTATGTAGCCGGAAGAGCCTTACCCCCCGGGGTTCCCGATGACACCCCAAACTTTTATTGATTTGCTTGTGATGGAGATAAGGCGGCTTGGATAGGCTCGCTAGGGTTTTCAATTTGCAGCTCTGGAGCGTTTCGGTGTATATGTGACCGAGCTGGAGGTGGGTATCACTGCATCACAAGATGAGGTGTGTCGATTGAGGTTGGTCGGTTTAGATGGAGGTTATGTACTACGTACACAGTGATGCAAACTAGAGACAGCCGCTATGTATAGCCTACCGTGACTACGATTGTGTAGGGAGCTTGAAGGGTGGAGATTATCTTTCATTCTATCGTCTAATTTTAAGGCATTGCACAAATCTCGGAGATATTGTAAACTGATCTAGACATACTGTATGTAGCTTGGGAGTTGATGACTATACGCGTGCTTTCTCCTCGCCAAACTCTAAGTGATCAGTCAATGCTCTCTCCTTTTCCATGGCAGCGGCGGCTCCTTCTGGATCTCGCATTGCATGTGGCACAACCTGATCTCCGAATACCTCATCCATCTGCTCCAGTGTACGCCCCCTAGTCTCCGGGTAAAAGAAGAAGTAACACACGAAGGCGATGATGTTTAGCGCAAAGAATAGATAGAAGTATTTGAAGCCGACAGAGTCGAGCGCGTTTGGTGAGAATTGGGCGAAGACCAGGTTGACCGTCCAGTTAGTGAAAGTGGTGATTGCGTTACCCAAGGCTCGGACCTCCACGGGGAAGATCTCTGCAGGATAGACCCAGGAAATAATACCTAGAGGTGTGTAAAATAAGCTGAAGACAAAGTTCATGGCCACCATGGAGCGTAGTTGGATGGTGTTGGTAGTATTTAGGTATTGGGCTTGCACTGCATTGACTAGTAATGCTGCTGCAAGGCCGGCAGCGGAAACGAGCAAAGGTTTGATACGGCCGACTTTATCCAGGATATAGAGACCAATAGTGCAGTAGGCAACTGAAAGGGCTCCGCTGATACCGATGATCATAAGTGAGGTTTGGTTGTCAATGCCTAGGATGTTGTAGATCGTAGGCCCGTAGCTGGAACACTGTTAGTAGCTGCATATTATCCTACTATAGAGGATGTTAGACCACTTACTAGTTGATAACGTTCATTCCGGAGAGGGGGCCGAATGCTTGGACACCGCAGCCGAGTAGTAGACGCCGACGCCAGGATGGTTTCAAGAGGATAGATTTCCAGGTGATCTCGCCCATTGCACGGTCAGCCAGGATGACATCGCGAATTTCTCGGAATTCCAGCTCAATCAATTCTGGATCCTTCCCACGTCGGAGACTCATGAGTACCTCCTTTGCCTCTTCATGTCGGTCCTTCTCCATGAGCCAGCGAGGAGACTCTTTCAGAAACCAGATACCCATGACTAGAATAATACCTGGCAGGCATTGGAATGCCAAAGGGAAGCGCCCTAAGTACCAAACCGTTTAGTATACATCTAGCGATCGTAGGACAGCGGAATATACTGAGGGAAGTTGGAGGTGAACCATACATGAGAACTCTGTGCTCGAGAAAGAGCAGCCGTAACCCAGCCACTGGGCCACAAGATAACCCCAACTTAGCATCCACTGCAATAAGCCAGATAGGGTGGCACGCCATTGAGGCTCGGAGAGCTCTGACGCATACATGGGAATGGTGGCAGTAAGCATGCCTACTGCTACTCCTGCAATGAACCGGCCTATAATCAACATGGGCATAGCCACGGCACCGGCTTGAATAGCACATCCCAGACAGGAGACTATGGCGCCAGCCAAAATAGTGTACTTTCGACCAAGCCTGTTGGCGCAGACCATGTTAACCATTGTCCCTGCAATAGCACCTCCTTGAAACGAAGACACCACTCCTCCGGTCACCGTGCCACTAGGGTTGCCAAAGTATTCCTTAAAAGTGGACAAGGAGATGGTTGAGGTGATGATACCACTGTCATAGCCGAAAAGGAACCCTGCATCATACTTTGATCAGCAACCCTGATATCAAGCCATAACGTATGAAGATCCAGTATTACCTCCCACGGCCAGGAAGAGGGCGGAGAATACTGTTTGTGCATGTCCCATGGCTAATGCTGTGACTGGTACACTCTCTAGGATTCTGAGTGATGGGCAGTAAGACTTCTTTAAGAAGAGGTCATCTGCGTCTACTTAAAAACCTTCCCCAGTACACTTGAGGGCATTGAACCCCAGATCGGGGAAATGCCCGTGGGGAGACAACGGACAACATTAAACCGAACCTTTACTGTGGAGAGGCAACGGGCATGGTACCGGCCATGGACTAGTATTGGAGAGAGAAGGGCTAGCGGGCCCCGACCTAGCCGTACCACGCACCCGAAAACGGGGCCCCCGATGTCTAGAGGAGATAAATCACGCCGCCAGGCCGCCACGGTCGCTCTGACTCGGGAAGGATGAGCCCGACGGTATCCATGCAGATTTAGAGGGGATGCCAAAAACTCTCAATCGTTCGGCAAGTCCACCGGCTTTCGTTGTTCGGAGTATTCCGACGCCAACGGCCGACGTGGTCATACCAACCTTAGATTATTTAATGCAAGATGCGGCCTCGTGTGGCTCTTGATTCTCCCCTTTTTGCTTGGACACGTCACTTGGCACTTTCGTATCGTCGTCATGGAAATCATTCGCTGCGGTATTCATGGCTTCCACGAGGTCATCGGCATTGACACCGACGAGATCAGGTTCTTCTGGGCATTGCACTCCGACAATGAGCATGCCAGGCAAACTGCCTATCGGGTGATTGTATCCACCGACCGCGAGAATTTGGAGTCGAATGGTGTGTGTTGGGATTCTGGGCGCGTTGAGAGCGGCACTCTGAGGAACATCAAATGCAGCACTCCCTTCCAGTCAACTACTTTCCATTACTGGCAGGTAACGGTTTGGTATCAGGATGGAAAATCCTGTCAGAGTGCAATCAATGAGTTTTACACATCGTATACTCGCTCGTCGAGGTTGTTACCGCCGTATAGCATGAATCAAACCTATGTGAGCACGCCTAGTTGCCATTGTTCTTATCAGTTCTTCTCACTCATTTCGGCAGATGCCACATAGTAGTCTCATATTCCGCACTTGGTTTGAAGATGAGCCAAACCGATGGAAGGCAGTGTGGGTGGGTGATGGCGGAGATAAGCCCATTTATTTAAGGAAGTCCATCCAGCTGGCTCGACAGCCCTCTCGCGTTGTTATGCTTGCATCGGGACTGGGGCATTTCAATCTCTCCGTGAATGGAAGCGCAGCATCTAACCACGTACTCGACCCTGGCTGGACAAACTATCACCGATCTGTCCAGTTTGTTGGCTACGACTTGACTTCTCAATGGCAACAGGGAGAGAATGTCATCGGGGCTCATATTGGCAACGGTTTCTATGCAGGAGATCAAGGAGACCGCTTCTTTTGGCCCACATATGAAGACAACACTTTCGTTCGATATGGGAACGAACTATGTTTCTTCGCCGAGATTCACCTGCATTATGCAGATGGAACCCATGAGACCATCATTTCGGACCCTACGTGGAAGGTCAGGAGGAGTGCAACTACCCTGGCCAACATTTACGCCTCAGAAGACTTAGATAGACGACTGTACCCAACCGGATGGGACTCTCCTGGATATGATGATGGAGAGTGGTCAACCGCAAAGCCTTTGACTGGCCCAAGAGGCAAACTAAGCTACCAGAACCAGCCCCCAGTTGCCCTACATAATACTTTCAACCCTATAAAACGCCAGGTCACTCGCCCTGGTGTTATTGTTTATGACTTGGGACAAAATTCTAGTATCATGGTGCAATTGGAAGTTAGTGGACCATCAGGGTCAGAGGTTATTGTTCGCTACTCCGAGAACCTTGACGACAAGGGAGAGGTTTTCATGCCGGACCCCTTGTTCAAGGAATTCGAGCATAATGTATACTCCAAGGTCATTCTTGCTGGAGAAGGTCGCGAGAGCTGGACTCCTGACTTCAGCTTTACCAGCGCTCGGTATATACAAGTCGAGGGGGTCTCGGAATCCGATAATGATAACCTTCCCACCATTCATTCTCTGAACGCTCGACATGTGTCATCTGCTGCACGACAGCTCGGGTATCTCAAGACTGATAAGGAAGACGTCAATGCCCTCATTAATGCTTGTTACTGGACGTTCTCCAGTAACATCTTTAGCTACCATACCGATTGCCCGCAGATTGAGAAGTTTGGTTGGCTGGAAGTCACATCGCTCCTTGCACCTGCCACACAGTATATCCGTGACATGGAAGCAGTGTACTCCAAGATCTTGGACGATATCATCGATGCTCAGGAGCCAAATGGACTGGTACCTACAATGGCCCCAGAGATTCGATATATGTGTGGTCCACTCCATGATACGATCACCTGGGGCTGTGCTGTGTGCTTCCTTCCTGAGTTGATCAAACGCTACTACGGGTCTACCCACGTATTCTCCAAGATATATCAGCCTTGCGTGCGGTATATGGAGTATATGAAGACCAAGGAGCGAAAAGGGGGTCTGATCGAGCATGGTTTGGGTGACTGGGGCTATGATATAGCCTTTGGTAACCATCAAGCTAATATTGAGACCGCTGTCTACTATCGCTGTCTCTGCAATGTGGCTATGATGGCAAGAGAGCTCGGCTTTACCGAAGATGCTACTCGATATGATGACTGGGCTGCACACATCTACGACATCTACAATTCTCACCTTCTCGTCTCCAACAAAGCTGAATATCCCTACGCCTTCTATACGTCGCTAGACAATCCAGGAACTCATGACCGCACGATGGTTAATCAGGCGATTGCGCTGCAGTTCGGCCTGGTGCCCGTAGAATATCGCGCTGATGTGTTTCAAGCATTCATTGCTGCCGTTGAAGAGTCAGGGTCCAGAATTCGTGCCGGGGAGATTGGGCTGAAGTACCTCTGGAGCACATTTGCCGAGTCCGAGGTAGATCGCCCCGACTTGGTCCTCGCTATGGCCCGGCAGGAAGAGCACCCCAGCTACATGCGGTTTATACGGCGGGGTGAGACTACCCTCTCTGAATTCTGGCAGGATGCTTGCCGGTCCAAATGTCACGATATGCTTGGGACGATTTACGAATGGCTCTACTCCGCGGTGCTGGGGGTACAGCCCGTAGGCGACGCATACAGCACATGGACACTGCGACCACCGATTCGGAGCGAGTTCGATTTCGTTGAAGGAGAGGTTGAGTGTCCGTACGGCCTGATCCGGGTGTGCTTTGATCGTAGGCAGACGGAGGGAACGAGTGCTCGGCTGGAGGTTAGGGTACCGACCAGCACAGTCTGTACACTGCAGTTTCCTTCCAGTGGTAGTTCTGCGGAGATCCGAAGGAATGGAAGTCATGAGTCAAAGAAGGTAATTGGACCAGAAGTGGTTTTGATGCCTGGTGTATATAGTTGCCTGATTTGGCCTTAAGGCCCGAAGTATGGCATGTGAAGGTCATGGCCGGAATTTATGGAGTTATGCCGCCAACGTGAAATAGAAAATAAAACATCGATAGGAATGAGTGCTATGGCTATTGTGTGGGCATTATAAATATTTAATCAGAATTATTTTTCAATTTTTATTTTATTTTGTTGGGCCTATATCTATCCCAAAAACCCTCCTCTTTCGCAGATCATTCGGCGACTACGTATTTCATCGAGATAGCCGAGGTCACGAGCAACCCCAGACTGCGTCCCATCATTCTCCATCTTCTCCAGCCCACATCTAGCTGATTCTCCACACTTCACACGGTGTGTATTCAAATACACCCAGCGCAGGAAATTCTTTCAGGGAAATTTGATGCATGATGGAGCCCGGTTCCGCACGCGACCCTGACGTGCAGGCTCACGTTCAGCCTGTTGTTCGCGAAGCTCTCCGCATTTCGCTCAGTGCCAAGGAATACAAGATCCTCCACGACTATGTTGTTCGGCGCGCTCCGGTAAGAGTTCAGTCTAAACTGCCCTCTCCGTCACGATATGAAGCCATCGTTCGCTCCAAAAATAAGCACAATGAAGCGGCTCTTCGCGCCTCTATCCGCGTCTTCCTCATCTCTGGCGCGTTGTTGAGGTTCATCGACTGGGCAGTTACGAGAGTTCGAGGTGACTTGACCAAGTAAGCTCTCAGTCGGAATTAGAGATGAAGTATGGCCTTCGAAAACAATATCTTGGCTAACATCCTGACCTTATGCTTTCAGAAAGAGAGAACGTATCTCTATCCTTCGCTCTCCCAACTTTCGCCTATCTGCCTCCCTCTCGCTCGTCCTCCTCCTTCACAGACTCCTACATCGCTTTTTCGCCCGACTGCGCGCGAACCTTCGCACCGAAGAAGCCCAGCCCTTCCGAAACCGAAACCCCCGAGTGTCTAAAGCACTGACATCGCGCTATGCGCCCGCTGTTGGAGCCAGTTTGGCTGGTTTCGCTCTGGGAATATGCCCCCAGAATCAGCTACGGATGACGGCCGCGATTTACACGGCTACTCGGAGCTTGGAGTTTCTATTCAATACCGCGGACGAGAAAGGATGGCTCGAGAACCGACCTTCATGGTTTGGAAGTTGGTTAATGATGCCCCTGTCATGCGCACAGCTCTTCCACGCGTTTGTCTTTGATCGGGAGGCTACACCTAAGGTTGGCTTAAGTTCCTATCAACCAATAGTCTTGAACATGTATACTGATTAAATACAGTGGCTCGGAAATGTCATTTTCAGACTCTCCTCAGGGTACATTTCTGATCGTCCCGAGAGCTTGCCCGCGGAGTTTTCTTGGCCAGGAAAGGAGGACGTAGTTGACTCGCTTGCAACTGTTGCTAATCTGAGGTGGCCGTATGTTCATGCTAAACAACTACACTTGACTGCTTCCCATCTAATCTTTTTAATCAGCGCATTTATTTCGCCAATTTTACATCCCGGAAACCCTAATACCTTGCCAGCAGCTGTCAAGTCCATCTCACCAATTACTGGACCTGCCCATCCGTCTATTTCAAGCCTGTCTTGCGCGTTGCTCCATCCAAACAGTCCCAGCTGTGGCACAGCTTTCCTGCACAATATTCTTCTCTCAATCCCCCGCCTGGCTCGTTTCCTGACAACCATCACCTTAGCGCTATCTGTACTAAAGTTCAAGAAGATGATGGCCCATCCTATAACTTCAATTAACACTCTCTCGAAGAAAATCATCACTTTGACAGCAGTTCTCTCCGCGTCTGTCGGTTCCGCTTGGGGCAGCGTCTGCCTATGGAACTCACTACTCCCGCGCTCTGTGCTACCAACGAACCGCTTCTTCCTGAGCGGTGCACTCGCGGGTATGCCATTTGCTTTCCTTGCAAATAGCCGGAGCGTTTTCCTGTACTTCTTTCGAGCTGCTGTGGATTCGGCATGGAAGACAGGGGTCAAGCGTGGACTTTGGAAAGGTTGGAAGGGGGGTGACCTCCTCATACTCGTGCTCTCCTGGGCACTTATGGGCTCTATCTTGGAAGCCAGGCCGAATGCTGTTCAAGGCAGAGGTGTGCGGAAAGCCATGGCATGGATGAGGGGTGATGGTCTGGTGGATCCGGTCGATATTGCAGCAAAGAAGAAGTTGAAGAAGGCCAAGAAGACTGAGGGTGAGCCTTGAGTTGTCGTTGATGTGAATTCCCTACTGTGCTATGTCTTACCATTGTTCCTCCTAATCGGGGCACAGCCAATCCCGATTCCTCTCCTCCCACGGCATCCCTCGTCTCCCCTATGGCAACACTTATGTCTTGATTTTATTTACAAGCGTGAAGTACACAAACTGGCACGCTTTTTTGTTGATACCACATGATGCCCAGAAACATATCTATTGGCCTTTAATTGTATTGGTAAGCCTGCGATCTTACCGCTATCACTTTCCAAAGAATGCTATGCTGATTTCCGTAGATCTTTGCTTGTAGCTTGGATACTTGGGCCTCCTTAATCTCCCTTTCTTTAAAGGTCCATTTTTTGCAAGTTTCAGCGATATGTCAAGGGAACATTTGATCGGAAATAGTCAGTAGCAATAAGTTATGGTTAGTACGGGCCTATGGAGGTATATCCTTCTCTAGTGTCTGTCATAACAAACGGCACTATATGGACGTTAAACTTGATCAACAATTAATAATAATCATATATTCTTCTCTTGTGAGCTTTTCTAAAGTAGAAAGAGAAAGGGGCCAAAAAAAAAGGCGCAAAAGATATCTTCCGTTGCGGGGAATCGAACCCCGATCTCCTGTGTGAAAGACAGGTATGATAGCCGTTACACTACAACGGATGTTGATACTTAACTGTTTTTGTCTTTGATCTATGATGGCAAACACAATTATTTTGATTTTATATTACGAATAATCCGGGGGACTCAATTGCGGAGTGATTTACCCCAACCAGCCCCCGTTGTATATCAAGCAACAACCTTCACCGCAGCTTTCCCCAGTCTTTCAATACCGTAATCCATCCACCGTCATTTGTCTTCGCTAGGGTCACCAACACTATTCCCCCTAACTGAACCACTCTCGGATTTCAATTATTGTGGGGTCTACTCACGATGCGGGCCCCAGGAACCTCTTTTCCGACCACTCCTTCATGTCTGGATTCCGGGGTAGAGGCGGTTATGAGGGCAGCCAAACGGGGCAATTGAATTTCCATGCTGCAGTCTTGGACTTGGCAAGCTACAGCTCCTTCTCCTCGCTCATCCTACTGGCCCAATTGATTTCTATCCCAACCTGTCTCTTATCGGCTTCTCCATTCCTAAATCCCTGAATGCTGGGGCAAACAGACCGACGTTACCTCTAGAACGCCACGATTTCCGACCGAGTAAATTCTTTCTTTCTCCTCCGAGAGCTGCCTTCCAACAACTATTTAAACTCATCTTCACATTCATTCCCTACTCTTGTACCTCCTATACTTTCTCGCACCTCACCTCCCATTCCTATAATGTCTGCCACGAAGTTGAAAATCGGCTGTGCTGGCCTTGGTCGCATGGGCAAGCGCCATGCCCTGAATTTCCTTGAGCGTACTCCCCGCGCCGAGCTGGTCGCTGCCAGCTCCCCAGATGATGCAGAGTTGGAATGGGCCAAGGTCCATCTCGCACCATATGGCGTGAAGCTCTACAAGAATTACGAGGATATGCTCCGACACGAAGGATTAGAAGCAGTGGTCGTTGCGTCGGCCACTGCCGTTCATGCCGAGCAAGCCATCAAGGCCATTGATGCTGACAAGCACGTTCTGTGCGAAAAGCCTTTGTCTACTAGCGTTGAGATCGTATGTAGCCTCTGTTTCCTGCTCTTTCCCATTTTACCAATCATCTAGGTAACTAACAATCTTGCTGTCAGTCCCAATCCGTCCTCGACGCCGCGTCCAAGAAGCCCCATCTCAAGGTGATGTGTGGATTTTCCCGTCGTTTCGACGCTTCCTACCGGGATGCATTCAGCAAGATGAGCGCCGGCACAATTGGCTCGCCTTCAGTTATGCGGAGTCAGACATGTGACAAGCTAGACCCCAGCGGGTTCTTCGTCGCCTATGCCGAGTTCTCCGGTGGTATTTTCGTTGACTGCTCCATCCACGACATCGACCTTGCCCTCTGGTTCTTCGGTCAAGATAGCAAAGTCAAGTCTGTATCCGCTGTCGGCATCACGGCCGTTGAGCCGGATCTGCGCAAGCACAACGACCGTGACAACGCCGTCGGACTGGTCGAGTTCTACAATGGCAAGATCGCTTACTTCTACGCTTCCCGCATGATGGCCGCCGGCCAAGAAGATACCACCGAAATTATTGGCACCCAGGGCAAGCTGAGCGTCAACACCCAGCCGGCTCTAAACCTTGTCAACATCTTCGACAGCACCGGTATCCGTCGCGAGATTCCTCAGCACTACTATGACCGCTTTGAGTATGCCTTCGTCACCGAGGCCAACGAGTTCACCGCTTGTTGTCTCGAAAACGCTCCTGTCCCACTGAGACTTGATGGTGCTGTCCAGGCCGTCCGGATTGGAGCTGCGCTCCAGGAATCCCTCGTCACCGGCGAGAAGATCTTCTTTGACGAGGCAGGTAACCGGGTTCAGAAGTCGCGGCTATAGATCGTACGCTTTATGACTTGATTTAGACTATTATCTATTAATGAATACCAATCTGAATGGCCATTAGAGTATAGAGTGTCGGATTTCCCTATCCTTCTATCTACGCTCTCACTAGTGAACAAACGCTTTGGATATTCTCACCCATAAGCTACCCATCGTTGTGCACTATTTCTATGTGTCAAAACGCCACCATGTCTTCTCTCGCTCAGTAATATATTGCCCAAAACAGATACACTTACATACCGAGAATCCAACCAACAAACTATACACACTAGCATATGCAGATATTCCCCATAGTCACACGCACAGGCACATAGTCCTAAAAAATAAAAAATAAAAAATAAAAAAACCTCCACATGTGAGCCGACCCGAGACTGATTTGTTGAACGGCGGTAGATCACCGACACACCCGGGAACCCGTTTCCGACTACAAGGTTTAATGCCAAGAGATGCTCTAGGGTTCACGCTGCAGTATTATATCATGGTTAGATGGGCTATTATTAGTATTGGATTGTGGCTGTCTGCTAACAAGGAGTTAATTTAACGTCATTTCTGGTTTAAGAACCCTTTGTGAGAGGGTTTTATTCTTACTGTTCTGGTTACGTTTAGGGGTTGTGGAGGCAGGTCAAGTGGTTCTATTTGTTCTTTATGGAAGGGATGGATGTTTTGGATGCTGAGAGCCCTGTCTCTTTTTTTTTTTTTTTTAAAAAAAAAAAAAAGGGCTGTTGTTCATTGGTATAGAGAACTAGGTTCGTGAATCATCGCTTTAAGAATGCAGAAACAAAACAGACATATCCGGACAAATAGGTACAAAACGGGAAGTTTCAAACGCTAAGACTACATCTACCACTTAATCACCTTGTTAGGGAAGAACTCGTCGATAAGCTCGAGATAGTAGGGCTGCAGCAAGTGTTAGCAGGTATTCATTCGATGATTTAGAACTAGTAAGGAAAGACGTACCTTGAGCTCCTCGACGGTGGGAACGTCGTCGCTCTTGCTGTACAGATCATAGGGGTTGAAAGCCTTGACAGCCTTGAGCATCTCCTTGTCGTGGTCGTTCATCAACTCGTGGTAGGCACCGGCGTTGTGCCAGGGGTAGAAGGAGTGGTAGCGTATGATAGCCAGAGCCTCATCAGGCAGGGTGGATTGTTCTTTCACGACGTGGTAGAGGTACTCGTCGTGGCCCCAGGAGAGCATAACATTCTCCAAGCCGCAGCCGGGGCTGTAAATACCGAACTTGGAGCTGTAGATCGGGTGGCTGTAATCCTCGTTGTCCTTGAAGGACTCGGTGCCGTAGATGATACGGTCATCGAAACCAAGTCCAACAGGGAAGGTGTCACCGACAACGTCCCACTGACCCTGGGCATCGAAGAAGTAAAGCAACTTGCCGAGGTCGTGGATGAGACCGGTGAGCTGCATCCAGCGGGGCTTGCCATCGCGGCGAATGGCCTCGGCGGACTGAAGGAGGTGGTCGATCCGGGAGAGGCTGGTGTCGGGGTCGGACTCGTCGATGAGAGTGTTGAGCTTCTCCATAGCATCCCAGATGGTCATACTAGCGCGAGTCTTGGAGTGGAAGTCGTTGCGCGCCTTCAGGTTGTAGGCGACCGTCTGCTTAGTATGCTGTTCCTTGTAGAAGTTCTTGACGCGGTCGCAGGCATCCTCATATTGGCGGAACTTGGTCTTGTCCTTCTCCTTGTCGAACTCGGACTCGACGTAAATGTCTTTCTCTTCTTTCTTGATGTTCTGCTTGAGGACGTTGACGGTGTCGATGGCATCGGATGTTTCCTCGAGGGCATGTCCATTACGCTTGGTGTTAAACACCGAGGTTTCCGGAGCGACAGCAACTGGCGCCATTGTGTATCAAACGTATGTATAGAATTGGACGTTCTTTTTTCTCTTTTTTCTCTTTTCTCTCTTTTCTCTCTTTTCTCTCTTGATTTTGTGTGAATTCACTGGATCAAGACAGATTTGGGTATCAAGAAATGTTGTTGGAGAGAGAAAAATCAGGAAGACACAGACGTATATATAAAAGAAGTGGCTACTATAGAGCGATCCTCAAGATCAACGAGAGATTCAAAAACCGACTAAAACCCCAGTCGAATAAGCCCTAACATGTTACACCCCCAGAATTTTTGGTGGCACCAGAAGGATGCCCTCATTGTGTGTAGATCGGATTCTGGCTTCCGCGCTATCAACAGATATTCTGGAAAATCATCTCCACGGCTGCATGACGCGGGGGAAATCTGCGGTACAGATCTGCAGCCAACCAGAGATAAGTTGTTAACTAGCGGAGACTCGGAGAGCTACCGTCTGGACTGTGGAGAGAGAATCGAGGCGCTCAAGGATTTTGGTTTCCGAAAGCCGAACATTGGCCGCCGAACCGCATTTCTCTTCTGGGATGCCAAATTTGCACTTTGTTTCCCCTTCTGTCGCCTTTGATGTCACGGTGTTCTTTCTTGAAGAACTATTAACGTCATGCTATGCGAAGTAGCCAATTCTTTACTGATCCTAACTTCGCCCCGGCGATCCTACTAAGTCACCACATGAACATAGAGCGATTTCTTATCGAGTCCTCTGGTCTGGAGCACTGAGTGTATGTCTCGACCACTCCTGAGGGTGGAGTCCCTGATGTGACCCTCCTGGGTATAGGGTATTGGTCTTCTGGAAAGAGAAATGGAATCCGATGGTTGCATATGCAGTCCGGTCATATCGCTATTTGTGTGGCCCTCTTTGACCGACTCCTATCTGATCGAGTGGGGAGTAACTAGATGAGACGGGTAAATGAGCTTGCTGTAGAGAAAACCAAACATAATGAAGTTTTGAGAACGGCATTTACTTGTACAGTAGGAGGAAAACTCGAGAGAGCAACAAGAGTAGGCATTCGCGTGGAGATGACCCGACGGAGCGTTGTGATTGATGGAACTTCGGCGACAATTTCCACGGCGGGACAAATGACGGCGAGTGGCCGGCGCCGCTTGATCATGACTTTTTACCCCTCAACCCCTCATCAACTTCTTCGAACTCTTCTCCTCCTGTTACTCTCTTCCTCTTTCTCCCTTATATTAAATTTACTGCCCAGCAAGCGTTGATCTTCCAATTGCCTAGCAATCCTATATTCAATCATCCAGTCACTACTACACCATGGCCGTCGCCGACACTCGATTCAAGCTCAACACTGGAGCAGAGATCCCCGCATTGGGACTCGGTATGTGAAACTTCAACCTGAATATTTATGCAGCGATTTGGGGTACTGAGTGAACAGGAACCTGGCAATCCGCCCCTGGCGAGGTTGAGAAGGCCGTGAGCCACGCCATCTCGGTGGGATACAGGCATATCGACGGCGCTTTCTGCTATCAAAACGAAGAAGAAGTGGGCAAGGGAATCAAGGATGCGCTAGCCTCTGGAAAGGTCAAGCGAGAGGATCTCTTCGTTACCACCAAGCTGTGGTGCACTTACCATAGTCGAGTAGAAGAGGCCCTGGACCAGAGTCTGAAGAACCTGGGCTTGGACTACGTGGATCTGTACTTGATGCACTGGCCATTGGCAATGAACCCTAACGGTTAGCCCTGCTTTTCTTGACAATTCCTTGTCCCAGTTCTAACAAATCACCAGGAAACCACCCTCTCTTCCCTAAGCTTGCAGATGGTTCTCGGGACATCGACCACTCCCACTCTCATGTCACCACATGGAAGAACATGGAAAAGCTCGTCGCAACAGGAAAGACTAAGGCCATTGGTGTCTCGAACTATAGCAAGCGGTATCTGGAACAGCTGCTGCCTGAGGCCACCGTGATTCCTGCAGTCAACCAGATTGAGAACCACCCCTCTCTTCCACAACAGGAGATTGTCGACTTCTGTAAGGAGAATGGTATTCATATCACCGCCTACAGCCCTCTGGGAAGCACTGGTAGTCCGCTGTTCACAGCCGAACCTATTGTAGAGGTCGCAAAAAGGAAGGGAGTTACACCTGCTACGGTTCTTCTCAGCTGGCACAGTATGCTCCTATCATTTCCTCTGCTGTTCTTATTCTCTCAATCTTCGGAGTATTATCTGACCATACGATTTCTTATAGTTGCCCGTGGATCATCCGTTCTCGCTAAGTCCGTCACACCTTCTCGTATTGAGGACAACCGCAACTTGGTTAAGCTCGATGAGACGGACCTGGCTACCATTGCCAAATATACCGACGACCTCGCAGCCAAGAATGCCTTCCAGCGCTTTGTCTACCCTCCCTTCGGTGTTGACTTCGGATTCCCCGACAAGTCCTAGACTGTCACTCTTGCCTTAAGTCTACCCAACAACTCTTAGCACATACGACCACCGGATGTGGAAAGCAGGGCTTTCCGTTTGCTCAGCCATACTTACTCTTTAGGAAGTAAAAAGGAAGAACTACCAGTGCGCCTTAAGTCATACACTGCCTTGGATACAGGCGTTGTGTGGCCTTTAGGGCGAGTCTTGTATAACAGCGTGGAGAGCCTGGATAGATAGTTTTACTTCTGTAAATTTGTTTATAGATAGACGAAGTATATCCCTGATGAATGATGTTTCAAGAAGCTTCTTTCTTCTCTTTTTACCTGAATTCTATTTATAGGCATACCGCTTAAGGTGCTAAAGGGCGCTCAGGGATCCTAAGAGATCATTCAACTAGGTTCATCTATAACTCCCACCCGAAGAAGCTCCAGTTCGACATCTGATAATACAAAATATCTTACTGCTCTATCCATGCTAGGGAAAAGTGTTTTTTCTGAACTTCAAGCCTTCACCCTGAGTGGTTAGAAGTAACGACAAAGTGAATAATCAGTGCAAGGAACAAAGCCCCCCTAACAGAGCCATAACCATCTTGATGAAACAAACAAGACAGAACCAATTACTGTTAGACCTTCGATATTTCTCTTTTTAGAAATATAAAAAAAATTAAGATGTTCACCGCCTCCCAAGACGCGTTAAATATTGCCCTGATCTTCTGTTAAATTGTGTTTCTCTTCCTCTCTCATCCTTCTATGACAACCATCTTGACCAGCCCTTCTGACAAATAATTTCACTGAAACAGAGTTAGCACAATAGCCGAGTGTGTGTTGGGTGGGAAAAGGATTACTGACAAGTAACCCTCCTCACTTCTTGTGCTTCTTGACTTGGCCTTTGGCCTTCTTCTGTGTGACAGCACACTCTTCGACAGCAAACAGACCGACCCACTCTCTGCTAAGAATATCAACAGAGCTTTGTGGCTCTGAGTTTGCCTTCTTCCAGATAAGACACTCCTTGTAACCGAGCTGGTGGATCTTTTTGCTCGTCTTTAATACCCTGTCTAACCAGACCTCGAAGTGCTTGCAGGCGATGCGTCTCGCGTTCGATTATCACCACTTGTGCGAGGTTCTTCGATAAGATGTACCGTGCTCCCATAATCTCAAACATCTCCTCCAGCTACTCATGGGGGAGGCTTATCAAGAACGCCGACGGTATTTCGGGCTGCAGGCCCGTCTTTTGTTCTTCCTGCTGCGGGTTGGGGAGCATAGACCCAGACACGCCCCGCAAGCTCTCTGGGGTTCTATTAGGCAGGCTCTTGCTCTGCGCCTTTGCGTACAAGGTAAAGTTGTTGTCCATGTGTCCAGCGATGAACTCAAAAGCAGCACTTACTAACAGTGGGGCGTAGTTCTGAAGCTCCCATGCCGGGTCGTGACTGTCGTTGGCTTTGGTCGCCTGATCCTCAGTGGAGCCAGAAGCACTGCTTGGGGTTGTGGTGTAATATAGTGAGATGGCATATTTGGCCACGCAAACCCCGAAGTAGAGAATACATTCTACTCTCTCTCAGTTGATGAGGCCAATGGCCAGTTTGATACCTGTCTCGATGATGGACTCCACCTGGAAGAAGGCTCCCGTCGCGGCGTAGGACAGGGCCATGTCTGCCATCACTCTGCTGAACGAAAATTGGATTTGATCTACATTGTCCTCGGAGTATCCGATGTTTGAGAGAGTGATGGATCTGAGCTGTTCTGCTGTCAGGCGGGGCATATCATAAAGTTCCTGTAAGGCGTATTCGAAGCCCTTGATCATACAGAAGTTCTCGCTTGCGATGGAGACGATCTCGGTGTACCGCACTTGGTGGATTGGAGATTTCAGGAGAGTGTCGATGAGTGGGCTACGACTGATCGCCACCTTGTGTGTGAGAAAGATGATGGGCAAGATCTCCAATGATCGACGTATAATTTGGGAGTCGAAGAACTTGCCCACTTCCAGACAGTGGAGCATATGTGCAGAGATTCGACACTGTTTTCGGGTATGGTAGTGGAGCTGGTATGATGTTCAGAAACAGCTGAAGAAGACACAAGGTTAGTACTGAAGCGATGAAGTACACTGGGCCACGTGATAAAGAACTTACAGTTTGTATCTCCCCACACAGCAGTGTCCACTCCAAGTGCCCCAACAACCGGCTGCTCCGAGGCCTGGTTAGAGTCGCCTGGAAGATCAAAGCCTTCGAAAGCGGGTTCAGGAGTAAAGACGCAGTAACAGCAGTCTCCCAGGTGATGAATAGAGCAGCAAGGCCACTTAGGAGCGCAGCTGCACCCGACGAGGCACCTATGGACACAGCGGCTGGGATTAGACTGGCACCTCATCCGACCATGCACGAAGCAACCGGTGTGGTTGTCTCCACCCGGCAACAGAATGGACTGGCTCTGTCTGCTCATGGAGCGAACCGTCTGGGTGGAAGGCGTGTCCTCCTCATGGGCCGCCTCCAGTAGATTGTTAGCAAGACCGCCCTCTTCAGGTGGAGCTTCAGTAACGGGGGAGGGTTACTCACATGGGCGGGGGAAGACTGCTGGACGGTATCTTCCATGGCACTGCTGTCCTCCTTGGGCAGTTCCTGGCTCGCGTTATTCTCCTGGTTTTCTTTCTTTTTCTCTTTTTTCTCTTTTTTTTGTCTTACCCTTCTTATTCATCGCCTTACGTTGCTCGGATAGGCCGTCGACCTATGGGGGCAGCCACATTCTGAAGGATGCTGGGGCAGAGGACGCTCGAACTAGAGCCTGCTTTTCTGCCTTGCTCAGGCCCACACGCCTGATGCTGAAGAAGGAGTCGAGGGACTCCAGGTAGGAGTGCGTGTTCGAGGTGCAGAACGTGTCTCTTCTTGTCTGCTTCGTGATCTTCGGGGTCAGCGAGGAGTTAGTAGGCGGGAGGGGGAGGGGGCTTTCTATTTCTACCGGGGACGTAGAGTTGAAGCGAGTGTTGTGAGGAGGGAAGGTAGGGCAACACGACAGTGATGGGGACACTTTTCTATGAGGTATCCGCTGAGTCGTGCGTGTCTGCCTAACCTTCTCGCATTACACGAGTTTTCGCGGCCATGATGTGATTCCCTTCGGAAGGTACTGTGCTTGTTGTGAACTTTCAAACTGTCGTTCTTATTTGCTACACTGGGACTGAACTCTGAAGTGATTTTCAGATCACTCATTCAGGGGTTACTTAGTGAAATAGCTTTAGTCATCTATTACAAGTGTTTGAAAGTTTTGAAATGCATCTAGCCTAGTGAACTGAGTCTCATACTTCTTGAGCATCCAAAAGCTGTTGAGGGCTAATAAAGCCACGTGATGACTCTCATATATGTGACACGTGACACGAATTTTCAACAGGAACACCACAACGAGGTCTCAGAACACAACACAATACAGGACAGTGATGCAAAAAGTAGGACTTCTTATGAGTGAATGACAAAGAATTCTCAAAAGAGGCAGCAACACTCAGCGAAGTGCTCAATAATCTTTGTTGAAGTGTGTGGAAGTACAGCTTCAAAATCATGTAATATGCAAGTAGGCCACTCATCCACTCATCCTTTTATGAGAGCATCAGCTTAAACTCCCTATTATGGTAAAAGTTTTCCACTGTGGTAGTTCTTCACGATACTTTGCCAGCTACGCTAATTATTTTTAATTATTTACGAGTCGGCTCGACATGGGTAGATATTAATAGACCCTTGAACCGAACAATAGGAGACAGCTTGTACACTTCGATCAATTTATTGACCTATCTAGATATTTTGTAGTAATGCATAGAAGGAAAAGAAAATTCTATGGTGAAATGAAAGAATATGGCTCAGATAACAAAGGCAAATGAAAGACAGTCCTGTCCGCTCAACATAACGCAGTTGGTATATCATCATGAGCAAAAATGGTTATCAAAAGAAGGTACCCAAAGCTGACATAAATAAAAGGATAATGATCGGAAAATTCAAGTAATACATGCAATCCGAAGTGGTGTATGTGTGATACGGAAAATAGGAAAGAGAGAGAGAATGATAGGTTGGCTGCCACAGCAACCGTTGATCAGAACATGCCACCCTCCATAGGAACTTGGGGGGGTGGATAAGGCGGCATAGCTGGTGGTGGGCCATTCATGAGCTGATGTCTCGCTTTGGCGTTCAAGTCTCCACCTTCGCTGGAAGTTTTACGCAGCCTATTTCGAGTTCTGGGCCGTTTTTCGCCCTCGTCGGAAAATGTGCTATGCTCATCGCCCATAACACTGCTAGCTGTCGAGGGTGCGTATGACGGTGCGTATTGTGATTCATACTTCTCACCCCTGATGGCACCAAGGATGGTTTGGGTTGTGGTCTGGCGACGGCGGCGCGGGTTCATAGGAGGAATCGGAGGTGTAACCATGCCATTGCTCAAGCTCGCTCCTGGCGGGAGCCCCACAGTTGGGACATTTGATGTGGTGGAGACGAAAGTGGGTTCAGAAATCTGCGTTTTATCGATAGGACGCTTTTGAAGGCTACTGTGCCCAGGAGCCCGCTGAGGGAGGCTAGTGATTGAAGTAGATGCTGAGCCAGGAGACGGGTCAGGGGACACGTCGTACAACGGTGGAGTAGCGTTCGCAGAGTAAGGGGCGATGGGTGAAGGCCGTGGAGGTGCCCCAATCATCTGTGGGTTAATTGCAGGAGGAGGATGTAGAGGGCGTTCGGCAAAGCTTGGTGTTCCAGACCGACTGCCGCTGCGATACCTTCCGGACGCGGCAGAAGACGACCGATCACACGGAGATGCATCATTGACTTCCACAGATTGGCGGGTGGAAGAGGCCATAGATGACATACCGCGCTGGTCAAATTCGGGGTATGCGGAGTGTCCATATAGGTCGGCAGGAGCAGCCTCCTCTACGGTTCCCAAGTCATCTCTTTCGCGCCGAGTACGGCTCTTGGAACGGCCAGAAGCGTCAGACGTCGAGCGGTCCCGTCGAGATCTGAAACTCGAATGTGGGGATGCTCCACGGCTACGGCTCGACTCACGGGAGTCCTCGTGACTGGTGCGACCAAAAGCTGCCATCCGAGAACGTATGGAACGCTCTGAGGAAACGTGTGGGGAGCTCGAATTAGGGTGTTTCCCAAAGCTAAACGGCAACCTTTCTTCCTCCTCGCGCCATTGGTCATCTGACGCCAATGTCGGCGTAGAAGCGTTACCAAGGCCTAGTATTTTCGGGTTCTTTGGGTCCTGTCTGCTGAATAAGTTGTGCTTCCCAGGCTTATTCTTCAACAGGGAAAATGCATTTCCGGATTTGCCTTGAGGGTTATCTGGGGTTTGGCGGCCCGAAACAGGACTAGCTGATCTGCTTTCATTCTCCGCCATGCCTTTCAACTTCTCCTGCACCTTCCTCCGTCTTTCTGCCAGTTCATTCTCGAATTCTTCGCGTTCTCTTTGCGTCTCAGTGCTCGCTTGACGCCTGTGTCTAGCTACTAGTTCTCCTTGCCAGGAGGAGCCGTTGAGAAGCTCCATCGGATCGACGTTCTTTTTCGCTGTTGCATGCTGCTGTGGGACAGAATCTGCCATATCCGGCCGCTTCAGGGAGAAATTGTCGTCGTCTGTGAGCTTAGGAGGAAGTCCAGGGGAAGGCGGCGGGAAAATGGACGATTTGTCACTATCATGTCGCAGGTGGGTACGAACTAAGCCACTAAGACCCAAGCCTGACGGCCCCAAGGTAGGCGAGTCGGGCTTCTCAGGAACAGCATTCACGTCGTTGACAGTACTTTCGGTGGGGCCGTTTTCGGCTATAGGCTTCAAATCTCCCAAGTCTGAGAACCGTACTTCAGGCAGAGGGCTTTGTTCTTCTTCACCCGTGGGAGTAGATAGCTTATGTGGTGTCTCTGACCGAAGGGCGGGATGCACGAAGTCATCAGCTATTACGCCATTGGCCAACTCAAGAACAGCCTCGGCCTCGTCATCTTCAGACTCACTCGGGCTCATGTTGGCGAAGAAGGTGCCGTTCATATGTCTACGAGGAGACTCGTAGACACTCGTTGCAGCAGATCGGCTAGTCGGGCGTTGAGCTTCGCTATAATGTGAGGATGCAGAGCCAGGCCTTGGCCGATAGCTCGTGTTCGAAAGACCTCTTGGACGTCCAGCATTGGCTTGTGGAGTGACCCGTCTAGGTGGTGACGGCTTTACCAGTGGTGGAGTATTCCTCCCCTCATGCATTCGAAGTTGACGCTGAGTGAACTGATTTTCATCGTATTGTGTTCTGGGCTTGTTGAAAAGTCCCAAAGCTGTGGCTTTCCCATGATCTTCTGGCTGCAAAGCGGCCATCAAGGTAGTACCTTCCTCGCTTTCACTAGCTGGAGGGCTTAGTGGAGGAAGCCCACCGTTGGGGGGTTCATGAGACTTTTGCTCTTTGGCATTCGCTACATCAATTGGCTGCGTAAGTGATGATGATGAAGGTTGGTAGCCGGTGGGGGGGAGTTTGACAGTCGTCATTTCAGCTATCGGAAGATTCTGTATCCTATCACGCAGACTGGTAGCACTCCTAGAAAAGTTTCGATTCAAGCGAGGAATTTCCGGGGTTCCTGCACGTTGACGGCTGAGACTCTCCAACCGAGACAAAGTAGAATTCTGCTGATTCTGAACGGACTGCGCCAGGCTCTGGCCATACAGGCGCCGAGATTTCACGGAGCTCCGCTCGGGAGCCATCCCTTGTACTGCTGGTTTGCAAAAGGGATTTGGACTCTCTTGGTACGGCGATCCTGCGACAGACTGTTCGTCGATAGAACTAGCCGCAGTTGACGTACGGCCGTTGGCGGTTGGGCCTGAGGCTGTTGAGGAAAACGTAGTTCGTTTGGCGGAGGAAATGCTGGATAAAGCATCTTCTGATTCTACGGTATAATTATCCTGCTGAGCCTCCTCAGCTGCAGCACGTTCCTCTTTTTCTCTCTGTCTCAGCCGCTGGAAAGCAGACATAGACAAATCGTGCTCGTAGACTGCACGGCCCGCCATGTTTCCAGAATCTGAAACGGAAAGAGTTGATGATCCCTTAGCAGGAATCTTATACACCTTTTGGCGCCCACCAAACAAGTTGTTACCTTCAGTTCGACGAGCCCTGCTCATGATGCTGCCGTTTTGTGAACGGTCATCGTCGGTGCCGTAACCATCACCACCCGAAGCAAAAGAGTCTCGACCGACGCTGAAGGACGGTCGACTACCATCTGTGGACACCTCATCGATATCTGCAAGCAGGTTCGGATTGTGGCCAAATATATTTAATCGGGAAGCCCGCTTAGGAAACAGGACGCTATCATCACTTGCCTTGCCGATAATCGAGGCTGGATCATCTTGTTCTCTCAACATGCTGAACCGCGCGGATAGTTTAGGCATGAGTAAACTCGTGCGGAAGTCATCATTAGATGGCAAGGCGCTCGTTAGGTCGAATGCAGGCTTCTCCTCAGGCTCTTCCTTCTTGTTCTTCTTGGATAGCATGGAGCTGAGAGAACTATGGATGTTTTCAGTGGCTTCAACATCCTCCTTGGCCTTCTCCTTGTCCCTCTTTGTCTTGCGAAATCGATTCATGGCGATAATTGTTTAGTGGTCAATGCGAAACAAGAAGGCAATTCACGGCAGGTGGGATAAGCAGTTGTGCAGACGGTCAACCAAGGCTAGTATAGAACGGTTTTGAGAAATTGCCACGTAACGAGGTTACAGGCCAAATTAACGAATGTATTCGACGATTCTAGGTCAATCTTACAAGTCAGAACTATATGTCATTCGCAATAATAGACCGTTGGCTGGAAAGGGTTGCATGACTCGATAAATCAGATGGACCGGTCGACTCACTGATGAACACCGTAACATATGCGAATCCAACGTTTACAAACGGCGAGCGACAAACGAGTAACTTTGTGATCCAGGTCAATTCGCTAGATCGAAACGGTGGGAGTATCAAAGCGGTTCGATCATGGACTCATCCCCTAGAGTGTCGGAGCTGCTCCGCAGAGCGCCAAGGAACGGAGGCGTAGCTCAACGCTGAGATGCCAATAGCGGGCGTGACTTGCAGACTTAACGAGGAATTGACGATAAGTGAGAGCGGCTGGACTGGAGATACCTGAAATATTGGTCGAATTGGAGGAATCAACAGCCTGCATGAAACGGGGGGTATGTGGCTGCAGTATCGGCCAGCGGCGCGGAATGCGAGAATGGATCTGGAGATTGACGTTCAGTGGAGGACCCCAAGAACAAATGATTCGCCGTCGCTGGGGAATGAATGGCTGGATGAATAGAGAGCGAAACCACCAACGAAGGTGTTGAAGAGAATGTCGAGTCGGAGGAATGGAAATGAGGAAACGAAAGACAGGTGTGACTGAAAAGAGGAAGTAAAAAGCGACGCGAAAGAGAAGAAAAATAAAGCTGATGAATGAACGGAAAGGAAGGGATCTGGATTCGATCGTCGGTTGTCTGACTCTCTCTTTTTTTTTCTTTTTTTTCTTTATTTTCTTTTTAATTTTTTTTTCTAAATTATTTAAGTATTTAATTATTTTACTTAGCTCTCCCTCTGTACGGGAGGAAAGCTGAGTCGGGAATTCGTGCCTTAAACCAGTCCCAGTGGATTGTTACTACTAGTAACTTACTCAGACAAAAAAGTCCAGAGCGGACGAAAGTGGTTCAAATAATTGGTTCCAATGGGGCCGCCGGTAAAGCCTTGAAAGGCGATCGACACTTTTAATTCTGATGATATTAATTATAATCATTAATGGCCGTAGGTCCAGCCTGAGTTTTTCTTCGAGTGACTATCATTAAAATGCTGCTGGTCAATGATATCAAATTAGTATCTTCAAAGAATGCTATTTGTTTATTTAGATCATCTTTTCGGCATCTAAGCCTCAGTAACTTCATAATCTAACTAAACTGAGATCAGGAATTCTCTGAATCCTCTATCCTCTGTACCCCGTTAGAAAAAAGAAAGGAAAGAAAAAAAAAAATAATAATAATAATAAACTGTCACAGAAACCATGGTTGTGCTTTCGGTTACCGTACGGTACCTCGGACCCAGTGCCCCTTGCAGCCCCCACCCATGAACCACGAATCGGATCCAACAGTAGAAGCCAGGATCAATTTCGGGTACCAATGGATACTGCCAGTACTGGTAGGCCAGTACAGTGTATGGCTTGTTAATGGAAGGGAGAAAGAGAAAAGGTCAAAAGACACAACCTTACTCCGTACAACCCTGGTTTGATATAGACTCCTGTGCAGCCACCCGTGCCCTTAGTTGGTTTTAATTGACAGTCCTTTGTTGTAACTTTCCTTGCTAGGTATTAGACTCAATCCCAGGCCAACGAATAAGCATGATTATGTCCCTGATGTGTTAGTGTAGTCTATCTCGCGTATCACGGGATGTGGACCGATCTGGGCTGAGGCCTAAGCCACGGGTCACTTTTGGCGTATGCCGACCATGGAATTGTAATGCATAGACTAGCGCGGGGAGTGGTGAAAGAAAGAGGGTCGATTGCGGTGCGGAGTAGAATCCCTTGAAGGGAGTACGTGATGAAGAGATACACTGAAGAAAGGAGGTGTATAGGTACATTATAGTCAGGGAGTTCGTTGATCAGCTGAGCTAAGAGCAAACTCCTCGATGGTTTCAATAATGTGACCTGTCGCTTCGATGTTTCGCTCCTAGCGCTAGATGAGTTCCGGAAATTTGGACGAGCGGAGACGATCATCTCACTACCGTGTCTCATCATTACTTGATTGATTTTAGGCTCTTGGCTCTGGATAATTCATGGTTTTGCCGTTGCTGGATTCTTCCAAGCATCACTATACTTATGATGCAATCAATTTTTTTTCCCCTTAGTGTGGATGGTGAAAGACGTCATCTTGATATCTTTGCTCAAGTATGGAGTACAGTGGATGGGAACTTACTTGGATACTCATATCGGAGCACTTTCTTTGTTCTGATATAGTGTGTAAGAGTAATACCCCAGGAGGAAATACCCGATGACAATCACCGGCTTACGATCCTGGACAAAACCAAGTTATGCGAGCAATTAAGTCTGGGACCGGGAAGTCCTGGGCTTGTAACAAATGAGATCTGATCAAGTTCAGCGTCTGCGACAATGGTTCGTGTTGTTGTGGTCTGGAGAATGTTCACGGGTGCTGTTGCTCTTTCCAGTAAGTCCAAAACCAACATAGGAGTTCGCAATGTCTGAAAGTGAATAAACTCACAATTCAAACGGTTGACGAGACACTAAGCCGCCCTCATTACTGGAACAAATTTCTTCCGATATTCGAAGTCCTTGATGCTGGCAGATTTTCAAATCGAGCCATGAAGCCCACCTGGCTTGACGAAAGCATATATCCTGTACCATACATAGTATGTCCAATTGCAGCTGCAGGTAAGCCACAACAACGAGCGGAAGGACTGGGAAGCATAAGGCAGAGGGGGGGCGCCGATAAGACTGACTCGGCAAAAAAAATAGCACAGTGGAGGTCAAATAAAAAAAATAGAAATTCAAAATATATCTAGTATCAACCCGTTCTCACCTAACGCTACGTAGTACTCCATAATACCTTTCCTGAGGGCCGGGCAAAAGGACATTTAATCGCTGAGAGCAGGTGAAGCTCTCAAGGGTTAGGGCATGATCAGGTACACTAACCAAGCCTTCACTAGCGCCGAAAATGGTGCTAGTGACAGAAAACAGTCACTGTGCAATAATAATGGCTGGCAGCCGTTGAAATTACCCAAAAGAGAATTAGCTGTCCGTTATACACTCAACCCTTACTACATGGAATATAGAGTTGTACTCTGTGCTACCAGTTCAAGGTCGAACAAACCCCAAAGTTAGCCTTTGTAGCACCTACCAAGTAGTATTCCATGACAGCCTAATAAATATGCCTTTCTTGCTTTAGTGGTACTACATAGGTAGTGTGTGGCCTTCAGCTTATCTAAGGGGTGAAATGTGGGTTATGAGTTGATAGTTGCAGAACCAATATGCAGCTAAGGCGATTAGATTACTCTTTCACTGCCTGGCATTTGGAATCATTGCTGCGGTTCACTTTGTCGACCTAATAATGCATACTTTATACATCTACAATGGACCTTATAGGACAATCATACATCATTGGCCAATGGGTCTCAATGCTCCTCCTCTCCCCCTCCTCGAAGTTTCGTCAGCCCACGCTGATTCACGTCCAAATCAAATAACTAAGTCATCTATCTGGAAAGCAGATCCATGAGGCTCGCTATTTTTATTCCTTCTTGATTTGCTTTACCTCGCGCCCTATTTTGTTCGCTCGTTGCAATATGATACTCTTCTTGAATGACAAGCAGCCGATCAGCGGAACTAAACTGATCGCCTATACCAAACTGCCGGCCCTTAAGAGGATGTCTAGATAAGTGAAACATAGCGTTTTACTGAGTTTGTTTCTTCACTACCTAAAATCCTCTCTTTCTCTCTTTACCTTACCAATTCTAAGCATACCGCTACTTGTCCCCGTGATAGCTATTGAATAGCAGCCGTATGAACGAGAATTAAAAAGTGCCAAGGACAGATATACTTTCATATGCTTCTTGACCTAGCCATTGAAAGATACCGTAGGTAATTATGCGAGATTAGGCAAAGTCACCTGCCGTAACCATAGCTCCTAATCCCGACATAGACATAAGCAACCTACATTATCTGCCGCCCCAAAGCCGCTTAAAATCATGCCATCGTCTTGCTAGCAGCCGGCCTACGTCCCATTGGACAAACACTACCCGGTATAGGGGAAAAAAAACTTGTGCATTCCGACCATCCTTGGCTGCGGCTTGTCGATAGACTCGACACTACAGCGGTAAATAATGCTTTCCGGAATGTTTTCGAAAGCCGCTTTAAATATGTATGGGCGGATGCAACCCATCCCTGTCTAAGTGTACATGCCCGACCATTACCGAATTCCGAGCCCTACAAGGATGATAAACATTGTGAATAGTATCAACACACAACGGAGTCGAGGTATTTTCGTAGGTATATAGGTTCTCATGAAGAGCGAGCAAGTCTTCCTACATGATTAATTTATGGTGGTAGAAGAGGTGCGGATATGCGATAGAAACTGGCTGTCCGGGGTATGTATATATTCTACCCGAGGTAAGTTGAGCTAGGTATTGTTTCATCCTGCTTCACCCGCTACCCATGGGGTTTGTTTATGCATATCGGAACGCAGAGTGTGCAGTGGAGCTATATGCATGGAGTGCCATGTATATTTGGAAGCCATTGTCTGGAGTGCTAACACAGGCAGGGGGCCATATGTGCTTGTGTAACTGAGTTTGGAGCAAGACTTCGGACAGATTTTCGAATAGTACAAAGCACTAGGATAAAATTATATCTGCCTAAGAAATACCTATGAAAAAGTATATTCATAGAGAAACAGGACTTGATCCATTTATTGCTCTACTTGGGTTATTACGGAGTCGAACAACAGCCCTGGGTTTCTCTTGTCGCCTCAGGTACGTCTCAATAGACCGCCTTTCAGATCGTGTAGATCTACCGTGACGATCACGGGACGAGTTCAAGAACGTGCAGTTGAGACAAAATGTGAGGCTATATTAAATACAGTATATTTTTAGTGTAGTGAAGCTCATAGCCTTTGCTAGTAAACTACTGAGGTTGCATCCCTCATCCGATGTGCTTCTAGCACTCTTAGGAGGATTTAGCTTATGCATACCGCATCGATTAAATACAACTTGGTCGGAGCACCCTAGTCCCATAGTACCTGCCGTTAATACCCATATTGTATCGAAGGTGTTCGAAGTTCTACGAAGCACAACCTAATACTCAAAGGATTTGACCAATGAAACAACCGAATTCCTAAAAACACATAAAAACACACTAGAATTGCCTTACCCTTTGGCGGACCAATTTCTGTGGTGGATGCCCCTGACTAGACTAGAAGAGGTCAAGTTAGCTTGTGAATTGAACTAAATTATAGCCCTAAAGCAAGCACTCGTATTAGTTGTAAACTGATACAGTATGGAACACTGAGGAGAGTCAGGACTTATGTACGATAGACCCTCTCCAGGATACCTCACAAAAGCCTCTAACTCAGGAGGTAAGAAACTCCCGCCATAAACCTAGTCAGTATCGCTCCATCCTAAGAACAGCCCGAAAAAGAAGCAACACGATCGGAAAGCATGGCGAACAAACCCCAAGATCAAGATCGGAGGATCCATCGTCTCACCCTTCAAACCCCCAATTAATTAAAAAGGAAGACATCGATGACGTTCGCGCACAGAATCACATTTAATATAACTTTAAGACCTAGACTACCAAGTTATATGAAAATGCAATCCAAGAAAATGAAAGTCTAGAACACCCCGCTGACAATAGAAAAGCATGCATGATTGATTGCTTCTCTACGGGGAGCAGCCCCCCACTATTCAATCTACTGGAAAATCAGATCAAATTGTGACGGTCGCGATCAAAGTTTGGGTGTGCGGTCCTCCCCCCGGACAATAACCGAAGCTCGGTGTTTCATATTAGGTAGATGTGGGATACGAGATCAAATGATAAAATCAGGTCTTGCTGGGATAATCTCCTTGTTTTTCTTTTCTTTTCTTTTTTTTTTTATATTACTACTCTTGATTATTGCTTCTGTTCTTTAGAGAGTATTGAGTTTTCTGTGCTTTCAAGGGCTGGGTCGCAGCAAGGCTTAACAAGGCTTTTTGTTTGGATAATTCCTGTTTGGTCTTGGAGGAGGTCAACTAGATTAGTAGGAGTATGGACATGTTTGAGTGAGCACCTAAAGTTTGGACTATTGGAAAATTGCTCCGTATTTTAACTCTGATACCTGGGCAACAGCGAAGAAGTATTGCATCGCCAAGGGGTAACAAGCAATAAGTTTCAGTTGAATTGACGCGGAGAGACATGGGGGATCAGGAGATCAATTGAGCAGCATCATCCCTTGGGAAAGTGAGACATCTAGTGATTGCTATCTGGAAGGATAGATACCTGAGGCATAAAACGATACTGCTATGGACTGGGGGATCACAAATGACGACATCATTATTAATTGCTTGATCCGGGCCTGAGGCATACTACCTACCGTCTGCCCCTCATTAAAGAAAAGAGCCAACATCCCGAGGAAATCAACTGAACAAGCTTGAAAATAGCAGATCATCCAACAAAGGAACAGAGACAAACTCACAATGCAAGTCCTTCTCTTAGGCGGCCACGGCAAAGTTGCCCTTCACTTAACCCCACTTCTTCTCAACCGCGGCTGGAACGTCACCAGCGTGATCCGCAATCCAGAACATGAGAACGAGATCCTCGCGCGGGGAAAAGGCACAAAGGGAAAGCTGGACGTCCTTATATCCAGCCTAGACGACATCAAGAGCGATGGAGATGCAAAGAAAGTCATTGACACTGTCTCCCCGGACTACGTAGTGTGGTCAGCCGGTATGCGCGAACATCTATCTGCCCAAATAAATGAACTCAACGCCATCTAAGATGCCCTGGAAATAGCTATAAGTACAAGGCTGATGTAGGATCAAAAGGTGCTGGCGGGAAGGGTGGTCCCGAGAGGACATTCGCCATTGACGAACGCGCCGCCAAACACTTCATCTCTGCGTCGTTTGCTTCCCCTCGTGTGACCAAGTTTCTTCTCGTCTCCTGGATCGGTAGTCGACGTATTCGGCCTACTTGGATGTCCGATGAAGGGTGGGAGTCTATCCAGAACGTCTTCTACAATGTTTTGCCCGCATATGCGAAAGCCAAGCTTGAAGCGGACGAGTATCTGGCTGCGTTGGCGGCTCGGCGCAAGCAGAACCAGTCCTCCCCATTCCAGGCTATTTGTCTGCGTCCGGGCACTCTGATCGATGATCCGGCAACGGGTAAGGTACAACTGGGTAAGACAGACGGACGTGGCAGTGTGACCAGAGAGGATGTGGCGATTGTGGTGGATCGGTTGCTTGCTCGTTCCGATACAAACGGCTGGTATGATCTGATTAATGGAGACGAACCGGTCGATGACGCGGTGGAACGGGTAGTGAAGGAAAAGGTGGACGTCGTTGAAGGGGAGGATGTGGGTGCGATGGTGAAGCGGTTCTTCCCTTGAATATGCTCTGCGATGTGCATACTTCTTACTATCTAATTGATGGCTGAGACCGACGTCCCGCTGCTACAAATATTGACATAATACAGTACATATGCGAGATACCATATTTTCAACAGGGCTTCGGCTTACCCCCAACTAACTCGATCTTCTACTCGAATAATGACTGACTTAGACGTGCATGACTGGTACCTACATTATGACCGTTGATATCTAAATCTAGTTTATGTTAATTACAGCTTAGCCTTGGGCGCCACTGCCTCCTTAGCTTGCGCTTTGAGAACTCTCCTCAGTATCTTCCCACTCACACTCTTGGGGATAGCATCTATAAAGTGTACCCCACCGCGCAGCCGCTTGTGATAGGCCACCTTGCCGTCCAACCATTGGGTGATGTTAATCGCCTCTTGTTCTGCGCTGACGCCAGACGCCTTGCTCTTTGCACTCCGCACCACATAAGCAAGCGGCACCTCGGTGCCATGAACTTCGCTTTCAATGCCGATAACGGCGACATCGTCGATTGCCTCGTGGTCAACCAGAATTCCCTCCAGCTCCGCTGGAGCCACCTGGAAGCCCTTGTACTTAATAAGTTCTTTGACACGATCCGTGATGTAGAAGTTTCCGTTCTTGTCTTGGTAGCCTACGTCTCCAGTGCGGAACCAACCATCAGGCGAGAGGCAGTCGGCAGTAGCGGACGGGTTGTTGTGATATCCTTGGAAGATGTTGGGGCCCTTCATGGACAGCTCTCCTACCTCGCCGACTGAGACTTCGCGCGGCTCCGATCCATCCTCAGGCATGGTCATGTACTTGGCTTCCATGTTCGGTAGCAACTTGCCGACGGACCCGATACTTGTCCGCCACTCCTCCCAAGGCTGGGTGTGAGTAGTAGGGCTTGTCTCGCTGAGACCGTAGCCTTGCTTGATTCCACATTTGATGCGTGCATACACAGCCTCCACAAGCTCGTGTGTGAGTGGGGCCGCCCCGGAGTTCATCATGCGGAGACTGGACAGGTTATATTTGTCGATGATGGGGTGCTTGCTCAATAACAGAACGACTGGGGGCACCACGTAGCTAAATGTAATACGGTAGTTCTGAACATGAGCGCACCACTTTTCAATATCGAACTTCTGCATGACCACAAGTTGGTAACCTTGGAACAGAGTCTGGTGGACAAGACACGTCAACCCTAATGAACAAATTAGTCTTTGTGAAGCAAAATACACCTTATTGACGAGCAAACCCACCGTATATATGGAAAAATGGCAGGAACGCTAGCACTCGATCTCCTTTCCCGTCAGAACCTCCATTCCAAGTCAGATGCCCGGCCTCGCCAGCTGACAATTGGAGAGAGTTGGCGACGATATTTTTATGGGAAAGCATGACACCCTTGGGAATGCCAGTGGTACCGGAAGAATAGACAAGGAACGACAAATCTTTCTCTGGGTTGATCTTGGTTTTGCGATACCTAGTTGCCCCCGAGATGTTTCGGACGGATGTAAAGTGTTTAACCCTGGCATCTGGATCACGCTGGTCGCCGATGAGGATAATGCGGTCCTCGGGGATATTGACTAGCTTAGCGGCTTCTCTTACCACCGGTAGTTGGGGAACCTGGGTAATCACGGCTTTGGCGCCCGAGTTCTTCAGCTGAAAGGCCAGTTCTTCAGTTGTGTAGGCTGGATTTGCGGGTGATACGACGCCTCCAGCCCAATGAGCTCCCCACATCACCACAGGTGTATCGATGCTGTTGGGCGTGAACAATGCCAGTACATCTCCTTTACGCCAATCGTAGACAGCCTTCAATCCTGTGCCAAAGGAAAGCGCCGCGGCTTTCAGACTTTGGTAGGTGTAGAATCTTTGTGTCTCGGCATCTTGGTAGATGACTAATAATAGACGATACAGTTAGCACTTGAGTTCAAGATAAAGATTGCCAAATAGAAGGCAAAAAAAGTAGGAGGAGGCAGGTATACTCTTGTCTTCTGGGAAGGGCCTATCTTTGCGTTCGAATAGGAAAGTCCAGAGATCGACGTTAGGAATGTCAATCGGCGGATATTGTGAGGAGACCGGCATGGTAACGGTGCGGGGAAATCTGGGGTTACGCAGGGGTATAGCTTGGGACTTGGCCGAACAAATAAATCAACTAAGAAGGGGAAGGGGAGGAAGAGAGTAGAGGTGTCGAAACTCGTGAGGAGGTAAAATAAAGGTAAAGACCCAAAGGGAATGCTTATTCGGTCTTAAGAGGTGAAAGAATACACTCGGCCCTCGGCTTGGGCATTGATAACGCCTCTCCGCATATCTTCGGATGTTGAGCCGACTGCTACGTAACAAACTTTGGCCGTTTTGGGACATTTTTCTTTATCCCATGAAGGCATAAACCCTGTCATGTATCAATTAGGGATATTAACCGTACTCTGACAGTAGTAGGACGACTTAGTTTGTACTTTGTTCAACCTCTTCTTGATTACCTTAGGGCCGAATAGAAGTTATCGTCTCCTTTACGGACTTTGTACGGAGTTACGGCCGGTAGTTACAACACTCCGTACATTCTCCAATAATTAAGGTTCTAGCCAGTAGAGGCTTGATGACTAAAGTATTGAAGCCCGCCTTTCAATAATTCTCAGGTATATAACAATAGTAGTCACACGAGAAGCGAAGAAGAGGCATAGATTACCTCTATGTGTATCCTGCCCATCCATCTTGCCATAGTTTATTATGCGGCGAGTATAGATTAAGTCAATATGACTTACTAAGGCAAAGACTTTTTTATGCTTGATGATTTCGGCTCTTTTACCTTCATCGTCTTTCTTATTTGAGAGCTTTCATACCGAAGTGTTGGATTATTTACTTCATGAGTGCGTCAACATCGAACCTGGGAACTATGCCGCCGACTCATCGCTTACTGACCAACCAATCCGCATAGAATCACAACACGAAAGGTATATAATCCAATGTCAACAAAAAGCAAATGCCTTCGGGCATGCCCTTGCCTTAAGGATGACGCCCTATACTAAAGAGAAGCTACCCCCATTTTTTATGCACTCTTATTGGCTTAATATTGAGGTCGATGAACTACTTCCTCTTTTATCTTACTTTTTTAGGGCGGCTGGTTCGGTCCCAAGTGCCAGCGCTCTTTTTCATTCCCAGCTGACTAAGCAAAGCGACAGTGTCTTCGTTGCTGATGACAGCAACTCAGAAAAAGGTGTTACAACTTAATTATTCTCAATGCACACACTTCTATACAGATCTATGAAATAAAATGTACATATATAGCTCTGTAATCACATTAGGCTGGTTCGCCCTCCAATCTCTCGGCCACCCTCACCGTTGGGCATCTCCCCATTTCGGCCAACCACGAACTCGCGGTATATTGCCTGGAGTCGCCGCCGTTCTGCCACGCTCAGCGAGCCACGTGTTGTGGCGAGTGATCGCTCCATGTGTTCCCAGCGGACAATGATCTCTTGACGAGGCTCTTCCTGAGTGGCCTCGGTTGTAACAGGAGCCGCAGTGTTGACCGTGCCTTGCTCGATTTGCCGTTGGCGCCGCCGGGCACTTTTGATCGCGTCAAGCTTGGACGCAACAACCGCAGGTGAGGGCATAGACACCGTGCCATCTCTCTGCTCCGACGTGGAGTAAAGAAACTGGATAAAGGATTTGGTACTGGTACCCGCTGACTGTTTAACGTTATTCTTAGCTGTAGGCTTGTCCGCGGTGCGGTCCCCGAGAGCATCATGGACGGCCTCAAGATGGGCATTATAGACAACGGCTTGTAAATCAGCTCCTGAGAAGCCTTCGGTTTGTGCGGCTACTTCGTCTAAGCGAGCAACAACTTCGTCGCTCATCTTTAGCTTGTCACTGACAGCTCTGATGATATCAGCACGGTCGGAGTGACTGGGCATATCGCAAAGTAGCGACTTGTCCAATCGCCCCGGACGCAGCAGCGCTGGGTCGATCAAATCTGGACGAGAAGTAGCAGCGAGCACGTATACTCCAGAGAGGCCTTCCGCACCGTCCATCTGTGTGAGCAGCTGATTGACCACACGATCTGTGACACCCGTAGAATCATGGCCACGTTTGGGTGCTATACTGTCGAATTCGTCGAAGAAAAGGACACAAGGCCTGGCAGCTTGAGCTCTTTCAAACAAATCACGCACACTTTTCTCACTCGCACCGATATATTTATTCAAGATTTCTGGACCTTTGACACTTATGAAATTGAGGCCACATTCGCCTGCCACTGCACTGGCCAGAAGAGTTTTCCCACAACCAGGAAAGCCGTAAAGTAACAAGCCAGATCGAAGACGGAGTGGGCACTGTGCAAAGATGGGGGCGTACTTGGTAGGGTATTGAAGTGTCTCGAGCAGCATCTGCCGAGTCTCGTGCAAACCACCGATGGCGGAAAATGTTGTAGTAGAAGAGGTAAGAGTAACGTTACGAAGGGATGCTGGTGTAAAGCCTTTTATAGCATTCTCAAAGTCCTCAGCACCAAGTGTGATCACCTTCGACGTAGCAGAGAGCTCTTGAACAGATCGAATCAAAGCCTCACTCCTTGCGCGGGAGACAAGCAAAACCAAATCACCAGGCATATACCCATCCGTTTTGCCAGCGAGCTCTAGGAAATCGACATCACGATCCAGGACAAAACCGTCTGCACCAGCTGAGCTAGGGCGACTATCCGGATTCGATGGATCAAGCCATGAACCTTGGGTAGATGCACTAGATTCTCGTGCATGATCGTTCGTAGTTATGCTGGCACCCCTATCTTGGCTTGTCAGCTGCTCGAGTACCTTGCGCCGCCCTTCCTTATCCGGGGCCCTCAAATGAATAATTTCACGGGCCACGTGACCTCCAACTATGATGTTGTTCAAGGATTCCTTTGACTGTGCTGTCGCCAGCAACACTACCGAAGAATTCATAGAGCAGTATTCTCTCACCATCGAGCAGATCACCTCGCTGTTCTGGCGGCTGCGACCATTATCTCCTCCCACCTGCAGCTCCGTCTCCACCGGGCACAGTTTGTCGAGGTCATCCAGGATCACGACTGACTGTCCGCCTAGGCGAGCGCACCAAGAAGCAGACATGAAAAGACGGTTCAAGGTCTCTTTTATGTTAGAGATTCGGGTCTCGTCAGTGACGAGTTTCCGACAAGAAAAGTATTTCACATTGAAGAGGTGTTCTTTCCGGAGGCGATGTGCTAGAAGATGGCTAAGTTTCGTTTTTCCTGAACCAAGACCCCCAGTCACCAAGATTGACGATGATTTGGTTAGGTTATCGAGAGACTGTGAGATGGTCTTATCGATTCCCACCATCTCAGGTACTGTAGACGGTATTGGCACCTCTGTAGGCATAGGGAATGAGCCCTGGTCCAGTGGTCTAGGAATCTCAGACTGTATTTCAAGTGACAGCTTGGCTTCCGACCCCTGTAACCATCCAAACACCGGCTCGGATGTAGCCTTCAGCGGGGGATCGAACCGAACAATAGCACCATCGAACGCAGACACTGTTGTTTGATTTTCTGTCTTCGGGAGTACCATTCCGTCCGTTAGGGGTCCCGATAGTAATCCCTTCTCTGAGCCAGTGTTGCCATATATTACTTTGATTCGTTCAGCTAGTGCGTCTTTGGCTGCCGCGGTATCAGCACCGAATTTTAACCCATCCTTCTTCTTTGACGTATCAGCCATGAAGGGGTAGATTTTGAGTGACTTGACAGCTGATCGCTGCAACGGTGGAGGAGCTGCTTCGACACGAACGATGCCACCTACCATCCGCTCAGCACCAAGTGCGGAACACAACAATGTAGACATGGCAAGGTGCTGAGTGTGTGGCGCATCGATCCATGGTAGCAACTTGGCTACTAGTTTCGTCGGGGGCGCGCCGGCCTCGTTTGACTTCTGTTCTGCTTGATTCATCTGTTGTTGAGGATCAAGCGGAGGCTTCAAGCCGGATGGTTGGATGATGGTGACGCAAGCCCAGCTAGCTCCCCGAAGTTCATTTGATGCGAGCATATCCGAGTCAACCCAGACGCGGAAGCCCTCATTCCTATCTTCTTCTGACTCTCCGTCAAAATACTCCTCGGACCACTGTCGATCGACGCCTCTAAAGTAGAGATAGCCTCTGCTCGTTGAGTCTGTTTTACCGCTCTTTGTCCGTACAGTACTCCCGGTACTCTTCCCTCCCACACTTCTTCGACTGCTCCCAGTGATACTTCTACTGTCGCCTCGGGATCCTCTTGTATTTTTGGGGCGCACCTTCGGAGCAACGATAACCTCCGCGTCGGGCGCTATCTTGGCAAATGGGGAGGTATTCGGTGGGGCGGGCGTAAGAGACGAAATGACGATATTGGCGGTTGATGTCGGGGAAAGGTGCAGCGCAAGGGGATGCAGATGGTCCGGTTGAGCCGTGCTATACGTAGGGTTTGGTAGAGCCCGGATCTGCGACAAAAGATTGAGTTCCAAAAAGGTCGCATGAAGCTCGATGACTATAAAACAAGAAGAGTAAGCAGATGCGACGGCAGTGGAGTTGATAGTAGTGTCCATACTTTCCCAGTCTTCAGGAGTCAAAGGCTCTATGTTGATAGTATGTGCTACTGGAGGGTCTAAGTGGATGAATATTCCAACCTAGCAGCACGTTAGCATGCCTGGACTTCCAGTACAGCAGTTTAGCAGCATACTCTTTGTCCTTCAGCAAGGCCTAGAACTCTCCCAAATGTGGTATCCAACTCAACAGTGGAGATATCCTGTTCTCTGGAAGAGGAAGAGCTATTGATACCATCCTTTCCAACAACGGGTGCAAGCTTCCGCTTGCTTGGCATCCCCGTCCATCCCAGATAGCATGATCGTTGTGTTGAATTGCCACCGGCTTTCCCCGATGTAGGTCGGTATTGTAGCTCGACAATCACATTTTGTGCAGCCTGGTCAGAGATTAGGTATGTCCGAGCGAATTGGAGTCCATGGCAAACGAGAAGCGTCGGTCGCTTACAGTGTTGGCATTGACAAGCAGTGCGACCAGCGACGGTGGTAAGTTCACCAGACAATTCTTCAGAGGTGCGAGAGCGACCTCGGCTGTGGTGGAAGGTTTCTTGGGTGCCATTCTCAGGCGCTAACAGGTAGAATTCGTCTGCTCACAAGTAACAGAGAGCTCTTGAAGAAGAGAGAAGATCGCAGCTCGTTATGTCCCCGGACATCGACTCCGCAATCAAGTGCCCGCTATGCACCGTTCGCCGAGCCGGCTCGCCAACGATCTTCGGGCCGAGGGTTATTCCTCTCCGGTCCACGTGCATCACACACTAGTATGCTTTTAGACTAGTACAATTTAAGGAATGAGAAGACGCGTTGGTTTCGTGTCGCGACGCGTCTTGGGCCTAAAGGTTGCTGGGGTGCCGAATTTGATCCACCACCAAACTAACTTCTCCGAGCAAGCCCACCAAAAGTACGCCCGCCGCTTTCTTCTGCCCCCGATCGGTGCGAATCTAGTACTGCCGCCATTTGTATCGCTTTGCCAGCTATCTGTCAACTGAACTGGCTCTTCCCATTGTCGCATCATGGCTTTGCTTCAATATCATGCTCCTGTGGACTATGCGGCGCAATTAGACGCATTCAAGGACTTCCTCACGCACTTTAAAACCTTCGAATCAGCTTCTGCATCTGCTGCGACCGAGGCTCTTGAGGACTTGCACATTGATGGAGACCGCACTAGCGATGAGTACGATTTTATGGATGATGTAGAGGATGAGAACGGCGCTCAAAGAGAAGGATCCGGTCGCCGGCGCCGTGAACCAAAACTCAAATATATGCAGATGCTGCAAGATGTAGCAGACCGCGAACGCATGAATGTTCTCATCGAGCTCGATGACCTAGCTACTGTGAGTAGTAGCCGACCTTTCGGTTCAATACCGAGACTGACTTTATCATGACAGTTCGAGAAGTCTCTCCCCGAGGAGACAGCCCTTAAGCTCGTCGAGTCGGTGCAAAAGAACACGAAGCGTTATGTCGATGTTGTTTCACAGGCGGTTGACGCCGTCATGCCTAAAGAAACCAAGGAGATTACGTATGCGACGGCACTGAGTGCTAGGATGAACTATGGCTAATTGAAGATACAGATTTAAGGACGATGTACTTGATGTTATCATGTCACAGCGTGAAAAGCGGAATGAGGCCATGACCATGGCTATGGAAGCCGACATGGACCCAGCAGCGCCGCCTTCGATATTCCCCCCAGAATTGACTCGTCGTTACACCCTGAACTTCAAGCCACTTACTCCTTCAGGCTCAAGCAGCGAACGTGAATCGAAAGCCCTTGCAGTCCGAAATGTTAGAGCGGAGCATCTTGGCAGTTTAATTACGGTCCGCGGCATAACAACCCGTGTATCAGATGTGAAACCAGCCGTTCAAATCAATGCCTACACTTGTGATCGCTGTGGATCCGAGATGTTTCAACCAATCACTACGAAGCAATACCTTCCCATGACTGAGTGCAAGTCGCCAGAGTGTGAGCAGAACAACTCTAAGGGACAATTGTTCCTGTCTACTCGTGCCTCGAAGTTTGTTCCGTTCCAAGAAGTAAAAATCCAGGAGATGGCAGACCAGGTGCCCGTTGGTCATATCCCAAGAACAATGACTGTCCACTGCCATGGCAGTCTGACTCGTCAATTGAATCCTGGTGATATGGTTGATATTGCGGGAATTTTCCTTCCCACCCCATACACAGGATTCAGGGCCATCCGTGCTGGGTTGTTGACTGACACATACGTCGAGGCTCAATATATCACTCAACATAAGAAGTCCTACGACGACACCACGATCGACAGTCGGACTATTCGCAAGATCGAACAACACCAGAAATCAGGGAACATGTATGAGTACTTGGCACGCTCCATTGCTCCTGAGATCTATGGTCACCTTGATGTGAAAAAAGCATTGCTCCTTCTGCTGATTGGAGGTGTCACGAAGGAGATGGGTGACGGTATGCACATTCGTGGTGATATCAATATTTGCCTGATGGGTGATCCTGGTGTTGCAAAGTCGCAGTTGTTGAAGTACATTGCCAAGGTTGCACCCCGAGGCGTGTACACTACCGGCCGAGGAAGCAGTGGCGTTGGTCTTACGGCCGCCGTGATGAGGGATCCTGTAACGGATGAGATGGTACTGGAAGGAGGAGCCTTAGTCCTGGCGGACAACGGTATTTGCTGCATTGATGAGTTTGACAAAATGGATGACTCGGACAGAACTGCTATTCACGAAGTGATGGAACAGCAGACGATTTCTATTTCAAAGGCAGGAATCACCACCACTCTCAATGCTCGCACATCTGTTCTGGCAGCTGCCAACCCGCTTTATGGACGGTATAACCCCCGTGTCTCTCCGGTTGAGAATATTAACCTGCCTGCTGCTTTGCTTTCGCGTTTTGATGTCATGTTCCTCATTCTTGACACTCCATCGCGCGATTCTGATGAAGAATTGGCAAACCACGTCACTTACGTCCACATGCATAACAAGCACCCTGAAAGTGAGGATGCGGGTGTCATGTTTACGCCTCATGAGGTTCGCCAATACATTGCAAAGGCGCGTACCTTCCGTCCTATCGTCCCTGCATCTGTCTCTGACTACATGGTTGGAGCTTATGTCAGGATGAGGAAGCAGCAGAAGTGCGATGAGAGCGAGAAGAAGCAGTTTGCTCACGTTACCCCACGTACCTTGCTGGGCGTTGTTCGTCTTTCACAGGCGCTCGCACGTCTTCGTTTCAGCGAAGAGGTTGTCACAGAAGACGTGGACGAGGCCCTGCGTCTGGTTGAGGTCAGCAAGGCGTCCTTGTCTCACGATGGCCACGGAAGTGCAGACCAGACCCCCAGCAGTAAGATCTACCACCTCATTCGCAGCATGTGGGAGAGTGGTGCGGCAGCTGTGGGAGACGAGGGCGAACTCAATATGAGGAGAATCAGAGAACGAGTTCTTGCAAAGGGTTTCACTGAAGACCAACTCACGATGACAATTGACGAGTATGATCAACTAGGGGTAAGTTTTCTTCCTTTTCCCAGGTTTCCTGCTTATAGTTGCTGACATGATTATCTGCTTTCAGATCTGGCAAGTCAATGGCAATGGCACACGTCTTATGTTCGTTGGTGGTGGTGATGCGGAAATGGCTATGTAAAGAAGGTTACCATGTAATTTTAGTGCTCGCTGAAAACCATCTGTAATGTTTACTTTGCCATGAGTTAATCGGGGCTGGTTATGTATTTCTGAGCTTGGCTATTGTTCCGTGTTCATGGTATTTTCGAAAGGGTAGAACCGGGGCAGGTGTTATGGTGCATAATGTTTCTCTGGGACCAATATATACCTCATTACATCTTGCAGCTTGACCAAGAGAAGTAAAATCCAATTTGAGGCTCATACTAAGGAATGACAGTCTGGAATCCACTCAGACAACAACCATACTAGCTAAGCTTCCCCCAACCGACCAAGGACACAATCTATCCTCACACCACCCCCAGCTTCATGCTCAACCTTACACCGTAGAGGTATGTACAACATTTCCTCAAACCTCACACTTATCCCGAATAGGAACCTCAGCACACAGGTTTGGGCCCGCTCCGTACGGGTTATCACACAGCGTGTTACACTCAGTCGACTCCGGGGTGAACACCAGGAACTGGTAATTAGGTACGTTCAGCCGGAACTGCTTGGTGATGTCGTTGTTGTTAGTCGACGCCTTGTAGCCCGCGCGACAGGCGCAGTGGAATCGGGTGCCGGTGTTGATGCACGAGGTCGTGATGTCGCAGTGGTTTTGGCCTGAGATGGGGTTGCAGGTCCCGCAGACGGGGGGCTTGGGAGCTGGGTTGGCGAGGACGAGGGAGGAGGTTGCCAGGAAGAGGGTGGTGAGGATGGAGAGGGTCTGCATTTTGATTTTTTTGTTTGGTGGTGTGGTTGGGTTGGTAGATATGTAGTTTTTGAATAATGTCTTGGGGAGTGAATGGAAAGAGTAGATTGAACTTGCTTTGTGTGAAATTGAGATTAGATGCTTTTGCTTGCTTGTTGGTCTATCTTAGCTGGTCTTGAGGGTTCTTTATATATATTTTTTGCTGCTTCTATTCCTGGCACTATTGCCATGGCGTCCGTTTCTCATGAGACAGGTCAGTTAGCCGTAGTTAGTTTGGCCTCTAAACATCCTCACGAGAGCAGGTTGCAGGAAATCAATAAAGACGAAGGCAGTGATATCCGAGACATGTCTCTCAGCATGCAGACTCTACTTTCTGAGTTTGTCGGGGCTCAGCAATTGAATTGGGAGCTTCAGGGCTGGCGGTATCGAATACGAGCTCTGGAACATGGGACAAAGGGACCAATGCCACCTAACGAGGAATGCATTAGTACGGGGTGATAATGCGGGGAAAGAAGTAATCGAACCTTGAATCTTAAACTTATTACTAACTACCTATCCTTTTTGCTCGGTATTTCTTGCCCGGATGTATGTTCCGACGCGGTGTTTGCCCTGCATGAGGGGCGCAGGTGGTAGGGGAAATGTCGGTCTTGCGGTGTCAGGATCGTATACCTCTTTGTTCATAGGTTTCTGTTGTCTGTGGCGTGAATAGTTCTGGATCAGGTTATCAACTCCGGATGGGGTGTTCGGGTCTTTGGTACTGCTGGAAATGTTGCGGCTGTTCTCGTATATCAATGAGGGACATCCTGGAACTTGGCGAATGGTAGCGATTTCGTAGCGAGAAACTACAGTAAGTGATGACTCCTCTATTACCTGTCAGATTATGCTCGACAGTTTTTTTTTGCTCAGAATGCTATAATTCGCTTGACTACCTGGTATGTCTTGATTGGCTCAATATGCAGGGATGTACTATATATAGTGGTTCTAGACAGAGTTCATTATGTGAAGAATGGAAATGCATATGACAAGCGAGATTACGGTGCCCTAAACCCAGAACTGATATTTTGAATCATATGCACTCAAAGCGTAAGACCAATTCGAACCATCCATGGTATGGCACGGAGAGATTTTACAGACGTAGCTTTGATTGTTCCGGCTCACCGATCAACGCCAGAAAACTCTCCTGAACCTCGTCGGTGAGGTCACTAGCCTGCATACTCCTTCCCTTGGCCTCAAAGGCGCGTCGAGAACACTCTCTAGTAATTCCGCTGCCTGCCCAGGCAGCAAGCAGCAAGGTCGTTGCCGGAGACATTCTCTTGTCGGATGACTCCAGCTCCGCCTGAATATCCTGCTTACTCTGCGCCTCCTTCTGGTTTTCTTTCTCACCGGAATCCCAAAGCCCATCATGATAGGCCGCGCGCCAGGCCAGCAGCGTGCCCAACGACCCCGTAAGAGTGTCTCCTTGGCCTCCACTGCGCTTCAGTCCTCCAACGATATCGTTAACGATGCTGGTGACACCATTTGAAATCACGTCATGAGGCCCCTTTTGAATGATTGTCACGCCACCGAGAGCTTGTGACAGCTTCTCACAGGCTTCGGTTTCTCGACTCGTTTTGTCGCCACCATCTGTCTTGATTTGCGCGATGCTGGGAACCTCGATGTTCAACGCCTTGGCCAAACGACTGAACTCATTCACATTCGGGGTCAGAATACAATCCTTATACCCCTTCACTAGATCCGGCTGCTCCGTCACGATAAGTAGTCCATCCGCGTCCAAGACGAAAGGGATCGAGCGAGACCGAGCCTCTTTCATCACTTCCGTGACCACCTTAAGCGTTACTCCGTCCCGACCCAGTCCTGGCCCTATCACTATAGCATGTAATCGAGACAACATGTCAATGATAGGACCGGCAAGGGCGGCCACATCAATCGAATTGGGATCCGGTACGGACTCGCTGCTTGGTAGCATGGGGTGAACCATCAGGTTCGGAGAATAAGACTTAATAACCTACATCGAGTGGTCAGCAGAGAAGCTCAACGAGTAAGCGAATAGAAACAATAAATCATAAGCTTACAGTAGCTGCAGATCGCTCACAAATAACATGGCTCTGCTTCTGTCAGGGACCATCCAATGAACGGCAAAATGGGTCCAGGTGGCCTACCATATCGCAACCTGCAAGGATTATTTAATATACCTCCCTTAACAATACTATCTGGACTAGTCACATACCTAATCTAGCTGAAGCCATAGAAGAAAAGTATGGAGCTCCCGTGTAGCTTCACCCAAGTCAGTATAGTTTGTGTCCGGCCGGTCTGGAGGAGTGGACGTACTCTAATGATCCTCCAATCACTGCGACACGCCCATGCTGGCCTGCGCTCACTGTTAACATAAAGCTCTTGCACCATAATACAAATTTTTGAGTCACTATAAGTGCTATAGAAGAAACAAACCTTTGTGGAATTTCTCTAGCATAGGTGGTACAATCTTGCGCACCTTGCTAAAGAGAACTTTTGGTGAAGTCGTCAAATGGTGGGCCTCCATGATGGGTTCTATTACAGAAAACTGCTAGTTAATTGGGTATATTCAACACAGAAAATCAACGAGGATGTTGGTCTGACAGAGGAGAGAAAAAGAGATTGAAAGGAGGAACGAGAAGTAAAGAGATGTTGTGCAGTCAGTAGTATGTATAGCCTGTGATGTCACCGCCTACGAGGTGGGGCTGATCCGGCGATAAGAAATCCTGTCCTATGTCCATGTCCACGGTTGGATTCTCATATAAAAGGTAAGAGTATAAGCATGTAAGAATGACGCCCCTTCTCCACATACTACCTAATAAACAAACGATTGGATGTTATACGGATATTCCAATTATAATAGAGAAAAGAGTAAGAAGAGCAGCGTTGCCCCCCATCTATCAACACCATAACGCTCGCTAATGCACAAGGAACAACAATATAACCATAAAACAATGTTGCCCTAGAGGGAGAGAAAATAAGAATGAAGGGGAAAAAAAAGACCTTCGGGTATTTCTCGCTGATGCTCCGTTCCAAGTCAAAAGAAAAATGTGCCGAAGTTATAACAGAAATTACTGACAAAGAAAAAGCAAAGGAAGGAAAGAGACAGAGTTGTCGTCTCAACGTCTTCGAGATGCCAATGTAGCGAGCTTCTTCTGGCGCTCCAGCTTCGCTTGCTTGGCTGCAAGCTCCGCACGCCATTCTTCTTCATCCTCTTTCCTTGCGGCGGCCAATGCGGCTGCTTCTTCGCTTTCAACATCGTTGAATCCACCTTCCATGTCCGATGATGCGTCTGAATAGTAGTCATCGTAGTCGTCTACATAGTCTCCCTCGTCTTCTTCATCCGTTCCGAGATATTCATCCATCTTTCGTCTGCTGGCTCGAGCCTGCGCTTTCCGATCATTTGGGTTGCGTCGAGTGGGCATGCCAGCCGTTCCTCTGTATTCCGGTACCGCCGGAGGATGCGACGGCCTTGCAGTACCCTTGTATGACAGCTCCTCAAATTCCCGTTTTCTAGCAGGTTTGCCATCGCTAGGCTTGATACTTGTCGCTGCTCCAGGTGTAACGCCGGGTTTCTTTGCCAGTCGCCCACCCTTTTCCTTGGACTGTGCTTCCATTGCTCGTTTCTTGCGTTCCATCTTACTAAGTTTCTCCTTAGGAACAGCCTGATGCTTGAACATGCCCACTTGCGCTGGGGCCTGTTGCTGTAGTGCCTTTGCCTTTGCCATTATCTCCGCATAAGATCCTTTGGGAGGAGGTCGCGAAGATATCGGGGCTGTTTTCTGGGATGTCGCTGGTGTCGGTGTGCCGCTCTTGACTGCAGGCTTTGCAGCAGAAGGAGCGTTAGGGCGAGGTTTCGGAGCCACAGATGAAGTCACTGGTCTAGAAAGTGTTGGTTTGCTGGAAGGCTGGGTAATAGGCCTCTGGGGACGTGGCAATTGCTCCTCAGCCTTACGTTTTGTCCCTGAAGCATTATTTGGCCGCTCAGTGATATCACGAGATATGGTGCTAGGCCTGCGAGCCTCGGATTTAGCATTAGAGGAGGATATAGGCGCTGACTGGGCAGTAGTGACCTGGGGGATGGGAGTCGGTTTGCCCGTCTCTATGGATGAAAGAACGGAATCGAGGAACTACCGCAAAAGTCAGCAAACATCACCTATCAGACAGGCTAGGTGCTCTTACACTCATTTTGACACTAGAGGTAGATCCAGATGCGCAAATCTCGGCCGCAGAGGGAAAGTAGTGATGAGGGCAGATTCACCGTCGGTGGTTAGTGTGAAGGTGTAACTTCATGACTCCTTCTCTAGCAGAAGTTGAAGTCGAGTGCTTCAAACTTCGAGATCAGCCGTCTTTCCACTCTAGCTCAACCAGGAGAGCCAGGCTGAACCAAAGAAGACGCTGAAGTTGTGAAAGACGCGAAGGATAGACAGACGATGCTGTCAAAACGAGAGCGCCGACGGGTTTAAATAAGTTACAGCGAGTCGCCATCCTGTCTTCTAGAAGCGACTGATCACGTGCCAGACCAAGTCACCCGGAAGCCTCCCTTAGTCAGAATGGTTGATACATGAGCCACAGTCTCGCTTAGAGAGGCCGGGGCCACGAGCCACATCCACCAGCCGCAACGCACTTTTCTCGCGATTTCGGTTATCCCAATCTTTGACTTTCCTCCATCCACATCGCTAACCCTCAGCGAACTCGACGTCTCAGTCTCCGCCCAACTTGCGGTTAAATCGATTGATTCTCGTGTTCATATTTTAAACAAAAACAGTATGTACTTGTGACTAGAACATCGCATTGCGACTGTCAAGAGTCTGTTTCGTCTCCGAAGGATTTGATTTCTGACCTGGTTTCTCGACGCACAGATTCAAAATGAAGCACCTTGCCGCTTACCTCCTTCTGTCCCTCGCTGGCAATGCCAGCCCCTCTGCTGAGGACATTAAGAGCGTTCTCTCTTCCGTCGGCATCGATGCCGATGCTGAGCGTCTCCAGAAGCTCATCACTGAGCTCGAGGGCAAGGACATCCAGCAGGTTCGTATCACATCTGGTGAATGATCCTTATTGGGCGGCCTACTAACCACCTACTCACTACAGTTGATCACTGAGGGTGCCGAGAAGCTCGCTACCGTTCCCTCCGGTGGTGCCGGTGGCGCTGCCGCCCCTGCCGCTGGTGGTGCCGCCGCCGCCGGTGAGGCTCCTGCTGAGGAGAAGGAGGAGGAGAAGGAGGAGTCCGACGATGACATGGGATTCGGTTTGTTCGACTAAACGTCTCCACTCCAACGGCCCTCAAAACATCCGTGATATCTCGTGGGGGAACAGAAATCTGGCAGTCGTTTGCAGTATTGGGAGGAAAATTGCCAGTTTGGGTCAAGTCTACTTGTCTCAGGCTACTCTGATGCAGTTACGAATTATGCATGCGTGAGCTGAAAAGCACGTTGATAGCCAATACAGATTACCTGACCTCCACGACTCGTTCTCACACCACGTAGATACACGTAGGCCGAGTATCAATTAAGTATAAAATATGGGGCGCTAAATTATATCATGCCTATAAATTACACTATCAGAGAAATACTTGTAAACCCCAGTATCTGATCAGGGCCAAATAGAATCTTTGGAACGGATAGCCAATGGATAAAGGCCATAATCTCAGTAGTTGCATCTGATTTTCCATATGGGGAAATATAGATTAGGGTTAGCATCACTAGCCCTAAACCAATGAACCCACAACGGGCCTAGTGTCTAGGTTTGCAACCCTAGCGTCGCTTAGACGAATCTCAGCCCACCTCCTAACCGCAGCGTCTAAGCACAAGATTTGGCCCGACGAACGTTCATCAGCGACACACGACAACCCACTGTTTCTTCGCTTTTCGATTGCTGTTCGAAAAGCGACCTTGAGAGGAACACCCGCAAAAATGGCTGACACCGAATACGTATGTTCTTCTGGTTCTAACATGACACGTTTTTTGACATTAAAGACTGTATACTAACATGTGGTTGTATTAGAACGCTGAGGAGGCTGCCGGTACGTTATCGTGAAAAACCCTTACCCTTCCCTGCTGCGCGATGGAGGAGTACAAGTTCGTTTAGTGGAATTCGTTTTGGATGGAACATGTGGAATATGGAATGATGTGGATATATATCGATGGGTTCGGAACGAAGGGGCGAAATTGAATCCGACAATCGCGATGCACCGGGACAATACCAAGGAATGAATCGAACAGGCGACTGACTGGTGATCGCTATACAGAGCTCAAGAGAAAGAGACAGTTCCGCAAGTTTACCTACCGCGGTATTGACCTCGACCAGTATGTGACAACTTGAAAATTCCGATACCATCTGCGCCCGACTCCGAACGAGCGATATCACCGATTGCATTCATACGACATTTATATCCTCGTGGGAGTCGGGTGTAACGGATATCAAAATATTCTACAATGACGCCACTTCTGACATGGACGTACTACAGGCTCCTCGACCTCTCCTCCGAACAGCTCCGTGATGTCGTTCACGCCCGTGCTCGCAGAAGGTTCAACCGCGGCCTGAAGCGCAAGCCTATGGGCCTCATCAAGAAGCTCCGCAAGGCCAAGCAGGAGGCTAAGCCCAACGAGAAGCCCGATCTCGTCAAGACTCACCTCCGTGACATGATCATCGTCCCCGAGATGATCGGCTCCGTCATCGGTATCTACTCCGGAAAGGAGTTCAACCAGATCGAAGTTAAGCCCGAGATGGTTGGCCACTACCTTGGAGAATTCTCCATCTCCTAGTACGTTTCCGCTCCAGTTGAAGTATGCTTTCCAACACGACCAGATTCTAACAACCACACAGCAAGCCCGTCAAGCACGGTCGTCCCGGTATCGGTGCCACCCACTCTTCCCGTTTCATTCCCCTCAAGTAAAGAAGAAAAGCTTTTTGCAGGGTTGCGTGGAAGGATTGGGCGTCCGGATGTGTTGGGAGAACAAATCAAAATCGATGGATACCATTTGCGTTTATTTGGGTTCATCAGCTTGTATGTCAAGTGCGGGTCAGCTGTTTGCATCTCAATATAAAGGTCTTGTCGGCATGTGAACGAACAAACGAATTCCTACTCCGATGATGCGGAGATCTCCAGTCCTTAGCCCAATGGGATGAGACAAGACTACCTGTTCCTTCGCCGCCATTTATGGAACAGGGTCTAATTTAACGATTTTTTCTTCTTTCATACGTTTTTCTAGATGTAAGATGCATCATGCTTGGATTCAGCAATCGTAGCGTTCGGTCTTCCAACGATCTACATAAATTCGGCTCCTCTGGGTCTACCTTAAATCTCTCATTCTATTAGCTGCCTGCACCCTGTCCGTCCAGACACTTCTGGATGCCTAACTACCACTCCCTAAGTCGCCTAGAACCATTTGCATCCTAGGTTCATAGTGTCTGATAGCGGCTGTCTGAGCATAAGACATACTTCTCTATAAGAACAACGCAAACTATGGAACCAAAATCCCATAACGAGCCGCTTCATATTCGTCTATAAATCGAACCGATAGAAGGCAACCTTAAGTGGACAAAGTGAATGTGGACCAACCGTAACATGTAGTATAGTAACGGTTTCCCTTCGGTGACACTGATTACCTAGATTGGCTCGGCATGTAGTTATCAAAAGTAGGAAACCGTCCCATACTATCAACACCCCTTCTCAAGCACAGTATCCACAATCCTTCCCAACCTCTCCCATTCCCTCCGTATATCCCCTTCCATACTCCTCGGATCCAACCCACCAGAAACAAACTCCCGATGGACCTCCCCAAAAGCCTCCCTCACCATTCTCTTAAAGCCCGGCACAGTGCAACTATCCCCCTCCTTCTCAACAAGCCGACCCAGAACAGCCCAAATAACCAGACTAAAATTCAATTCAGACTTCTCCAAAGCCGCCCTATCATCACACACATCCATCCCCCCAGACAGATGAATAGCCAATCTCGCGAGCGTCCACGCATGGAGATGACGAATGGGATGAGACTCAGACTCATAGACGACCGGATCAACCCTCAAATAGCGCGCAGCAGCATGCACGAAAGCCGAATTGAATTTCCCCGCTGACAGCAGCGAGGCGATGAGTTCGTCCCGAAGGGAGACGAGGGGCTGTCTAGTGACGGGCCATGAGTAGGTCTGGTGGAGGGATTGGATGGTGGATTCGAGGCGTTGGACGGTGTCCTCTGGTTCGAGATCTGAGGGTGATGCGCATTCGGTTAAGAGGTCGTAGGCATTTTGTTCTGCGGCTTGCAGCGCAGGGGCATCGGCGTGTATTTGGGCGTGGGCATCTGGCGCAGACAGTTCTTTCTCGCAGTTGGCACAGTGGCAGGTGAAGAAGTAGCGGTCGTGGAGTTCGGTGCGACGGAGCTTGACCGGATTCGTTGTGTCGATGTATGAGATGAAGATTTGCTCGCCTTTTTGGATAGGGCGAACGGCTTTGATGATTAGTTCGTCGCCGTCGAATCCGACGACGGAGTTGTAGTTGCAGCTGTGGTTGATGAGAGCTGCGTAGGGATGGAGGTAGAGACCGATACGGTCGTAGAGTGCATTGGTTAGGTTAAATGAGTTCAAATCAAGCTTGTAGCAGACGTTAACTAGGGTGTTAGAAGCGGTAGATATCGCGGGTAATAACGTACTTTAGCACTGAAGGCTGATATCGTTTCCTCCTTCATATCTGTTCCGGAATAGGCCTTGACGGCTTTTGAGGAAAGGGAGATACGTTCCCACTGGGCAGGACTTTGGTCCCGGATCTCCTTGATGTGAGTTCTGAGCTGGGAAAAGAGATCCAGTTCTTGGTTGGTGTACTTTCGCCGTCCACAGCGCAAGACCATCCGCAGAACGGCTCTGGCATTATTTGGTAGAATCCGAGGCTTCAGATTCTGGAAGATTGGGCACTCGAGCGAGTGAGCTGATTTCCAATCTTTTGCTTGACATGTCTGATATGAAAATTAGTGAGTGGTATTGACAAATGTGATCGTGGAATGGAAATGTAACCTTATCACAATACTTCACCACCTGACACCCAGTACAGCCTTTCAAGCTGCTCCCAGTTTCTAGCTGCCTCTTCCCAAGACATCCGGCGCATGTATCACCTAGACGCTGGGTATCCAACACAGCCACAAATGGGCTAGTGATATGCAGAACATCTTCTCCGGTTTGGACAGTAGTTGACGCAAAAAGGCCTCTGCCCAAGCCACCGGGTGCAGGACCTGGCGTGGCTTTAGTTTGGACTGAAGGGAGAGGATTTTCCGAAGACATGCTAACCTCAACTTAGTTCACCATTGAGTTTTCGAGATGCTAATTTCGTCGGTTCATATGCTTCCTCTAAAACCATAAGAGATTGAAATAGAACCGTATCTAATGTCATCGAAGCTGATTCGTTAGGGCGATTCCGCGATGCTTAGTCATTTTATGGAGATAACTAGTTAACTAGTTAGTCGTAATCAACCACCGACCGGCGGATGGAAATTGAGCCTTCAGCTAGTAGTGGTGGCGTTGGTGTCCGAAGTTGAAAAGTAATTTTTTGCAAGAACACGCTCTTAATCAAGTGGCTTAAGCCCTGTTCCTGCAAAGCCATTGCATATATTGTTTGAATTGAACACACTTGCCCGTACCTCTGGATAAAGAGATAGAAAGTCTTCCTTATCAATATGGTTGTTACCGGCCGTCATTCGCCCCTCAAGCAGCTTGCCGTATGCGCGCTTAAGTGGGCCAAAAGCACCAACATCAAGAGGTTGCAGAAGGTGGGAGGCATGTGTAGGCATGCAGAGACAGATAATCGCATTCTGTTTGTAGAAATCATCGAATTCTGTAGTTAGATGGCTATTATGGCCATCAAGAATAAGCAACCGTTTGTACTAGTTATATAGCGTCTGGAGTATGGTTCAAACACTCTTTTAACCCGTGAAGGCCTATTATACTTGTTGTCCAGCCATTCTCGCTAGTTTCAATCCACTAGTCTTTGGAAAGAGCAGGTCCTTGATGCCAGGCAGCTTGTTGATTTGCTGCTTTAAGTATAATCACTGCTGGTATATGTACACCTTTTAAACTGACAGTTTCAATGATAGTAAGCCATTCATGGTTGCCCTGGATAACTCTTCTAGGTTTTCCACTGCGTTCTACAGCAGCTATAACTTTAGAAGTCGAGCAGAGCCCTATTATACAAAGCTGGTTTCATCGAAATTCCAGATATCATCTTCATGTATGCCATGTTCTTGAATAGCTGCATGTACTGTTTGAAACCATGGTATTATAACCCTTGGATCTTCCTGCTTAGTACGTTGATATGTGATTCACCGACTATATCGTGTACGTAGCTGAGGATAGCGTTTATCAAATTTGTAAGCCCAGTTGACACCAAGTTCTGCAGCAGGAATTTGAGAATGATTGAAGTAATATCTGCGCCATTCCACGCAGAAACTCTGGTCAAATTGGAAAAACCCGTTTATCTGCTTCGAGTAATCGCTTAAGAAGAGATCCTTCTTCAAAGTCTGTTAATCTATGACCATTGGTGTGTGTTTCTGTACGTGATTTTCGTCTCTTTAAGCGAGTGTTCGGGATTGTCTCGGGGACTACGTAAAGTTGAGCAGCTTTCAAAATTGATTTTATTTTTGGGTTTTGTAGGCCTCAATAGCCATTTGAATCTGACTCTCTTTAGATAAAGGCCTTTCATATAGTTGTGGTGAAATAATGACGCGTTGAAGAATGTAAATTATGTGGTGAGCAGAAAATCCGCCGCTCGGTGGTTGATTTCATATATTTTTTAAATGTATACAGAGTAGGGAGATATCGATCAAATATTCTAAACTAGAACTACTATACAAAGAATTGAACCACGACAATCAATTCGGATTCTCGCTCAAGCACAAAGCCTGCCTACTAGAATGAATCATAACGAGGTAACCTGAACAAAAAATAAGAGATTCCACCCCATGGCCACCTTCGTGCCAAAGGCGGCCTAGAAAGCCCAATGTCAAGACCAAATGAAATGTCTATGAATATAGAGCCTTATCCGCTACGCCAAACAATATGGCTTTTCCATGCCTTGAAAAACAACATCAAATGATTATAATTTCGAGAAAACTTTTGCTTTGAGACCGTGAACGCTTGTCTACAGCAGCTTACCGCCGGCGAATTCGGACCAGCTGCGGACTTCGGAAGGAATGCCCTCAGAACGTGGCATCTTCTCGCTCATAGCCCGAGCGAAGAGGACAGCAGTCTGCAAGAAACCAAATTAGCACCAGTGTAGAAAATTCAGAAAGCCCAATGCGGTTTTAACATACCTTAGTCTCCATGAACAGAGGAACGCCGAAATCAACGGCGTTACGTCTCATGACATAATCCTCGTCAAGCAGAGTCTTGCCCCGGGTCTTGGCGAGGTTGAAAGCACCGCGGATATCATACTTCTGGAACACCTCACGCAGTGCCCGCTTGTCAGTCTTGGGGAACTCGATCACCTGCACAGTGACGGGTTCTTTGGCGCTAGACTCAATATGAGCCTTGACAGAGGGGCTGGCAGCGAAGAACTTAAAGCCCAAAGGCTGAAGGTACTCGACAATTTGGGCAAGAGCAGGGTTTTTGATGTCTCCACCAAGAAGGATACCCTCACCAGGTTCGGGAACGCGGAAGTTCATGGTGGACTGGAGAGATGCCCAGTAGGCGTCAACCAAGTCCTTACCGAAGCAAGCGATCTCACCAGTACTGGCCATCTCGACACCAAGGAACGGATCAGCACCAGCAAGACGAGTCCAGCTGAACTGAGGAACCTTGGTAGCAACATAGTCACGCTTGGTGGTCATGAGGTCGATGGGCTCAGGGACGTCACGTCCAACAAGCGCCTTGGTAGCGGTATCAATGAAGTTGGTGCCCAAGACCTTGCTGACAAATGGGAAGGAACGGGAAGCACGAAGGTTGCACTCAATAACCTTCAACTGAGGCTCAGCACCTTCCTGATCAGCCTTAATGATCTGCATGTTGAAAGGTCCGGTGATGTTCCAGGCCTTGGCGACCTTCTCAGCGATCTCCTTGACCCGATCCATGACCGGTTGTTCGAGATAAGCCGGAGGAAGAACAAGAGTCGCATCACCAGAGTGGACACCTGCTGGCTCGACGTGCTCACTGACGGCATGCACCAGAAGCTTGCCATTGGAAGCGACGGCATCAACATCAATTTCTTGAGCTCCTTCAATGAACTTGGTGATGACGACAGGGTGGTCGGGGGAGACAGCGCTAGCGTTGAGGAGCTTTTCCTTGAGCTCATCAGGGCTGTAGATGACATTCATGGCAGCACCAGACAAGACATAACTAGGGCGGACCAGGACAGGGTATCCAACAGATTCAGCAAAACGCTCTGCGTCAGTAACCGAGCTGAGTTCCTTCCAGGCAGGCTGGTCGACACCAATGCTGTCCAGAATCTGAGAGAACTTGTGACGATCCTCAGCTTTGTCAATATCCACAGGGTTAGTACCAAGAATGTGGGCGCCACCAGTCTCCTGCAGACGAAGGGCAATGTTCTGCGGCAGCTGTCCACCGACAGAAACAACAACGCCACTGGCAGTCTCAAGCTCGTAGATATCCATGACACGCTCATAGCTGAGTTCTTCGAAGTAAAGCTTGTCAGCGGTATCAAAGTCGGTGGAGTAAGTCTCCGGATTGTAGTTGATCATGACAGTCTTCTTGCCCATGTTCCGAAGAGAAAGGGTGGCGTTGACAGCACACCAGTCAAACTCAACAGAGCTTCCAATACGGTAAACACCGCTTCCCAAAATGATGATACCATGGTCATCAAAGGTGACATCGTGCGAAGTAGCGTTGTAGGTAGTGTAAAGGTAGTTGGTGTCGGCAGGGAACTCGGCAGCAAGAGTATCAATCTTCTTCACCCAAGGTGTGATGCCGAAGCTCTTTCTGCGAGCACGAACGTCATCTTCAGACGAACCCACAAGAAGAGCGATCTGCTTATCCGAAAAACCAAGCTTCTTAGCCTTCAGCATGGTCTCCTTTTGGATCCCAAAGAGGCTGCCGATCTCCTTGAGTTCGTTCCGACAATCAACGAGGTTCTGGAGCTTGTAGAGGAACCACTTGTCAATCTTGGTCAATTCGTGGACCTTGTCCACAGAGTAGTTCTCGTGGAGCATGGCTTGACCAACAGCCAACCAACGGCGATCGGTAGGGTTCTTCAAGACCTCATCCAAGTTCTCGAACTTATCACCTTGGAAGCCAAGGAATCCAGGGTCAACCTGGCGGATAGCCTTTTGGAAAGATTCCTCGAAAGTGCGACCAATTGCCATAACCTCACCAACAGACTTCATAGCGCTTCCAATGTCGCGGTTGACATGCTGAAACTTGCTCAAATCCCACCGGGGGATCTTGGTAACAATGTAATCCAAGCTAGGTTCAAAGTTGGCAGTGGTAGTCTTCGTCACGGCGTTGGGGAGTTCAGGCAGAGTGTGGCCCAGACCAATCTTCGCAGCGGTGTAGGCAAGAGGATATCCGGTAGCCTTAGATGCCAAAGCCGAAGAACGAGAGAGACGAGCGTTGACCTCGATGACACGGTAGTCTAGACCATCGGGTTGCAAGGCATACTGCACGTTACATTCACCAACCACACCCAAATGGCGAACGATCTTAATGGCAGCAGTACGAAGCATGTGATACTCCTCGTCAGACAAGGTCTGACTGGGAGCAACAACAATACTGTCACCAGTGTGGATACCCAGAGGATCGAAGTTCTCCATGTTGCAGACAGTGATACAGTTGTTGTCGGCATCCCGCACAACTTCATACTCAACCTCCTTCCATCCCCGAAGGGACTTCTCAACCAGAATCTGAGGAGCCAGAGTCAAAGAGCGAGAGGCCAGGTTCTTCAATTCCTCGGGGTTGTTGGCGAATCCAGAACCTAGTCCACCAAGAGCATATGCGGAACGGACAATGATGGGGTAGCCAACTTCCTCTGCAGCCTTCAAGGCTTCGTCAACAGTGTTAACGGCGATAGATTCGGCAATGGGGATATTGATCTCGTTCAAGGCCTTGGAGAAAAGATCACGATCCTCACTAGTCTCCAGGGTCTTGATGCTAGTTCCAAGAACCCTAACGCCGTACCGTTCAAAGATACCCATGCGGTTCATCTGCACACCCAGGTTCAGAGCGGTCTGTCCACCAAAGGAAAGGAAGATGGCATCTGGGCGCTCCCTCTCAATGACGTATGTCACATACTCCGGAGTGACTGGGAGGTAGTAAACTTCATCTGCAAGCTTGTGATCGGTCTGAATTGTCGCAATGTTAGGGTTGATCAGGACGGATTGCACGCCGGCTTCTTTAAGAGCCTTCAGAGCCTGGGAGCCTATGCCATTGAAAAAGCCAGCATTAGCGACTGTAATTGAAGAATAATACTGGTAGCATTCCAAGTTCAGTGCCCTCGTTTCCCGCCTTCTGATACCCCTCACCTCACGCAAGATATGACAGTTACTTATACAAGCACCAGGATTGTTCGGCTTGACACAGAGGCACGAGGACAGGCGAAGCTACGTATGAAGAGTTACACATGCCACTTCGTGCGAAACTTACCGGAATAGTCAAATTCTCCCGCTTGTCCGATACTCAATCCACCACTACCAATGACGAGGACCTTCTTCACATCAACCAGGTTGCGACCTGGCTTTACGATCCCACTGGCGAGATAGCTTTCGGCGGAGGGAGTATTTGTGGACTCCGACGCCAAGCGGCTGATGGCACTGGAGAAAGAGCGGAGCTGCTGCGGTCGCCATGGAGAAGGAGTCTTCTGTTGCAAACGCAGACTCGATGCCGTCGAGTGAACAGTAGTCTGAGAAGAGAATGGGCGCAGAGCGAGGGTGGACCGACGAGATTCAGCCAGACAACGCTGACGCAAGAGCGAGGCCGTGGCCTGCCCGCAACGAGTAGAGAGAACCATTGCGCACGGCGCTATTTAGAGAAGGGGAATAAACTCTACAGGCCAATTGAGTTGATGGAGATATGTGGACGCTCCTGCCGGATGTCTCTGTGGGTTGACGCTTAGACGCCCTAGTCTAATCCCTACTATCCCGCTTTATGGCACACGCCCAATGAGTAGAGGATGAATAAAGGAAGGACAGGATAAATGGTCAGGAGTGAGAGGAGAAAATGGAGTGGAAGAAGATAAAAGAGGAAGGAAGAGGATAAAAAGGTTTCCAAAGAAAGGAGTTAAAAAAAAAAAGTCTTGGTAGGGCGATGAGTCAATGCACTACAGAGTGCTTCTGGTGACCTGGACAAGGAAAATCGGGATAGTCGACAAGGGAACCCCCCGAAAACGCGAAAATGCCCCAACCTCCAAGGCCGATAAGAGCTCCGGTGTGCGGAGCCATCCTCTTTCCTTTCCCTTTTTTCTCTACATCTTTTCCTCATCGGGACGATAGTTGGTCACCGCCCGCCAATCTTCCAATCACAAGACTCAATGGGGCTGCGGTATATTCAGGAGGCCATAGAGTCCAGAGCCGCAAAAGGCACGAAGTGCGCTAGTTCCTGACCGTCCTAACTGCTTTAGGGATAGCTGTATGAGTCAATGGCCTACTATGGAGAACGGTGTATGGGGACTCTGGATCTTTAATAATGATAACTAATAATGAAGCGTCTGAGATACTGGAGATTATACTATGTCATTATCGATTGAGATTGATCTGCACCATCAATGGCTTCGCCTGCAAGAAATAATGCATCAAATGACTCTTGAGAAAAACCAGTCAATGGGTGCAAATCCTCGCAGGAAAAATTTTTTTGACTAGAATGTAGATCAATGCTCTTTGCAGATTCTATCAATCGAATGGTGTCTCCGCCACACAGCGCTCGCTACCGCGCTAATGGCAACTAAGCACGGGAACACCGGCATTCGGAGTCCCCACGTTATCTCTTGGAACCATGTATGGATATATTATTGCCGGAAGTACTGTACCATTCTTGCAATGATCACCTGTCGCATGGCTCTATCATACCTAATCAGTCTGTAATACCTACCCGCCCATCGAGCTTAGTCCATGGCCCTCTTGTCCGCTTATCGCTTCGACTTGGTCTCACGTGCGACTTGGATGACTGAGCCTCATACGTCCATATATCGCTTCCTTCCTGCTTTCCATCTTGGATGTCTCGCAGTACCTCCTCCAAGTTCTGGTTCATCATAACATATATTTCCTGCAGCGCCTGCTCTGCACCTTGCATGCTTTCGATACCTCCTTCCAAGGTCTGTTCCACATATTCTCGTTCACTTGTCCCGGCCGCTTTGGACGCAAATGCCCATGCCTCGGCCAGAGTAACAATGTCATCAGATTTGATTGGCTCTGTCGAATTTGTAGCATGACGGGCGTTGATGGCCGCAGCCGCGTGCTTAAACCGTGGCTGGCGAGCAAGAATAGGGTATTCCGGGAGAAGGTGGCTCTCGTCACTTAAGCGATTCAGGATACGAAGGGTTGCAGATTTTCCCTTTGCAAGCATACCGGACAAATAGAACTTCTGCAAAGCCAGTGCTCGTTGGCATTTAGAGAGTGGGAGAAGGCGTTCATCCACAAAGGACAGGACATCCACGGGCTCCAGGGACGACGTTTCTTTGGTAATAGCTCTGCTTTGGCCCGTTGGACGACTCGGAGGTTTCGCAGAGGGGGTTCCAATGGGCTGGCAAGCCCTAGAAGCGGCATCGAGGAGACGCTTGCGAGCATCCACGTAGGCGGCATACTGTTCAGCAACCTGTGCTTTTTGGTCTTCCAGTAAATGTGCCGATTTCTCGATTTCCTTCTGAGACAATTCCTGCATAGGACCATCCTCGTTGTTTCCCACACTCAAAAGCTTCTCCTCTACCCAATGGACCAACTCATCTCGCGCCTGTTGCAGTGCTACTACCTTCACGGCAGGGGCGATATGACCGCTGCCAGAACCATCCCCAGTTACATTTTGTGCCTTCAGCTCCTCGAGCAGTCTCTTTTCTTGTTCGAGCTGAGTACTTGCGCGTATTACAGCCCTTTCTAGGTTATGCAGCAAGCCCTCAATCCCATCCTCTGAGGAATGTCCACTTTGACATTCTTCTAAATCCACCGGCAGAACGAACTGTTGACCTCGATTCCCTGCACTGTCAAAGTCCTCCGGCCTTACTGTATCTCGTTCTTTGAGTTCCTGTACATAATGCTGGAAGACCTGGAGCTTCGCATGTCGGCGACGATCACGAAGCAGCTTGAGATAAGCCTGTAGTTCAAAGTTTGGGTCCACCGGGCGTGTTTCAACACCAGCAGCTCCTCCCTGCGGTTTTGTAGTGATATGTCCTTCGGATACTGAGCGGTACTCCTTCCTTGCATCTATATTTGCTTGCAGGGCTTGTAGATATTCCTTTCTCAGTCCGGTCAATTCTGATGGGATACGCTTCACATCGGCAACAGCATCTTGAGGTACGCATAAGGAGAGATGGGATTGGGCATGTATATTCGGATGATCAGGGTCGTCATCGGCAAAGATAAGGTGAGATCGGAGATAGGAGGTTAGGACTTGTCGAATGCGGAGAGCTTCCTGACGGCTTTTGATGTAAGGAGCGAGCGGTCTTGCGAAGGGAGGAATGTTCGTAGGGATAGCGGGTTCATCATTGTGACGGGCCATGGGTGAGTGTAACAAAGAATTATGGAGTCTAGAGCTGAATCTGAAACGTGAGCGTGGAAATGAATTCCTGCTGATGGTCCTTCTAATTTTGATATGTACCCCAGATCCAGATTGTTTGTTTCTGTTGTTTGTTTGGAGGTTTGTATATCCTATTAGGTAAGCCACTATCTTGGACTTACGGTCCACGTGATTGGTGACACCGAAGATTTGACTGTCTCAAGTATACCTAGATAGTTATATACATTACTATTACTAATTTGCTATGTACAGTAATGTACTTGAGTATCACTATCTTTCAACAGAAGTGCTAGGCTCGTGTTGTTGTATGGGGTAACTGTGGAGTAGTACTAGGTGAGGTGGGCTGTACTAAAATAAACAGTCTTTGATCATCAAACAATGGTATTTAGATTTCGCCTAACCACCTAGGCTGACGAGAATAACATTGGCATGCTTCTTGGGTTGTCAGTGGTGGACCTAAATATAAATTCAGCCCCTGTATTACCTAGTCGACCTGTTTACGTTATATTACTAGGTAGAGTATGTATAGGACCAACAGATATTATGTAGAAAAATACCCTGATCCGGATCTTCGGGCAGGAGTGACAAAGGATCCTCAACCCTGTCATTTCATTGTCTTCAATATGATCAACGGTGAGCAAATAAAGCTTCGGGTTTCGAGGGGCGATAATAACCTTAGGTCTCATGCATAAACAGCGTTACTAAGGGTTAATTACCAAGAAATCTCGCACCTCAGACAGTCGTCCCAGGTAGGTTTGGTATGTTTCGAACCTCTGGAATTCCAATCAAGGGGTGAGGGAGATTTATTATCTTGTCGTTGCTTCAGTTTATATACTCTCTTCTTCTGGGAGGGCGACACTGAACCCCTTCCATTCTTCTTCTACTAATCCATCCCAGTCTTGTCCTCTTCCCGATTTCACACCTTCCATTCATTCGTCACAACCCCTCCCAGAGCCATGGATTCAGAATCGATCTCTGCGTCCATTTCTGCTCCAAGAACACGGCCCCGTGCTGCAACGGCAATGCAGCCGGCCACCACGTCGTCGCCTCTCTCTTCTCGGCGCCCGTCGCAAGTAATGGGTCCTCCTGCTCTTCCGCTTGCTCCGGTCGCGTATACAGGAAGTTCAGTCTCCGGAGTCAGTGATCATGGCAGTGTAAGATCAGCCTCTGGTAAGCTGTCAACCATTTGATCGAAATCGGAGCTCTCAAGCTGAGCGAGTTCTAGGTCCATTGCGCCATCCAAAACCTCTTACGCCTTCAGATATTCATTCCATGCTTGAACAAGAACAAGAGGCAATGGTAGTTCTCTGACATTCCATGAGACTACATAAGACTTATTGACAATTGCTAACAGGTCAATCGCCTGTCAAGAGAGCTTTCTGTTCTTCGACAACAGACAGCTTCTGTCGCATCAACAACTTCTTCCACCTCGACCACGCTCAATGATCCGATAGATACTTTGCATTCCTCTCCCTACCTATCCTCCTCAGCATATCCTGCAGTATCACGACGGCACCGCTCCTCATCAAGTCTGAGCTCCTCGTATATCCCAACCGTGCAAGGCTCAAGGACAGGAAGCGGTGCTGGGATCATGCCATCGCGAGATGTTCCTTCAACATCCTCACGTCCGGGTCGAAGCCGAGAACCGTCCTTGACATCGCCTCGACCGTCGGAAGGGACTGTATTACCATTCTCACCACCATCATTACAGTCGCAGCAAACCGACCAATTCTCGAATGCCGCCCACGGATCGCCCTCTTACTCTCATCGTAACTCGCTCTCCCAACAACGACCACGAAATACATCAATCTCTCGCCCAGATGAGGTGATACGCCAGCGTGGAGAACTGGATGCGCTCAAGCGCGAAAACGAAGGACTTCGGCGCCGTGTACGAGACCTTGAACTCATTATTAGAAGACACCGGGGTAGAGAGCCGACCTCACCAGGTCAAGCGACACCCGGAGTCATTGCAACTGTTACAGATGAGTTGAACAATACTTCTATTACCGGGACGGATGAGACGAATTGAAGAAGCACAAACACCCTCTTTTTATCCGTTTTCCCTTTTTCAGAGGGGAAGGTGTTCGGCAATGGTTTCAGATGAGTCCTATAAATTGGCTCTGATTCTTTCATTTTCTTTCTTTTAGTTCGTTCCTCTTTATTTCTCTTATTCAGCTACCCTCTACTATCCAAGAATAGTTCTTACTATTTATCTCGAAATTACTTTTGCCTTCTGGCACCAGCCATCAACATCATAGTTACCTGGCGTCACATGCTGATGACGGACCCCACTGTGGCTGTGCAAGGTGCCCCTCCCACACGTCATAACTTGTGGCTCGACTCGCACCACCCAAATAAATATAACCGCCTGCCCACTTACTCCTAACCTGCTCTTCCCTTGGCAATCATTCCCAATATCTTCTACTTTTTCTCAATTGAGCTCTTCATCTTCAACCCCTCTCGGTATTTTTTTCGACAAAAACAAGCAAAACTTCATTGTCACCATGTCTGAACGCAGCACTGTCCATGTCTCGGGCATCGCCCCCACAACCACCGAGAAGGAAGTCCAGGACTTCTTCAGCTTCTGGTGGGGTTGCATCCTTTGTTTCCCAAATGATTTACAAGGCTAACTGCTTGCTATACAGTGGCAAGATCACCTCCATCTCCGTGACTCCAGTTTCTGGTGAGGCAGGTGCTGCCAAGTCCGCCACGGTGACGTTTGAGAAGGAAGCGTAAGTCTGCCCTGCACTAACCCGTCCGCCTCTGGATTCACGCATGCGGTCCCTCAAGGTATAATCCTGGATACAATCCACTAAATTCATATTTAGAGCTGCTAAGACTGCCTTGCTTTTGGATCAGACCCAGCTGGGAAGCTCCGCAGTACACGTGGAGCCTGCCCAGACTCTCGACGACCTCGCCGGGTCCCACGCCGCCAGTGCAGGGGAGGCAAAGGACGAGAACAACCACGAGATCGAGCAGGAAGACAAACCCAAATCTCGGATCGTCGCCGAGTATCTCGCTCATGGCTATGTCTTGAGTGACAATGCTATTCAGAAGGCTATTTCCCTCGACCAGAAGCACGGCTTCTCCAACCGCTTTACTACGGCTCTTTCCAACTTTGACCAGAAGTACCATGCCACGGACCGCGCCAAAGGAATCGATGAGAGCTACAAGATCAGCGACAAGGCCGCCACTGGTTGGCGCGGGTTCCACTCATACTTCGAGAAGGCTCTTGGCACACCGTCGGGTCAAAAGCTTCGTGACTTCTACATTCAGACCGATAAGCAGGTGCGGGACATCCACAACGAGGCCAGGCGCCTGGCAGACCTGAAGGGTTCAAAGACCACTCAGGAGGGCGGGGCCCCAACTGCCGGCGGTGCAGAGGCTTCCGGCGCTATCCCTGCAGCTGCAGCTTCGACTGAGCCAGCGGGTACCGCGGCGCCAGCAGAGCCTAAGGCATAAGCGATAAGGGTACTCTGAAAGTGAATTGGAATGTATCTGATTTGAGCTTCTGTTGTTTTCTGTATTCTGGCGTGCAATCTCGAACAAGCCGTCTGGGACAGGCTTTTGTCAAATTAGCTGCTATTTAATTCGTTGTTCTTCGAATACCACTGTTTAGTTCAGTACCCAATTGCGGAATGCCGTATAACACGAAGTCTACGATCGTGACACCATATCCCATACAGAACCAACAGAAACTGAAGTAAGTATACGAAGATCTGCTCATACCAACGGGAGTACAGTGACACAAATAGTCAAGATACGAATTTCCCCTCAATATATCCACCTATTCAAGCTTCCCGCCGATACCACACATTACTCCAAACGAAAGGATGTACCCTAGAAGTTGTCTCATAATAAAATTACATTTATATTTATATCAACATCATAACATCACACATAAAAGAACCCAATAAATATTGCTCAAACACTCAATTCCCCGGTCCCTTCGTAAACTTCTTCGCCTCAACATCCTCCAACGGATGCTTGGGGTTACTGCTTAACCCATGTGCCTTAGTTTCCTCCGATGCGCCCTTAGAATCACCGTGAATTCCGTGCTGGGTGTGGCCCGAAGAAATGGGGTCCTGCTGTTGGGCACCGGTTTGGCGCTCGGGGGGAGGGGACTGGCGGCCTGCGTTAGGGGCGGACATATTGTCTTTTTTATTTGATGGTTGGATGTATGGATGGGTGGATAGATGGAGTTGTAGTAGTCTGCCAGGGATGGATTGGTTAGATTTGGGGAGACATACTCAATTGGATTTGGGGGGTGCGGACCTTTGGTTATTTTGTTGCGAAAGGGGGTAGATAGATGTAAGGTAACAGGAGTGTTTTGTGGATGAAAAGGGTAAGTTGGGGGGTGGGAATGGGAGTCTTAAGTATGTTGAGAATATTTTCAAGACAAACTGAGTTGTCGTTCTATCATCATCATGACGTCTATCTGGTTCCACTGCTAGATGTTGTTTTTGTCCAAGTCTAGTTATCTAATGTGGTGGATTAAGTTATGTGATCACTCTGGAGACCTGCAGGGGAATGATGTTATCTATGTCTGGGATTCAGTGGATCGGTTAGCCAGGTGGAATTCATAGTACACCATATTTAGTTGCGGCGTCCTGTCTTCGTGGGATGAAGTGCACTCCCATTCACCATCTCTGATGCTGGATGTTTTGAGAGGTATGGGTGATGGCGTCATACGTCTGTTTGTTTGGTTTGTTTGATCAGCTCTATCACGTGATGTATATGAAATGCGAGGCCATCTTAATAATGACCTCTCGCCGGATGTTTTTCCGGCTTCTTTTTGGTATTTCTTTATAATCTCTTTAATCAGCCCCCGGGCGCATGAAATTGCATGATTTGCGTGGTCTGCACAGATGAGTCTCGGTCAAGTGACAGTATTAATTGGGGATATCAGTGTCTGGAATGCGTGGAGTACAATTGGCATGAGGAATAAGGAAGAGAAGACTTTTGGGGACATTCGGAGAAACGGCCATAGAAAGCCGCGATGATTGCCACAACAAAATAAAAAGGAACCGATCTAAACAACAAAAGAAACAAAAGAAAAGGCGTTATAGCGTGTCCAGCCTGTCGCTCCATTAGACCGGCGACTTGAGATATCTCAATAAAGAAAGCTGCTCCAAAAACAGACATTCCAACTGGATTAGCATCTTTTATATCGTCATCGGCATCCCAACATAAGTCAACTGGCTCATCTCGTCGACTTGCTGGCTTCTTTAGTTCTTTTATAATTTTAATTTCCGTTGGTCTGGTTCCCGGTCGCAGCAGCTTCTGCGTTGGCAGCAGCCAAAGCTTTCGCATCAGCCTCGTGGAAGACAGCCTGCAGCACCTGCTGCTCCTCTGGATTCAAAATCTTCGTCAGATTGTCATAAAGCTGTGGCTGATCTTGTTGAAGGCCTGTAAAATTATTAGCTACTAGTAAATTCGAAGCCCGCAGAAAAATGATACATACCCATGAAGACTTGCTTGAATAGGCCATATGGCTCGACCTTGTCTAGTGGCGTCTCGAGTAAGCTTTCCTCGTCTAGGTCTTCCTCGTCATCATCCGCAAAGGATCCGAATTTCTGGGCCTGATTATTTCTTTAGTAAAGACCTGTTAAGGGTAAGCGACAGCGCAGCTCACCTCCTTATTGAGGAAGTCAAGGTATGCGGCGCCTTCATCAGGAACATCGCCTTCAGGAACACCTTCAGCCTCATCATGATCGGTCCACTCGATTTCACCGTCCCAGTCATTATCCTCGTCACCTTCATCGTCCTCGTCATCGAAGGTGAAGTCTGACTCCTTCGTTGCGTCCTCGCGATCTGTATATCGTAAGCTTATGATCTTAACACTTTATAAGGGATAGCAGCTTACTCTTGAGGGCAGCAGGCAGTGTCTGGAAAAGCCTAGTCACTCCCTGAAGCAATCTAGGCCACCCTTGCTGCACGCTCGCCGGAACATCGCCAGCATTCAATGTCAACAGCGAGCTGATGGCTGCGATGGACAGCTTCTTGTCATGGACTCTTCTGAAGTTGTCGATGTTGGAGAACCAGGCACTGAAGAATTTGTTCGTCCAGCCCTTAGCTTCCATGACCTGAAGACTGAGAAGAGGGTTATAATAGATAGCGTTAATGACCATCTCAATCAGATGGATACGGTAAGACTTCGTCTTTGCTTCGTCAGCGTCGAGGACACGCATGGGCAATTCAATGAACAAAGGAATGTATTGGTCAATGTAGCCGCGTAGGTTCAGCATCACTGTCTCTGCGAGCTTGCAACCACATATCCGGTCTACTCCGCCAACTTTCTCGTCGCGGAAGATGTCCTCCACCATGCTGACAACGGCCGCAAGGTATGCTGGGTTCTGAACCATCGTCTCAGAGCCATATGCGACATAGTTGTCCAGCGCAGGTAGCATGTCCTCCAAGTATAGCTCGGCACCAGCCTTGAAGGTCTTATGGATAAGCTCAAACGCTTGCCACATCGTAGGAGAGATTGACTTGGACGCAAAGGTGCAGCTGTCGATGATCTCAAAAATCTCGTTGTACAAATCGTAGAGTTTGTTCTCGAGTGTGATGCTAATCACAGGCATGAGGACAGTCTCGAGATGCAGGAGAACATCAGGGGTGCTCTCAAGGGTGAGAATGAGTGTTCCGATAGTTTGTAAGACACCCAGAGCAGTGATGCTCTTGTCGTCCAGGAAATCACCATATTCATCGTCCCCCTTCGTAGCGTTCCTTTCCAAAAGCTCGCCAACGATACGCATGTATGTGTCACGTAGCTGCTCGCTCAAGGCTACAGCGAAAGGAGTGAGCTCAGCAGAGAACACCTCGACGAAATCTTCCATGACGTTGGCCAATGCATCCACATCGACTTCGTTGGCGAGTTTAAGAAGCTGCTGCATGATCTGGGGGATGTTCTGCTGCATCGAAGTGCGAATGATATCATGACGGATGAGAGGCTGCAAAGCTAGCGCCGCTTCGACTCTAACGGGAAGTTCAGTATCTGTCATCGATTCAAGAATGTTCCTATAGATGATCATGAGGTTGTTTGGATCCTGGAAGTCAAGCTGCTCAAATTTCTCCAGAGTGTCACAGGCACGGGCTCTGAGGAAGCCGTGAGGACTGCGGAATTCAGGGAAGACATGACGGACAAAGAAATACTCGACCTGGTCCGCAATGGGGCTCTTCTTGCCGAGAATCACGGAGGCCAGAGAGCCGATCATCCTCAAAGCACCTTCCTTCTCCCTTGGCAACTTCTGGTCATCCGGAGCAGCCTCGTATTTGCTGACAACCCCATTGACAAATGTAAGGATCGAGAACGTCTGCTTCTTCCGGTTCTTCGTAAGAGCAACCAAGAAGTTTGTTGCTGCGACATCGGGTGCGGATACTTCCTCGTAGTAGTTCAGCTTGCGGTGAAGGTATTCAGATGGGTCGGTCTGGAACAATTCGATGTCCTCGTCAGATTGGCACAGGATGGGGAAGATGAAATGAGCGATCAAATTGTCCATATGTGGCTTGAGATGCTCCCACATCGTCTTCGGTTTAACACATTCTTCCAAGTAGACCAAAGTGTAGGCAAGGGCTGGGTTGCTGAGCCACTGGCCCTTGGACACCCATTTGTCGATTTCCTGCAGATAACCCTTGAGAATTTCCGGGGCGAAGGTGGTGATGAAGCTTTTGGCGTACTGGGTGTAATCAGGAGTGCTCGACTTGGTCATTGTGGTGGGATTTCCATATCTGGAGGAAATTAGATGCGTGCTAATCTCCTGCAGCGCGAAGTACTCACCTGATAAAGAGACGGTTCAAGTTGGCGTAGGACCACTTCTTACACTTCCACCAGTGGTTGAGTTCCCTCTCTTCCTTGGATTCCATCATGGAGCTTGGAGGAGGATCTTTGGCAATAATGCGGAGGAACAGTGTGCACCAGTCGACAGTCGCTTGATGTGTTTGCAGGAACGGCGAAAGCTCGAACTAATCACCATCAGTTAGTTCTAACCTTTTTTCCATACTCCTTATTCTCCATGATCTGGTTCACTCACATAAATAGCGTGCTTGTAGGACTTGACGACAATTCGGAGCATTTCAGCAGCCTCTAGGCTTTCTTCGTCGACAAGCTTCAAACCGATGTTGAGCAGCTGAGGGAACGTGTGCTCAACAATCTTATCGAACTCTTCCCTCTTCTCACCGGCCTTGAATCGGTACACACGGCAGATGGCCAGCAGACATTGAAGACCAGCATAGACGGAACTGGCATCATTGGTGCCCAGCAACTGGAGGGTGATATCCAAGAAACCCGGCCACTGCTCGGGGAAATCATGCTGGAGGATCTTCTGGAGAAGCGGAACAAGCTGTGCGCGAACATTCGAAGGTGTTGATACCAAAGCCGGAATCAGCCTCTCACGGAAGCCGGGTTTCTCACCCTCTGGGATCGGTGTGCGCAGTGGATTTTCTTCGATGGGCGACCAACCACGGGTAATTCGGTTCTTCAAGTAAACACCAGCTACGGAAAATCATTTCCATGTTAGAATATACTTCACAGGTGGCAGGAAGAGAAGGAAAGATGAGGGAAGTATAGAGATAATCCGGCTGACAAAAACGTACCCGACAGTTGGACGGCATTATTTTGTTCCCCCTGCAAAATATCCAGAAGCGCATTTATAAAACCGGGCTGTGTCTCGGCCTACAAGACCCGGGAAAATAATATAAGTATCGGCCAGAACCAGGTCCCTCCAGAAGCATGCCACATACATATTTTAAATCTAATTCTGCCTGACGGCGATTATCCGCATTTGGGTCGAGCGTTGACTGTATGCGGTCCCGAAGAGCTGTAACATCCATCTCGCAACAACAGCAAACCCCCAGCAAACAGAAATCGAACTCCGAATCAAAAGTGCCCCGTCACGTAGTGAGATGTCCGGTAGGACAGGAATGAGGGCGAGAGGGATATGTAGCGGGGAGATGTTGTAGTAGAAAAGTGTAGAGTGCAAAAGTGCACATTGGGTTTGTTGGGTTTGGTTTGGTTTTCTCGTGGATTTTCAAGCGGTGCCCGCCCCGCGCCTATGGCAACTAATCAGAGGGCTAGCCGCCACGCGCGGTAAGAGAATTTTTGCTTCTCCTGAATATTTTGCCCCAGAAAGGAAGGAAAAATTCCCAAACTAGGTCAAAGAACCCAAGGTTCACATTGATTCTGCCGGCAGAAGTGCTGGATTTATTCCATCTTCACAGGGGTGGAATCTCTTCAATACCATACCTCTTTATATGTGAGGGTAAAAAGGTCTTTTGAGATTGAGATCAATCACTGTTAAAAAAAAAGAAAAACTTCCCACGTGGTTGACTTTAGTCTAACTAGGTACTCTGTACTTCTACTACATGTACAAAGACGCCGCAAAAATCACATCCCTCTTGATCAGTTCCTGTGCCTGTTGCATCTTGGTATATAATGTTGGATCGCCAACCAGCTTCGCGGCGTTCTTCACTTCTCGACATGTCTCGTCCAGGCGAGTGATTGTCCGTACGATAGTACCTTCCATCACATCAGTGAGATCGGTGATGCGGTTGAAAGACATTCCCTTGGCCCATTCGTAGACAACCTCCGCCAGACCAAATCGCGGCTGACTAGCAAAGTCATTGCTGTCTTCGCTAGACTGGATTACCTGGTACTGAATCTGGAAGTCGTTCACCTTCTCCGAGATCCTAACGATCGCCTCCTTGCCCTTTTCTAGTCGGGGGGTTAATGTAGGAACATTCTCGGTCTTCTCCTGAAAGACAAAGGCCGATAGAAGTGCAACAATTTCCTCGGGCTCATACTCAGCCAAGACGTTCTCGAGGATCAACTCCGTCAAGACGAGCTCATCAGCCGAGTGAATCTAATCAGGTCATTAGCATAAACACAACAGTCTCCTCTCCGGAGTCATCTAGAAGACCTACCTCGCATGCTACCTTGCCTTTAAGTTGTACACGAGACTGTTCATCTACAAATCCTAGTTCTCTCAGCACCTGAATGCGTTGCTCGTAATCTGGCAGAAGTTGAAGGTTTTGATCGGACATCAGTTGTTTCAGTTGTGAGATGTTCTCCTTGACTTGCCATTCATCATGTTGCATCTCGAACTATTGAATGTTAGCGTGAGTTCGCTTAGCTTTCTAGGTATAAAGTCGTGACCCACATGTTTCAAGAAGTCAGGACACTGCAAGCATTTGCAGGACTGAGCAATCGATGCCTGGGCTTGTCGTTTTTCTAGTATGTCCCTCACTTGCAGCTCTTTAATCCGGGTCCAATCCATCTCATCCCAAGTTGTGGTCGTCCACGACTCACAATACTTATACAATTCTTTATCTGCATATTTAATTGCCTCTGTGCACAAATTGTTAGTTCTAGTGGCAGCCGCAATGTCTATGTCCGCATACCTTTCTTGATATTAAGATACCATGCCGGACCAGTCAATTTTACCAATGTGTTGGTGAGACACTCGAGATCAGAGAGAGGTATTTTGTTAACTTTCAACGTCATATCAGCTGCACGGGTCGGTAGAGTCTGAAACATATTTCGGAAATTCGGAAGGAAGGGAAGAATATCACTTGGGTGACGCCTATCACCTAGTTTGCCGATCTCGAGGGTCTGTATGGTAGGTGTAGGGCCTCCCCCAACGCCTTCTCGGATAATGACACCAGCCGTCCGATATCCATCCTTCAGAAAATTAGCCATAGAAATTAGAGAATAAGTCTGCTCAACGTACCTTTCGGTAAACGATCAACCGCTTAGGCATAAAAAGGCGCTTGCCGACGGGTGAAGAGAGTAGTCCAACATAAAGCTCACTTGTCAGCTTTCCGTACTCCATAGCTGCTTCATGACAAGCTGTAATATCAATGTCACAGATATCGCAAGGTTCGCGCTTGATTTTAGCCAAACTGGCTTCTGATAACTGAACTTGTTTCTCGTGCTCTGGAAGCAAAGCCTGGGTGGCATTTTCGCTAAAGCTGCGCTTAATCATCTCTTCAATTTTCAAGGCTTCCACACGCAAGAGATTCAGAATCATGTTGTAAGTAAGCCTAAATTGGGATCGAAGCTTGGTTGGGTCCCCAAGAATCATCTTCTTCAGGGCACCGGCAGGAGGTGCCTCATCTTTACCAGTACTAGCAATGAGTACATAGCCGACAGTATCAAGCCCTCTTCGCCCAGCACGCCCAGCCATCTGAGTATACTCACCCGGTAGCAGATCCCTGAAGCCTTTACCGTCATGTTTACGGAACCCAGAGAAAACTACTGTACGGGTAGGAAGGTTCAGTCCCATAGCGAAGGTTTCTGTTGCAAAGAGGACCTTGACTAATGATTTTGCAAACAGAATCTCAACGATCTCTTTCATGATTGGGAGGAGACCTCCGTGATGAACAGCAATTCCTCTGCTTAGCAAATCGCGAAGTCGAAGTATCTGCGGGAGCGTCCTATCTTCCGGCTTGAGCCGAGTAAGTGATTTCTCGATGAACATATGGGTCAGGCTTTTCTCAGAGGCGTTGCAGAAGTCTTGGTTCGAAAGTGAATCGGCATTCTCTTGGCATCTCTTCTTGGAGAAAACGAAGATACAACCCGGAAGCAGGTTTTCTTTCTTAAGGTGTTGAACGAGCTGCACCCAGACAGTTTTGTCTTGCGCGGCTGTTGTTCGCCCTCCACCTCGTCCTGTGCGAGCAATATTTCCAGTACCCCTAGTGGCTGGCTGCCCTCTACCACGCTGGCCACCCCCACGCTGTGAATTGCCACGAGGGCCACCCCTACCAGGAACTTGGCCGCGTCCCCTTCCCTGCTGGCCTCCTTTCTGAGCTTGTGCCTGGGCCTGAGCCTGAGCCTCGGCAACTTTTTGAGCTTTGATCTTATCTCTGCCAGAAATAACATTATCTGCTTCTTTCCAGCCGTTTTCGAGGAATCGCTTGTTTGAGTCGACGATCTTATACTTATCTTTACCAGCCCACAGATAGTGCTCGAGTGGGACGGGTCTCTTCGCAGTGGAAATAACGTAAATGTCCTTCTTCTTTGTACGGCCAACCCAGGATGCAAATTCATAGGTGTTAGGAACTGTGGCTGACAAAAGGATCAATGTGACATGCTCGGGAAGCATAATGATCACTTCTTCCCAAACGACACCTCTTTCAAGATCATTAACATAGTGCACTTCGTCAAAGATCACGAACTCGACATCTCTAATGAGATCTGCTCCGCGATAGAGCATACTCCGGAGAATTTCAGTAGTCATGATTAAGCAACTCGCCTCTGGATTAATCTGGACGTCACCAGTAAGGATACCAACATCATCGAAAGTAGTCCTGAAGTCCCTAAACTTCTGGTTACTCAGGGCTTTGATGGGCGATGTGTAAATAGCCTTGGTCATATGCTTTGCAGCTAAAGCAATGGCATATTCAGCGACAACAGTTTTACCAGCCGACGTATGCGCGGCGACAAACACTGAATCGCCGCCCTCCAAATGGTAAACAGCCTCTTTCTGGAAGGTGTCCAGTTCAAATGGCCATTCCCTAGCCATATCCGGCACGAGCTCACTGAAATTGGGAATGTCTTTGTTGACATCGACAACATGGGCCCATTCCTTGCCGCCTTTCTTTTGGACGCCTGATAGCAGGGGAGCACGGGGTTCCAGAGCCGGGAACTCAACAGGTAGTAAGGAGTCGATATCTTCCTCATCCCCGCTCAGCTCTTCGTCTTCAATCTTCACCCCTCCAACATCCGAAGCCGTGTCATCTTTCTCAACCGGGAGATCGGCTTCCTCCTGTTGGAGTACATGTTCGACTTCTTGATCATTTTCAGCAGCTTCTTTAGATTTTGGTTCATCGAATTTCAGCCCACGGCTGAACCCTGGGGCTACTTCTAGGAGGCCACCCTCAGTGCCAAAATTTATGATCCGATCAAGGCCAGGTTGCTTGCCGCCCAGTCTTGAATACTCTGTTATTTGTGCTTCAGATTCCAATTCGGCGATAGTCTCGACGCCGTCCAGGCCACCTGGTGCGAAGGGGAAGAATCCAGCAGCACCCCTGACAAAATCTGCGCGACCAGCTGGTCGACGAAGCAGAGACGTTGAATTCTTAGCATTTGCACTAGTGGCAGGAATCGTGACTTCATGATAGCCAGTAACACGGCCCTCTAAGCCCTCGCGATCGAATCGAACAATAGTCCGTGTTTGAGTTGGTGCGACCTCGAAAAGGTCCTTGTAGTCTGTCGAGACATCCCAACGCCTTCAAAACTGTTAGTGGACGGAAGAGCTAGAGTGGGGCAGCGAACAATCCAAGCGCAGGTGTCAATCGCACCTTTGTAGACGACTCAGCCATTCAGGACTAAATTGAGAAGAGGGAGTAAGAAAATCGGCCTCCAGCTCTTTTGTTAGATCTGCGGCATTTTGGCGGGCTCTTGGGCGGGGTCCACGACTCTGATACTGGCCATTCTCTTCCTCAGCAATTCGAGAGTCAAAGGCTGTCCCGCTCAGGCTCTGCGCATTCAGGTTCAGCTCGGAGAGCGTTGTAGCGAGAGTGTCCGCTTGCGCCATTGGAGAATGATACATATGAGTCTCCCCAGAAGGTTTATTTAGAAATTTGGTAAGGGCGCCCTACCTGTCCTAGCAGCGGAATGGGTACTGTTCTGAGACAAGACAGTTGCAATATGATTAAAACAGTACTTCACCACCTGTGCCTGCAATATTCCCCTCGAATGACCCCGAAGAAGTTGGCTGAGGATAATCGACATTCACAGGTTGAGGTGTGAAGAGTGAAAGGCACATCACATCATTCGTCGGCCGTGTTTAGCGGCGGAACACACAAACGCTGACGTCGTGTGGGGACATTCGAATTTAGGCCAAATTCATTTCTCTCCTAGATAGTCTAGTCTACCTCTCAGACTGGACACACATAGTTACTTCTCAACTTAGAAGGACTTTGATTTTACTATAAAGAGGCAAGAAAAAGATAATTATACTCTAGACTCATCTAATTGGACGAAACTAGAAAACAAAGTATATCATCCTATGCAACAAGTCCAGAGTAGAAGCATCTCCCATAAGATGGATTTCGCTCTACATACAAATAATGCCTAGCAAAATAGGTAGTACTCTGCAACGCCTTTTTTATTTTATATAGAATATAGAGAATATTAACATTTCTATCTAGGGACCAGACTTGGTATTATGTATGATAACACTAGCATACAGGCAGTCCGAGGTGTTAAGCATGGTTTGAAGGAAAACTAACAGAATTCTTATATAAAGTATTGGCTATCCTTTATACCTGATCTTGACCTTATCCAATATCGTGGGTCAAGCTGAAATAAGACAAGAAAAGAAAAGAAATAGGAGAAAGGTGTATAAGCTCAATTCTGACATGGAGGGATATACAAAGGCGCCAATGAAGATTCTAGGGCCGCTTTAACGGCCCAATTTAGCATGTATTGTACAAAGTCCCCAGGTTTTTCCAAAATAAATTAAGTTGGTAGAGCCCGTCTCGGTATCATGCAGATAGCTACCGGAAGAGTAAGGATGAAGAGTAAGCTGATAGTGGCAGAAGGAGATAAAAACATATCAACTAGTAGTAAAGAAAAGATGTTTGTGTACCTTGAACAACTCAGCAAATGATCGAACAATTGATCCTAGTCAGATATCAGACCCTGTAACATGGAGAGTATGACTTGGACTCGGTGTATTACTAACCTGAGGCAGCAACACCTGAAAGAGGTACTCAAGTTTCAGGGTTTTATTATTATTACTTTATTTTTTGGCGCACTTTCGCTCAGCCATCCATATCTTGATCAAATGCCTCGGCTGCGGCAAGCGTCGAATCAGAGACAGAAATAGGAATAAGCAATCAGAGTCCCTGGAAGAATGCCCGCAGGCTAGGACTCGGTCGCAACAACCCGCCTACTGAATGCTATCGACCGCATTCGCCGCATTCCCCGGATCGACCACCAGATTGCTCGTGCAAGCCTTACGTCATCCACGCATGACTCCCGCGAGAGTCATGAACGCACTGGACGACAAGGTTCCAGTCAGTGCTTAATTTACTTGAGCTGAGCTCAAGCTTAACTACATGGAGCTTATTCACTGCCTACGTTTCCAATCATAATAATACTAACGATAACAGCAACAGCAACAGCAACAATAGCAGCAACCGCAACAACTCGTCAACCATTCTCAGACTCGCTCCTTACCAACTCTTCTACTTCCACGTTTACGACTCGACGGCCTATCCCTTTCAGCTGTGCTGTTCACCTGCCTACCCTCTAGACTATTTCCGCAACGCCGCTGCCTCACGGGGACCTACTATATATCCAACGATGTCACCTTAGTTTAGTAATCTCGAGTTTTCGTTATGATGACGGATTCTGCGCTTTCGTTGGTCTAACCCGTCCTACACGTGATGATGTATACCCACGTTTCCTCTTCAGCTAACACGCAGGCCTTGCGATATTAGGTGCCACTCGACCGAGTCCCTGATCCTCCCGAAAAAGCGACGCTTCTTTCCCTTTAAAATCCCAAATTTGTCTGTGTTCCACATCCAGCGCACCGGAGTCACACGCTTGGCTTGAACTAACGGTCATTTAGCCATCAGCAACTCCGCAATTATATCAGTACCGCCGACCCCGATAGGATCTACGTTGTTGTCGACAGAGTGATCTATTCAATTCACATATCATCTCGAAAACGAGAGACTCTAGCCGTTATCCCGTTCGAGCCGAAATGCCTTAGCGCAGGTTACGGTTGGATTGGAGTTGGAGGTTCGGACAATGGTGAATGCGCTTTTATCAAGATCTCCGACCGGGGCGTGCGCGTACGAGTTGATCCACCGACTACCCAGCCTTCAGATGTCGATAGTGCTTTGCCGATTGATCTCGGGGCTCCTGCAACGATTTCCCAATCCTGGCTGTCTGGCGACGAGCCGGAATCGACACAGGATGCTGATAGGAGACAGCTGCCCGATGTACAACTGCATAAGTTCGGGGGCAGCATCGTCAACTCCGTGACCATCCATCGGTTACCTGGTGATGGGAAGGGCTTAGCAGATGAGGACATTATCATTCTCAGGTAATCCTCGCCACACCCTACCACCAAAGCCCTGACTTACTAATGAATCTTCTAGTAATAACGACAAAACTGTCACCGTTTATTCCTTAACCCGTTCGAAAGTTCTCAAAGTTCTCAACCACCCAGCATGCATGAATTATGCCACCGTTTCACCGGATTCTAGCATCCTAGCTGCAGTCGGTGACGAGACCCGCGCATATTTCTATGACATTACTAGAGACTTTGATACAACCGTCCTGGCCGAAAGCGGCGAGAAGCTTACCGGCTGGAACTGGGATCCTCTTCGTTCCATTGAAATGGATATCGGCACTCGAATCGACGACGGATGCTGTTTTACCATTGCATTCTCTCAATATAGCCGACTCTGCGCTATTGGGTCTCAGTCCGGGGTTATCACCGTGTTTGATGTCGATATTCTTCGTGACATCACCCATGAACCAAATGAAAAGAGCTCGATAATGTGTCGTTTCGATTCTTCGAGGCTTGCCTGTAATGGTGGTGCTGTACGCTGTATGGCTTTTGCGCCCGAGCCTTGGGACCTTCTGGTGTGGCTCGAAGATAAGGGCCGGGCTGGAATTGCAGATGTTCGCCAGGGCTTCATGCGCAGGCAAGTCCTACATCTGGACAAGGATGATCCTGAGATAGAGGAAGTTCGCACTGATCCAATTTTGGACGATTCCGTGGGCTTAGGATTTGAAGTTGATAGTCGATTCAGCCCTGAATCCGGCGCAGATGCAGGGCAACGGGCTGTCCTGAGCTCATTTGAGACACCGCCAAATGAACCGGGGGGTGAGGTGTCTGACAATCCGCCGTTGCGCGACACTCTGTTACAAGATCTCACCGAAAGGGAAAGACTAATCGTGGAGTTTCTGAATACGGCCCGCTGGACGTCAAGGCTGGAAGAAGGTCTGACGGAGAGGCGAGCTAGAGCTAATGCTCATCCGCATCCTGCACCACGCTTGCGATTCCAAGGTTCCACAGATGTGTCCAATCGAACGTCTCGTCCTACTTCACCCCTTCGCCACGGAGATTCGCTTCATGACCTATCGAGGGAGGGCTCCTCAGCGCAACCAGGTTCCCGCGATCGCAGACACAATACCAGGCGCCAAGCGTCTGTGATTCTATCCCAGGGCAATGCTGAGCCAAATAATCGGACTCCGGAGACGGGTGGCTCCAACATAGATCCACAGCCAAGCATTACACTGAGTTGGACTGCTTCGCCCTCCGAAATACAGTCGCTCGTACCCGACAACCGTCAGCGTGCGGCCGATTTATCTTCGAGTGACCAAAGTAGCTCCAGTGGCAACGAAGCAGGCGTGGTTAGTCGGAGCTATGGGACTCTAGGGCGCCCATCCGCCAACTTCGACTATTCTAGTGCCGTTGTAGATTCAACACCTAGGTCACGGGACCATCAGCGGTCCCGCTCCGGTCATCGACATGCCGAGAGACAAGAACACGCGGCGAACATCCGACACGAACCCTCACGTTTATCTAACACAGAACTGAGAACCAACGTGGCGGCAGAGCGCCTTCGACGACAGCGACAAATCGTCAATGAAGCACACAGCCGGAACCAACCGCGAAATCGACAGCAGATACTAGGCATCGACAACACCCGCTCTCCCCGGTGGATTAGGAGTATATTAAACGAACTTCCAGACCGAAGTTTAGGTGTTGGGCACAGAGACCAAGAACCAGGTAGTACTGCTGGAATTGGGTGGGGTGCAGACGGCAGATCATTGTAGGTCTTAGACTTTCACACTCTCTAGAGTTCATTCTATATGCCCGTGCCCCTCTGTACAACTGCATCACTTTCACTAAACCACCACCAGCAAGGTGATGTCATGGTGGACGATAACTCGGTTGGACGGCCATATTGTCTTAAATTATTGTCCACGTCGGGAATGACGAAGCTGACTTGCATAGATACATCGCAACTGTAGATGGTATATTCGAATACCAGATCAACATTGGTGACCGGAAAACTTTCCCCGTTGTCAATTACCGCTGAGTTAGATTTTCATCGTTGTTTCAATGGATTACGGCTTTTCACTTTTACATTGATCTTTATTTAATACTGATGTTTTTATGAATTGGTGCCCTTTCTGTGAAAGGGCCTCTGAGTCCTTCCCATGTCGACAAAAGGAGAGTATTATACTTTGATGATCTTGGAGTGATACCATGGACTCCCTTCTTCTTCTTCTTCTTCTTCTTCTTCTTCTTCTTCTTCTTCTCTTTTGTTCTTTGTTTCTTTCCTGAATATCTCCTCCGCGCATCATTTCGGCACCATCTTCCTGGCTCTATCATAGTCCTGCATTTCTCATATCTTCCTCGGGGCGTTTATTCTGCATAGTTGGTTCACTTGTCTCATTGCATTGGCTTCAGGCGTTTGGGACAGCCGATAGGTCGCTCTATATGCCCGGTTATCTGTTGTTCAACGTCAAAAGTCCTCATGTATCCGCCCGATCGAAATGATCAGAATGTTTCAAAACGTCAGGGTTCTCTGAATCAAGCAGTAGCTTACTAATAAGTTCTTCAAAGTTACATTGTTACATCGAGAAATGACCATCGAAAATAGTATGCTCCTTTGTAGGACAATAATGGTGTGGATGGATGCTTACTAGGTACCTGCTAATCACGCCTCTCTCTGTCTTCCAATTTGTTTGATACTTCGCTATTTTAATTAGGGGAGTAGTGATTCGTTGCTTGTAATTTAAACGAATGTAGCGTAAATGGGAACACGTCGTGATTTGTGTGGGTGTCTACAACGCGGGGACATCAAGTCAAACATAAAATGTGCATAGCTGCAGTGAGCTTACATTCGATATAGATTTGTCGGAGTTCGACTTCTGTACACACTGACCATTCATCTCCATTATTGCATACCACTTGGTTATTTAGTTTCCTCAGACTTCGAACGAAGAGGGTTGCAGATGATGATATAAAGGGCAAAGAAATCACAGTAGGTCCTACAACTGTGCTCACAATTTATTTCACCACCCAATATGTGATGATTATTTCCCGTTCTACTATCAATGCAAATAGGTGGTTTGAGCTGCTGTCCTTAATGGGGGCTGCTATACGCTTTTCTAGTGCAACACGTGAAATATGTAATAGATTTAAATGTGTTCCATACACTATATATTAGGCTGAAATATAAGTATATTGTTTACTTAGGTATGTCACTACGTAAGTTTCTACAAAACTCTGATAGTATTATAGTAAAAGTAATGAACTGATTACTTTGATCAGTTGGAAGATGAACATTCTTCATCCTCGTTGATTAGTGGGCATATATGAATCTACCTCTGGCTACAAGAGAAGTAGAGGAGCTACTAGGCAATGTTCTTCATCCCCACATTTCTGTAGTCAATCATCAACCTGTGCTAGAGAAAAGCGTAGAAAGCAAAGTCGTAGGTGACTACAACCAAGCCGCCTCCGACCAGGGCAAACGAGCTTCATCAATATATTTTTCTTCCTGAAAAGTCTCTGGCAATGAGACATATCCCTGGCTCAAGGGGCTATGCGACAATGCAAGTTGCCGACAGGGCTCGTGATTGACGCGCTGTGTGCTTGACTTTCATGGCTTTCGCCATGGTTATAGTCAAAAGGGCTGGTCGGCGACATGTTATATCCTTGACTTCCAAGACCTTCACTACTATAACGGAGACTAATATAATTGTCCCCCGTCTGGACACCCCTAAGCATTCATATTAGCGATTAATATTCGGTATGTGAAGTGCGACGGGGTCACGTTCCATTAGGAGCCCTGACAAGGACTCTTGAGGGGAAGAAGCATATACAGCTGCAAAGCAGCAGGACAGGTGGAGATTAAGCACACCAAGTGCAAGGCTAATAAGTGCGTGCGTGGTATTGGTATAGATTATACTCGGAGAAGCACTTCTCAATCCACAAGGTAAAGCGGTTTCCTATGCTTGCATTCTCCCCAATTCTCCGAGTAGGACACCCACAGTTTGGTGGCGTATCACCAGCTGCCTTCAATTTGCCACGACCCTTGGAAACCTTGAGTTAACGTCGGCGAGCATCTGATCTGATAGACCTTGGTCGCAAATTTAACAACGTTGTCTGGTGGATGAATGTCAGTTTACAGCTTCACTTACGAGTCTAATACATCAAGAATATCATCCTGCGTGATAGGATTATTGAATGACAGGAAGATATTGTTGTCAAAGATTCCATCACTTTTCGGTCACAGTTGAGGATTGTTCGTGGTGTAAAGTACTAATAAAGTTCACAGGAATCAACGAGAAACCGTAAAGGCTTGTTGCAAGGACTAAGAAGGAACCTTGGATTGCTCGATCTTGTTCGATACGACAATCTGGAAATGTTGTTTACGAAAGATACTTTTTGAATGATGAAGTTGGGACATCAAGACGTACTTATCTTTAAGTCAAGCCCTCCGCAATTCGAATAAATCGAGCATTGTGATTGGATTACCACCAATGCTCAATTTTTTCATTGAGTGAACAAATGGTGAGGCGGGCCCATCCACTTCTGAAGCGCCACGACGTGAGGCATGAGCCCTGGAAGCGACGGATTGGCTGCCACGGGCATGATTATGCAACAGGCTGGTTTCTGGAAATCGGGCATCTGCACTTCGGCAAGGGTGTGCCTAGTATGACTGGAAGGGGCATTGTGAAGTGACCGTCCAAGAGTTACAGATCGAGTTAGTCTTGGCCCAACGGTATTTGTGGTCTCTGCGGTAATCAAGCCACACTCTGTGTAAATACAACTTCATCTTCATCTTCAATAGCAATTCGCAACTATGCCCGCCCGGGTTCATCTTGTGATTGAAAATGGCCCAGGCAGTCATGCATCTAGTTTATTACTCCACGTCCTGCACAGGTCCAGACAAGTGTTTCTAAAGGACAAGAGTAACTCGATTTTCCATTGGCAGCCGCCGTGATGACACTTTGCTTGGAAATCGAGCAGAAACTGAAAGCGCTCTCGTTTGCAGTCGCACAGTGGTAAGAAGACCGTTTTATGAGGGTATAATAACCCTTCTACTTCCTTCCTCCCTTTCTCTCACTTCTTTCACATCTCACACTCGCCCTACACGAAGCGAGCCACTGTGAGCACCGACTCTATCCGAGATTCAGTACATTCATAATGCTAATTATAGCCCTAAGAGAGGTTATTCATTGACAGCAAGCAATCACAAAATGGCAGAGCAGGTTCCTCGACTTTTCGAACGCCCACCTTGATGTTGTGATACTGAGATGGCAAGACTCCAAACCCAGTCAAATAGAAAGGGCAATATTGGAGAATGGCGTTATACTTGCAGTGAATGTCGTTGCATGACCTTTGATGATTGGGAGGGCATTAGGACTGGGAATTCTTCTGGACTATTCAAGATCCCGTCAAGTGGTTAAGAATGTCAAGGCCGTCCCTGTAGGAAGCAAGCAGATTCATTTACTTTATGCATCTACTGCAAATTCCTACCATTGATAAAACAGGATGGTAGAGGTTCTTACTTCTGTTGATTTACCCTGTGAATGTGGATTGTTAGAGTGTTCCTTTAGGATAGCTCTATCTAGAGTTTTGTATAAGCATGGTAATACAGTAAACTCATAACACATAGGGGAAAAATTAGGGTTAACTAATGTACAATATAACCTCACTTTACTTCACTTTTGTTATAAATATGGCTATGGTGCTCGGGATGTAATAATGATATTCCACTAGAGAGGAGCTTGCATAGCCAATATAAGCTGTACATGTGTATCTAGCATCCTTCCGATCTTCAACTAAGTCCACGCGTACGCTCACTCTAGTCAAGTCAATCACTTAGTTCTCTCTATTCTGATGCCAATTCCCCTGACCAACCATAAATCTTGCTACAACTTTATATATTTTAGATTTCTAGAAGAAACTCACTGCCAGCTTGACAACTTTTCCAAAGCATGGTCTTGGTATCATATATGGGCATAGCCCAAAGGCCCTGGCGCAGATAGGCGGCTCGGGCGAGGAAAAGGACCAGAATGAACATACAAAAGATAGAGGGGCTGGTAGGGCTCCTAGGGACCACCTGGAGGCAGTGGCCCTGGCCACTGCCTAGGAATATGTGTCTGTCATAGCTAACGGCTCTATGTGAACGTTAAACTTGATTAATAATGATAATAATGATAATAATGATAATAATAATAATAATAATGGTATCATATATTTGCTAGTGAAAACAATTTTCGAGAATGTTTGTCCAGGAAGTAGAGTTCATGAACAGGGAGCAAACTCGAGTCTCGGCTGGATAGAGATACTTCTAGAAGTACCTAGCTAGCGCTCATGACGAATCATAGGACGGGTAGGTAAGGTATAGAAGCTACATACAACAACAACAAAAAAAAAAGGAAATCTATAACATCGCGTGACCTCTCAGTGGTGAGGGAAAAATAGATTTCAAGAAGAAAATAAGTATCGGTTGGCCAAAGTAGCAGTATTCTGCAGGTCTAGCAAAGCAATGCAAGAAAGACAGCATTAAGCTAAATTGTGATAGGTTATCAAGACCCTGCTCTAGGCTCATTTCTGAGGAGCTTGTGTCGCGTGGATGGAATCATTGAGACTTCCATTCATTCCTACCTACTTACCATAGTCTGAAGTTAAGTACCCCTGGAAGCCTCATTTCTCTCAGCTAGATTTACATCGAAGGCGAAAAAAGATTATGTAGCAATTGATCCAAGCTGTAAAAGTCCCCAGCCAATTGCAAGCAACAGCCTTCATCTTTGACTGATCCCTTGATACGTAGTTACTGCTAAACGCCTCCACATCTACTGCTACGGAGTCTTCCTAATAACTCCGTAAGTAGTCCACTCAGGTGTGGAAGAACAGCTCTGGCGGGTGGCAAATCCCGATTGGCTCGGTTACCAGGCGGTCTAAAGGCAACTCGGCAACTCATTGGGTGGCCAGCTACGTTGCTTCGATTCTACCAACTTCGACGACGGGCCGAAGCTCTCCGTGACAATTTTTACTACTGCCGGTCTCCCTTCTTTTTATGTTTCCTTCTCCCCCAAAGAAGCTGAAAACCATCATCTCCTTTTAATCACTCCTCACATCCTTCTAACCTACCTCATCCTCCTTCATCCATCTCCCAACGCTCCCTTCGATTGACTCGATTGGAGTTCCCTATATTTCCTTTTAATTTGTGTATTATTTATCTCTTTTTAATTCAATCACAATGCTCTCATCGCGTATCGCTCGCGCGGTAAGTTTTTCCTAACAATGTGCTATCTCATCCTCCACTCGACATTGAAGCTGATCCAGTCTTGCACGCAATAGCTCCCGCGCACTGCTTTCACTCGCGCCCCTGCTTCCAGAATCCCCAGTACATCTTTCCGCAGATGGAACTCGACAGAGAGTGGTGAAGAGAAGGTGAAGGGTCAGGTCATCGGTATTGACTTGGGTATGTCGACGCATAAACTTATTTCTCATAGAGGCATGAAATTAACAAAAGCCGATTAGGTACCACTAACTCTGCCGTTGCTGTTATGGAGGGCAAGACTCCCAAGATCATTGAGAACGCTGAAGGTATGTGAAAATTTTTTTTCCCGTCTTGGGGAGCTCGGCATATGATTGGTGAGCTTTGCGGCTAACATACATCAACCAGGTGCCCGTACGACTCCTTCCGTTGTTGGTTTCGCTCAGGATGGCGAGCGTCTGGTTGGTATCGCTGCCAAGCGTCAAGCTGTCGTCAACCCTGAGAACACCCTCTTTGCCACCAAGCGTCTTATCGGTCGCAAGTTCACCGATGCTGAGGTTCAGCGTGACATAAAGGAGGTCCCTTACAAGATCGTTCAGCACAGCAACGGTGATGCCTGGGTTGAGGCTCGTGGCCAGAAGTACTCTCCTTCCCAGATCGGTGGTTTCGTCCTCAACAAGATGAAGGAGACTGCCGAGAACTACCTCAGCAAGCCCGTTAAGAACGCTGTTGTCACTGTTCCCGCCTACTTCAACGACTCCCAGCGTCAGGCTACCAAGGATGCCGGTCAGATTGCTGGTCTTAACGTCCTCCGTGTCGTCAACGAGCCTACTGCTGCCGCTCTTGCCTATGGTCTAGAGAAGGAGGCTGACCGCGTCGTCGCTGTCTACGATCTTGGTGGTGGTACTTTCGATATCTCCGTTCTGGAGATCCAGAAGGGTGTCTTCGAGGTTAAGTCTACCAATGGTGATACCCACCTTGGTGGTGAGGACTTCGATATCCACCTTGTTCGTCACATTGTCCAGGAGTTCAAGAAGGAGTCTGGCCTCGATCTCTCCGGCGACCGGATGGCTATCCAGCGTATCCGTGAGGCCGCTGAGAAGGCTAAGATCGAACTTTCTTCTTCCCTCCAGACCGAGATCAACCTCCCCTTCATCACTGCTGATGCCAGCGGTGCCAAGCACATCAACCTCAAGATGACTCGTTCCAACCTTGAGGCTCTCGTTGACCCTCTCATCAGCCGTACCATTGAACCCGTCCGCAAAGCCCTCAAGGACGCCAACCTCCAGTCCAGCGAAATCCAGGATATCATCCTTGTCGGTGGTATGACCCGTATGCCCAAGGTTACCGAGTCCGTCAAGTCCATGTTCGGCCGTGATCCCGCCAAGTCTGTTAACCCTGACGAGGCTGTCGCCATTGGTGCGGCTATCCAGGGTGCTGTCCTGGCTGGTGAGGTTACCGATGTTCTGCTCCTTGATGTCACCCCTCTGTCTCTTGGTATCGAGACCCTCGGTGGTGTCTTCACTCGTCTGATCAACCGTAACACCACCATCCCCACCAAGAAGTCTCAGACCTTCTCTACTGCTGCCGACTTCCAGACTGCTGTCGAGATCAAGGTCTTCCAGGGTGAGCGTGAGCTCGTCAAAGACAACAAGTTGCTTGGAAACTTCCAGCTTGTTGGTATCCCCCCGGCCCACCGTGGTGTCCCTCAGGTCGAGGTCACCTTCGACATCGACGCTGACTCCATCGTCCACGTCCACGCCAAGGACAAGTCTACCAACAAGGACCAGTCTATCACCATTGCTTCCGGCTCTGGTCTCTCCGACTCCGAGATCCAGTCCATGGTTGAGGATGCCGAGAAGTACGGTGCTGAGGACAAGGAGCGCAAGGCCGCCATCGAGGCTGCCAACCGTGCCGACAGTGTCTTGAACGACACCGAGAAGGCTCTCAAGGACTTCGAGGACCGCCTTGACAAGGCCGAGGCTGACCAGATCCGCGAGAAGATTGCCACTCTCCGTGAGTTCGTTGTCAAGAACCAGTCTGGTGAGGGTACCGCCACTGCTGAGGAGCTCAAGCAGAAGACCGATGAGCTCCAGAATGCCAGCTTGTCTCTCTTCGACAAGATGCACAAGGCCCAGAATGAGCAGCAGTCCCAGTCCCAGTCCGGCGAGTCTGGCCAGGGCGAGAACAAGGCCTAAATGTATCACCACTGATGTACCCAGTTCCTCATCGGTTCAGGGATGATTGGTTCTCTGTACTTCTCCTCTATCCTCTTCATCTCATTCCTAGAGATTCCTCTCTTCACCACTGTTTTAACACGCATGTGATATGTATACATACCAATAGTTTCGCTTTCTGTGCCCTCTGCTCGGTGTATGGGTGTTTTGTTGTTTACCATTTGTACTGGATCTGAAATTTCCGGTTGCTTCATACCTCAATTGGTTGGATGAGCATACGTGAAATATTTCTTTTTATCTTTTTTCTCTTTTGATGGGAGGCAGTCCCTACCGGATTCCGGGATTGCCTACATTTGTAACTTTAATGACATTTTAACGGCTGGGGACCACGAAAAAGGGTTTATCCGGAGCATGTGTTAATAGAATTGGAAATTCTCCTCTCGATTCAAAACTTTTATTTCACAAATCTTCCTCCGAGTTGAGTAAGCGGTTTTTGAAACAGTAAATGTCGTGACTGCATAGCCTCCTTGTGTCTAAAACCTCTAAACCACGCCCGGCTGCCCTGCCCACAATTTCCCTGCCAGAAGTCGCTTTCTGGTAACGTTCAAAATCGAAAGTGGGTCGAGAGTGCGCGTGTTCTGGTCGACCTTTCTGACGAGACCATTGCAAGCCGCTATTCTGTACTAAAGTCTTAGGTAGGCACTCCGTATACCTCTACGCAGTATGCTTTGATTTTCCTTTATTTCCATTTTTTTTTTTTTTCCTTGATTCTTATTCTTATTGGCCTTTCCGATTTTTGCTTTTCTTCAATTCAATTCGGAATTGAAGTATGCTAGACAGCTGTACATACATATACACATAGAGTACATACATACATTCGAACCTACTCATCCCCCAAAACCCTACCTAAGAGACTAGTTAGTACGAACTAATTCGCACCTATGGGAATGAACAGAATTGTACCCAACCTTTGGGACACATTCGTGTTGTCCTTGCCAGCTGTTCACTAGTATGCTGATGATCGCAGGGCGATTTAATTAAAATCAGTATTTTAGTATGGTGGGCGACGAATCAAATCAAAGCTGGGAGACACCATTTCAGCTCCTAAAACCCGCCATTCCACAATTGCAATGGTCTGTTGATGTCAATCTCAGGCTTTTTCATTTTTTCATTCTTTAATTTTTTTTCTTGGAGGGGAGGGAACATATGCAATCTATCTGTTAAGCCATGTTTGTTTTAGGATTAGTACTAATAGGTGTTTTTATTGTCATTCTTGTTTTTCTTTTATTTTCTATGTTCTTTCTTGGTGAAGATACATACTTCCATACCATCATGGTAAGTGTACTGCAGACAAATAATAGAACAATAATTTGATTACCTTCTTCTTATATACCAGTAAGTAACCTTATGAGTGATTAGTAGGTTCATGGTTAATGGCAGTCTCACACCGATACAATAAAAAGTGCCCTATTGTTGGGTGTGTCTTCCAATAGTAGTGGAATTCCTTGCATGGGGACGAGACTAATATATCGATTCACTGCCTTGGAAATCTAGCACTTGGGTCACCCAAAAATGTAACGGACATATACATACATGACAAGGCTTGTTCAACCAAGTTTTTTTTACCAAGTTTTCCTAAAGCGAATCCTCAGATAGAGAGAGAGGGGGGGGGGGGGTGGCGCCCGAGTTTTGGAAAAATAAAGGCTTTATTAACCGAAAGAAAAAAAGAAGAATTTTTTTCCTAATGGAATGTAAAAGGGGTGGGTGGTGGGTTGACAGTGTGCAAGTGTAAGAAGTGTGTGGTGTGGATTGTGATACACATGGTGGAGCAAGATATGCAGGATTGACAATACTTTTTGGACTTATCAAACCAGTTGTTTATACTCTGTACTATGGTAATATAGTTCAATGGTAAATAAGGTGGCCAGAACATCAAATTAGTTTTAGTTGAGTTGTCTCTCCAAATATGGGGTAGGCCACAACTCTACAGCGCTATAATAACGGCTGGGTGTTATTAGTGCTTTGGCTATCAAGGGTGTGGGAGTGTGTGAGTGAGAGAGAGTGTGGGAACTGGCCAATGGGTTTTTCCCGTGGTCCTTCTATAATGATGTATGTTATAGCTGATGGAGAAGAATGGTGATGATGATACTGATGATGTATGTTCCTTTAGCTGTACCCTCTTATCGGCATTACACAGGTCTCCACCGGGAAACGTGCAGGAGCCATTGCAGTAGAGAAACATATCAACGTTTTACACAAATGCACTCAGGAGCTCCAAGTCAAGGAAAATCTATGCTTCTTGGGAACGACTTGTCATAGAGAGGATTTTCGATCTGGAGGGGAAGCTCCGGGGAGCATGATGGTTATCATAGGAGAATTCTTTTTTTCCCTTTCTTTTCTCATTATTTTGTTGATTCTGATGAGGACCCCCTATTAAGTTGTTTTACAGACAATATACAATAAATAAACAAATTAAAATAGATCACTAAATAACTGTCATTTCCTGAATCCAAGGATTACACGATGAATCTCTGGTTCGTGACCCATGAAGGACAAGCCCTTAGGACAAAAAGGGAACTCCTCACGGTTAGACTACTTTGGCGAGCCACTTGAAATAGTAGTCAATCTAAATGGGGTTCGCTGTGTCTGGCCGCTCACTGTCCCTCTCGCTGATTTGTTGATCCCTTTTTTCTGCTCCCTACGGCGTATGAATCTCCAGTTGGATTTTTCTGGGTGTTCCCCACTCAGTTATTACTCATTACAAGATGGGCTTCATCCCTTAAGGAACAGGTAACTTGTTTTTGTCCCCCGTGACCTTCCTTTTTTTTTTTTTTTCCCCAGGAAGGGGACTTTGCCCTGACCCCCGAGAGGCCACATTTTCTCCCCTTCGTTCGTCCAAAGGTTTCATCTGCATTATTTTGTGGCAGAATCTCCAGTCCACCAGCTGGCGCAGTCCAGCAATATGGAACCCACCTTGTCCATTACACAATCCACTAATTTTCCATGATCTTCCACATCCCTCCTCATTTAACCATGTTACATATAGGTAGTAGATCATTGGGCTCTGATTGGCCCATCCTTGCTAAAAATAAAATAACATGTTAGAAAAATTCTTGCCCTGTTTTTCTTTTCTTCTTTCCAATCTCTTTTTCCTATGGATGAAGGAAAATACGCCTCAGCTCAAGTGTTTGGTTTACGAATGGGCGGGAGCCTCGTAAGTTCGAATGCTCGTTTCTAGGAAGTTAATATTCCTATTGTATCTGAGAATTGGTTTCTAATCTTATTTGGGCACCGTTAATGCTACCGGTTTGGATTGGATCGAATCGAACTCGAATTGTGTGGCACTTTGGCTTTTTTTTGGCTGGTTTCGCGCCCTGTACCCTATGTACTGTACATAGTACATCTCAGATCCTAAGACTGGGAGCTTGATAAATTAAAAAATAAAATCTATACATCAATGAGTTGATTGTGTTTGTCACTAGTGTGACAGTAGTGGGTTTTTATCAGGAGGGGGGTCCAACAGCACACAGCACATTGGATGATTGGGGGGGGCAAAACACTTGGTAATAATTAATCATTGTAATCATAATCAGAAGATGTTATTACAAAAAACGGAGAAGAAGAAAACAAGAAAATTAAGATGAACTGAAAATCCTTCCAAAAGCTCTGAAGGAATTTCTCTTTTAAAGTATAAACAAGACATGTTGAAGAACTGGGGAAGACTAATTATTGTATTGAAGGTGCATTTCTTGTGCTACCCCCCCATGTAAGGCTGTTGATTTAAATTGTCAATTATTACTACATCTGATACTGGAGCTCAATTCGATCCATAGACTTGTTTGTTTGGAACTGACCGCAAAAGTCAAAACGGGGTTGAAGTACTAGCTTTTTTGTACCTACTAAAATACTAAGTTAGTTTAGTGAACTAGAGCTGTCCCAAACATTATTATTTTCTTTCTTCTCTCTCTCTTTTTACCCTCCTCTTAGTCTCAATCCTTTTCTTTTTCTTTTTCTTTTAATTTTTACACTATTCTTTTACACTATTTTTTTTCTATTTTTTTTTTAAAGAGAAATCAAAAGTAAAAAAAAAAAAAAAGGTTTAAGGGAGAAGAAAAGAAAAACAGATAAACTTTTGCCATCTTCATATTAGCACTACCGCCTATTTATCATCGGCGGTCTTGACTTCCAATCCATTTAATCCCTTGCTTAACCGTTACCACTTCTTCAACTTTGACTGGGTGACAAGACCATCAATTGAAAGGGTCCACGGGAATTGTCTGTACTTTCTTGAGGGGGAAAAACGGGCAGAGTGCAGCACGCTAGCGGTTTGTTTTTCTTCGTCTGTCTTTTGGGGTACTTTCTTTTACTTTACTCGACCTTCTATTGCTGCAAGTGTAAGTCTTGACGCTCATTCGAGTTCTTCGGCTTTTCCTTGTCAAATCCCTACCTATCGCCCATACTCCTCTTAACGCTAGCAATTGGCTTTCTTTCTTTTCCTTCTTATCTATCATTCCTAGCCCTCTTATAATCAACCCTTCCTCGCCCTACATTCTGTCACTGCTGGATCTTCTTTCTTTCCGGCTCCGGCTTCTAATTCTTTTTTCCCCTGCTTCTATCATATATTCAGTTTTTTCTTAATTTTTATTTTTTCGTTTTTTATTTCATTTTTCTGGTGCTGCATCTTTCACTTTCCACCTCAACTGGCTTCTCCCGCTTCACTACCAACTCTACTTACATGGTGCATGTTCCCGGCCAGAAGAAAAAAAAGAAAAGCAAAAGTTTATCCCGCTAATCCTGGCTGCTTCTCTTTCAGTTGTCCATCATGACAGTTGCTGCACCGCCTGTGGCACCCGTTCACGAAAATGGCATTAACGGCAATGCTCACGGACACCACCATGTCAACATAGGCTTGCCACGTTTTCATCCAATCGCAATGAACCCGAGCCAACCAGTACATCCGGAGCAGATGATACCGAATCATTCTCACTTTCGTCCTTTTCCACCTCCTATGCAAGAGCCGGGCCCACCAGGCCCAGCTCCTCATCCTCCTACCCATATAGACCAGATTGAAGCTCGCTTGAGGCAATTGGAACATGAAGAGGCTGCTCGTATGGCCGCTCGTAGCCACCTTCTTGCTATTCGAAAGCGAGAGGACGAGGAATTCCGTAGGATGACCGAGGGTGCCGAAGCTGAAGAAGAGGTATGCTATATAACATTGCGATTGGATCGATCACCTCTCTAGATATAAGTCTAACCTGGGATATTTTCCCACGCCATAGGAACTTCGTAGGCAACGAAAACGATTGAAGCGAGAATCCATGGGATTGGGGTATAATGCAAGCATGGACTCTCCACCGCTTCGGCCGACGCCGCCACGTCGTCTATCAGAGACCAATGCAGCGACCACCCTTGCGTTCTTCAAGCAGCAAAGCCCTCCAGAACCTCGTCCAATTCCTCCACCGCCTGTGCAAGCGCCGCCACCTCATCCTCCACCTCAGCATATTCCTCATGATCCCGCTGCCGGCACAATTCGACGAAAGCAAAAATATACCATCAAGAATGTCGAGGCTTGGGGTGAGCGCCATGGACGACCTGCAGCGCACGACGCCTCTGGACGCGCATTGTGGAAACGACCATCGGATGGTAGTCTAGTGTATCTAACATGCCCGGTCTCCGGCTGTGGAAAGGCAGACTTTGTGACCCTTCATGGTTTCATGTGCCATTTGACAAAGAAGCATAAAGATCGCAGCCTGGGTAGTCAATCCAGGGCTTTGGAAGTATGCGGGATTGTCTATGACCCTAATGCCCCTCTTCCTCCGGTGGCTACTGTACAACGTGCATCGACAGAAGAAAGTCGCGGTGATTCAGCTCCTACAGATCCTGAAGGCTATGCACACGAGATAGATTACTCTTCCGCATCGGATGACGAGGAGAGCCGGAAACATCTGGTGAAGACGGAGGCAACAGATCGGACATTACCTGTATCGACTGTGCCTTTCCCCCACCCAGAGGAGCCCTCGAAGGCACGGAAACTCAACAATTCCACAAAACAGTCCATTTCCTCAATAATCGACCGCGACCCAGAAGATGACCCCCGGGAGCGTTTAGCTTCTATCCCTCCTCCTCGCCCTGAGCCTATGTTACACGCATGTCCGGAGCCAAAGCCTTCAGTCCAAGATATTGAAATGTCCCGGACGGAGGAACGGAATCAGGAACTAAGTGAGCCAAAAGAGACCGCCGAGTCAAAATAATACAATCGATCTTATCAAGAATACGGTCTATTGCACCAACTAAATACGCAGACCTTGCATTTGCATCTCACGAGCATGCCTTAGCTTTTTTGACTCCTTTGCAGCTGCGTGAATACCCTTCTATGCATTCCTGGGTGGCTTTGTTCGCTTATGTTTTCCTTTTCTTTCTTACTCATTTCTATTCTAGTAATGTAATGTCTTTTCTATCACTGCTGGTCATTCTGTTCTATGGGGCGCTGGCCGACTTGCGTCTATTCATTACTTGTGTCATTTTGATTTCACATAGTCGATACTTACGATATAAACTGATCTATAACTATAACCTGTGTGATCATTATAGGTCGCCAGGAAAACCTGTTGTGGTGCTCGCGCTGCATTTCCTGGTCCGCCGGGTCTGCATTGAGATGTCGTCGCATGCTATGTATGCATCTCTCATGTTAATGGATTTTGCGAATTTCGCCAGTGGCTCATGAGAGTGGCCTAACAAATCAAATATATTATGTTTCATGCCTTGAAGTTTCTTTGCCTGAATGGCAAGGGGCACCCAGGTCAACGAAGAGTTGCAGATATCCTCTCCTCTGGATATTTAGCGAAGTGATCTTAAGTTAACGTTTGTCGTTGCAGGAACAGGCAAACAATCATGTCGAAGCCCATGATGCCCTATTATCTCCTGACCTGATACAAACCATGAAAATCTATCCTCTCTCCCTACAATACATCTCTTCCCATCCTGCAAAAAATCTCACTCACAATTCCCCATCCCTCAACACCAATAAATGTACCAAATACCCAGACCCAGACCCCAACCCACCTCCCAAAACTTCATCCCCAACCCTCCAAACCCGAAACACCCTCAACGCCTCCCTCAACCAAGCCTCAAACACCTCCGGCGACCGCTGCTGCTGCGCAATCACACAAACCGTCGGATTCCTCTCCCCAACCCCCAACTCCCGACCAGGTCGATAAACAGGCCGCAACCGACAAACATCAGCACAAGTCCGCACAAGCGGCGCAATCAATGTGTCATTATAGATACAGTCGCATGATACCAGAACATCGAATCCCTTGTCTTCCTCTCCTACGACCCCGCCCTCGATACTATCTTTCAGCGAGGCGGGGACGTCCGTCTCCCAGTCCAGGGAGGTGAAGGTAATGTTGGAGCGCGGGACGGCGGCGGCTGCTGACTTGTAAGTGTGTCTTTTGCCGCTGGGTTTGGGTCTGGATCTTGAGGTGGTGATGATGTTGGATTCGAGGTTCTGGCGGAGGAGGCGATGGACGTATTCTTGATCTGTGGCTATGTAGTGGGTTATGGAGGGGGAGAGGGAGAGGGCTATTAGGCCTGAGATTCCGCAGCCGAGTTCGACGACGGTTGAGGTAGGGGATAGGAGGGTGTGGGACCAGAGGGGGTTAGATTTGTTTGTGATCCATTCTGCGAAGAGGGGGGTGATTTTCCAGAGGACTGGGTTTTTTGGTGTTGGTGTTAGCTAATTGAATGGTGTTTTTGTTTGCGGGTTGATTGATAGATAGAGAAGTAGATAGGACAGGCCAGGAGATAGATAGGTAAATGTGGTGAAACGATCTTCGAGGATTTCCCCTCGGCACGATAACCATGCAATTAGAGGTAAGAGAACGTGAGACTAAGAAGAGAGATAGTAGACAAGGGGATAAAATTTTTACCTGCACCTGTGGTGCCGCCGGCGCGCGACGATGATAGCAAAGTCGGAGATTGGTGAATGGTATAATCTTGTCCGTGGATGGTTACATCGACGGATGTAGCTCGTGAATCGACGAAGCCCAGATTGGCCGAGGGAATCTCTTGCGCGAAGAGAAGGAAGCATTCTAGCAAGGATGATGATTAACTAGTGTGCGCGGCCGGGATTATGGTTTGAATTCCCCCCCCCCCATGTTTCTTCGGAACTTATTTTGCTTTTGTAGTACGTTGGCTACGGATTGAAGGCAGATTTAGGTGGAGGGAGTGATGGTGATGATGATGCTATGGACATACCCTCTTCGGCATCTTCTACCTCTTCGCCAATTGATGTGAGGAAGTTGGTGAGTTCTTCCATGGTGCCGTGAGTCAGGTTAAGGGAGAGAAAGAAAAGAGAGATCTATACAGATCGAGGGCGGGAGGCTCGAGCTTCTCCGAAGGAAACTAGGGTTAGAAGTAGCTAAGACCGACGACGCTTACTTTCCGATTCTAGGTATCGGAAGTTGTCTAGACTGGGGGGTTTAAGCAGATAGATTTTTGTTTGTCTCGAATCTAGCCTCATTAGCCCTGTTGTTTTTGGTTTTTTGTCTTGTGATGATACCTAGGATTATCTTGGGTAGCGCGATGTATCATGCCGATCGGAATAGAATGATAGCTGTAGCTAGAGAAGGGAGGAGGGAGATGTTGTACCTAATTAAAGTTGAGTCGGAATATGAGCCGATCGATCTACTCCGTGAACTGATTCAATGTTGCAATTGTACCTTGGTGCTAGTGGTACCTGATAAATTGATGTGTATGACAGCCGAGGAGCTTTTTGCGACGTTGATCGGTATCAGCGTTGATTGGATGATCTTAACCCCACTTATTTCTCTCTCTGCATGAAGTCACGGGCGGCAGTGATCCATGATGTGTAATGAATTTAACCAGATTAACTATTCAGGGTCTTATGAAAATAATGAGCAATCATCACTTTTATGCCCAATTGATATGCTACATGTAACGGACCTGGACCTGGGCCCTTTTCTTTTTTTTCTTTTTATTTTGGGTTTTCTAGCAATACGAACTCAAGTAGCATAGTTCGAAGCGTTGGGCGGAAATCCCAACAAAAGCGGAATAAAGCTTCCCCGGAAAGTCAATAGTATAGAAGGAAGAGCAAGTGACACGGTCACTCGACCATGTCCGACTGGAAAATAGGTACCGTTACGAGACGACAAGAGGATAACTAGAAGAATATGGTATTTGGTAACTTACCTTGTCATACATAAATCAGTAGTTTAGGCTCGGACATAATCAGAAGCCTGGGTTTGAACCGCGGCAAGGAGAGAGAAAAGCACTTCCGAACAACCTTGTCAATTCAGAGGGTTAGCCGTGGTTTTAGGTCAAGTTTCCAGATCACTATGGAGACCGATGTGAGGTCTGTGTACTTTTTAAGGGGGGAAATTGATTGTCTTAAGTTTTACCGGTAAAATCGCAATTATATGGGAGGAATAAGAATGGGTAGAAGAGAGCAATGAATGGAAACCAAAATTGATCATACGAGAGAAAACCCAACAATAATAACTTGTTGCAATCTATTCAAGTTCCGGGGAGAGAAAGTCGATTGATCCGATAGAAAAGCTGAGAAGCTCCGGTTCACGTCATTGGTGTGCTTAGACCGCCTTGGCCAGTGCCCAGCCTCAAAAGTCGCTCTGACTTCATCCGCTTCCAAGACAGACAGCTTCGATCTTGAGCTGCTTCCCGTCCCTTTTCTCCTCTTTCTCTCTTAACTTTCTGATCCCTCCCCCGCATTTCCTTTCTCATCCCATCTCCTCTCCGGGATCATAACAACACAACCGCCACTCTACTCTCTATACAATTCCTGAGTGAAGTGTTCCCCGGTGTTTCCGTACACTCGTGCACACGACTTTATTTCCCCGTAAGTTGTTGTTTTTTGAGTTCTGCCACCCTGGAACGATCCGTGGATGCCTTTCACTCGCACGTTTCTGCTGCCTGGTGAACTCTGGAGCTCTGAATTCTCCCTCGGTAATTTACGCGACTGACCTTTTATAGCCACTTACTCTTGCAACCGGACTTTTTCTTTGTCTCGATACCTCCTCGTACTCCTGTAATCCGCCGCCAAGATGTCACATAAACAAGCCCATCTCCAACCGCGTATGTCTAAGAAACCTCCCTTTTCTGTGGAGGTTCCTGGTGTCGAGGCTGCGCCTGGAGAGACGGTCCCGCGCCGACTCCCTCTGGCCAAGGATGGACTCATCCTGAAACCCGCAGATGATGTCGCAACAACCTATGATGTCTTCCGCCGCTCTGCGCGTGTGTTCGGTAACGCAAAGGCTGTCGCTAGTCGCCGCCTGATCAAAACCCACGAAGAGAACAAGAAGATCAAGAAGGTAGTCGATGGTGTTGAGAAGGAGGTTGACAAGAAGTGGACATACTTCGAAATGAGTGGTTATAGCTACAAGAGTTTCGTTGAGTACGAGCAATTGGCTCTTCAACTTGGCGCGGGTCTGAAGAAGCTCGGAATCGAGACGGGGGAAAAGATCCATCTTTACGGTGCGACGAGGTGAGTCTGCAGTTGTCTCGGTTGGATGCTTTGGTTGCAATGCTGACATACTTCTCCTCTAGTGAAAATTGGCTGGCCATGTCACACGGTTCGTTGCAGCTCCTTTTGTGTAACGGGTGGCCAGGATACTAACTAGATCGTTTGTCTGAACAGGAGCTGCATCCCAGTCGCTGACTATTGTTACTGCTTATGACACACTGGGTGAGGACGGCTTGAAACATTCCCTCGTCCAAACCTCCAGCGTTGCCATGTTCTGCGATCCCACTCTGATTCCTTCCGTGGCCAACGTACTAAAGGACACGAAGTCTATCAAGCATATCATCTGGAACTCACACCTGGAGCCCAAGCAGGCGGACCTGGATAGGCTAAAGAACGAGAATGAAGGTGTCAATGTCATCAGCTTCGAGGAGCTCCGGAAGCTGGGTGAAGAGAACCCCGTGGACCCTGTTCCACCAGCTCCTGAAGATCTCTGCTGCATCATGTACACTTCTGGATCTACCGGCCCACCGAAGGGTGTTCCTCTTACACACGCAAACGTTATTGCTGCAAGTACGTTGCGCCTCGGCCACTCACCCTTCTTATGTGTGGAAGCTAACCTGGAATAGCCGCTGGTATCAATGAAATTGTCGGACCGTACATTAGCCCCTCTGATGCTTTGTTGACCTATCTCCCACAGTCGCATATCCTCGAGTTCATGTTCGAGAACCTCTGTCTCTTCTGGGGTGGCACTATGGGATATGGAAACCCGCGAACACTATCGGATACTTCGATGCGCAACTGCAAGGGTGACATTCGCGAATTCAAGCCTACGATCCTTGTCGGTGTTCCCGCCGTTTGGGAATCGGTGAAGAAGGGTGTGCTGAACAACTTGAACAAGAACAACTTTGTGGTGAGAGGCATGTTCTGGGGCGCTATGGCTGCCAAAAACTTTTTGATGACGACCGGGTTCCCTGGTCATGGTATGGGCTCCTCATTACTGGACGCTATTGTCTTTAAGAAGTTGAAGGACGCGACTGGTGGCAAGCTACGCATTATGATGAATGGCGGCGGCCCAATCTCGAGGGATACACAAAATTTCTTGTCTATGGCCATTGCTCCTATGATCAGCGGTTATGGACTTACCGAAACTTCGGCTATGGGTGCTCTGAATGACCCGATGGCCTGGAACCCGGATGCACTCGGTGAAATCCCTGCTTCTGTTGAAGTGAAGCTTGTTGACTTCCCAGACGCTGGATATTCGACGAAGAGTAATCCCCCACAAGGAGAGATCTTTATCCGTGGAGGTAGTGTGAGTACAGGCTACTGGGACAACGAGGAAGAGACCAAGAGTGCGTATACTGAAGACGGTTGGTTCATGACTGGCGACATCGGCGAGTTCGACAAGTACGGCCATCTCAAGATTATTGACCGCAAGAAGAACCTCGTCAAGACACTTAACGGTGAATACATCGCCCTCGAGAAGCTCGAATCCGTCTACCGCTCTTCTCCCCTTGTCGGAAACATTTGCGTCTACGCCGCTCAAGACCAGGACAAGCCCGTCGCTATCATTGTACCTATTGAAGCCGCCTTGAAGAAGCTCGCCCATGAAAATGGAATCAAGGGAGATACTTTGGAGACCCTGGTTCATAACGAAAAATTGAACGGTATCGTTCTCAAACAGCTCCAGACCGCAGGCCGTGCTGGCGGTCTCAAGGGGATTGAAATTGTGAATGGCGTGGTGTTATCTGATGAAGAGTGGACCCCTCATAATGTAAGCCGGTTCCTACCACTCATTGGTTGAGACGACAATTGCTAACTTGTTCCAGGGATACATGACCGCAGCCCAGAAGCTCCAGCGCAAGAAGATCGTCAGCCACTTCCAGAAAGATATTGACCGTGCTTACGGAAAGAAGTAAACGAGAGTGTCAGTTGTTATGCTAAAGCCAAGCGACTCGTAATTTTATCTTATACATGTCTTATCTATGTTCCGATGCCTGGTCCTATATTGATATTGCATTGCCAGCATGGACGGATTGTGAGACTTAGGGTTTTTTTTTTTTTTCTTCCTTTTCGGCTTTCTTCTGTTATAAGCTGTTTATGTCCTTAATACTTTTGATTGTTACAATATCCCATCATAGGACGGCGATTGAAAATGTGTCTACGTTATCTTCTCATTAGGAGAGAAAATAATGAATTGGAGATGAAGAAATGTATGCCTGTCTTAGCTATTTACTTGTTGCTCATAGTCTACATCCTCTTTCAACAACAGTTAACCATAGCATTATGACTTACCTGATATTAATTCATGCCCCCGTCTTACAGTGTCAACTGTAACTGTAGTTAGTGTATTTGTGCGAAGTAAAGAATGCACCTGCAACATAACATCTCTGCCATAGGTCAAGTTCCAATATCTTCACCAACGATATACTAGGTAACTCAGCAACACTGATAGATCACTATTCGCAGGCTAGAAAGTATGTGAATTCTCTTAATCATTATAGGATCCAGAATACCTTCTCAACCCTCTATTCCCCCACAGGGGCCACTCTATCAAGACCCGTGAGTACATCTAAGACGCTGTCTAGGAACTTATCATTCAATCAGATACCTGGTTACTCAATTAGCCCTAATTGATTCCATGCCTGCATTGGAAGTGAAGACCTATACGCTGAGAGTCCCCGTTGAGCAAGCAGGCGTTAGTCACCGACGATCCCAAGGCAAGTGCTCCAAGCGAGTTCTCAGGGATACAGAATGGGAAGAACCCTTGCAAGCAACGTCGGGCCACTGAATTGTATGAAAGACCAAGATGCCCCTACCGAGGTGGCACAATGCGTTGATAAGCAATATTCAATCCATAGCCCAAAGATCTCATTGAGTATACGTACGATATGCTTCAAGCAACTGATTCTCTTCTAAATGCCTACGCGCCCGCCAGAGATCACTAGATGGTCCGTTGATCCTCAACCCACTGTTAAAGTTGGGAGGACGCTGGATATTCCACACGGGCACAAAGCGCACGGGTGGTTGCTTGACGCTTACGACGCTGCCCTCTTGTGAGGCAAGACTCGCGCCCCATCTTATGAAATATGTGACTCGAACGATTAGACACTGACTGTCAAAGATTACGTGTCGAATACATCCTACACGAACATTGCCCTCCTTAAACTGCCTTGAGATATTTTGTCAGATACAAAGGATGTCATGATCGCAGTTATGGAGGACTATAAAATAAATATAGTACTTTGGTGAAAGGTTAGGCGTCTCTGGGAATTTGATCTTCTTAACGCTATATTTAGAAGAGAAAGTTCGACCTTCTTTATATTGGACTGCATTGGAGCAGGACGACACTGACAAGCTTCTGGCATCCGTCCAACTTGGCAACTGAAAGGACCTCTCAGAACCATTCCTGGCTGCACTTAGTTACGGTAGTTTCGATTGTCCTGACAGTCAGATATTTGGTGATGGCTGGCGTACTCCATGGCGTAGCGCTCCCACCAGTTGCCAGGACGGCCTTGTCCACCAACGCGACTAGTTTATCTGCATGTTGGGCCCTTATGCTTTCAAGAAGGGAAGCAAGGCCTTGGACTTTCGTATTTGAACAAGATCTATGGTATGGCCGTGTGTATCCATGAATATACGCTATGGTGACAAGCAATCTATACAAGTGTTGTGCATGGCTTGTTTGCGTTGAGCCCCCCATTAAACCTGCCAATGCTCTTTCAGGCCACAGGGCGAATTCATAAACTTGGTTATGACGTAGAGCAGCTGCTGCAGACTGACTGAACTATTTGAACTCTGGTTCCTGGATATTTTGAGACATGGAAGACCAAAGCAAGATTGTAGATCACCATTGCTGAGAAGATTAAGATGGTGAAGGCTTGCAAGAAAGTTGGCTTGGACTTTATGCAAACCGAGTTTGAGGAAGGAAGCAAGTCGCGCGGAGAAGTATTCATGGAAATGATATCTGCTCAGAACAAAGTTTTGGAGGCCTTAGTGGAGCAAATTTCCTGGTTTCAGGTTAGAGAAATTCTAGTAAAATGCTGGAACATCAACATTGAATATAGATATTGCAATTACGAAAAATCCTTCACAATATGGAAAGAACCATACCTATCGCAACTGCGTAAGGGGTTATGATGGTTGTGGAAATTAGGGACCACCCTGAGAAGGAGTACGTGGAAAAGGCGCTATATGACGCGCTTGAAGGAAGCAAGTCATATATAAACACGAGTTGATGTGATATTTTGTGTTTATGCACCCGCCTTTTTATGTGTTTATTTCTTAGCATGAGACCCTGGAGTATAATACACCAAGGGCCTTCATGAGGTAGTCGTTTAAATTGCTGACCGATGTGATTATGTTGAGCTGCTATCGACAGGGAAAGAATGAAGAACACTCGAGAGGCAATAATCGGGATTCTGTCAACCCCTGCACACTCGTGAGCGAGTTAATTTCTCGGCATCTGGAAGGTCAATGCAGACTTAAGGTGTGTGCGATTAGTGTTTGAACGGACAATAGCTGATTCAGAGTCACTCACCTTCGCCGATTAATCACCCTTTAGCAGGTACTACCGTCACCAGATCCCCAGCCCAAACAGCACATGAACAATCGTTCTATGAAAGGGTTTACCGGACCCACGTTGTAAAAACAAACATTCACTTATTGGATCTTTCAGCTTCGGCACCATTCTTCTAACAGGCGATTGATGGTTAGCATGGGCTGATGATTCACTCATGTTACTATGAAAGATTCCTCTAAGTCTTCAAGTAATTTTCTTCGGTCTGATAGTGTTGGACCCGGCCATTGTGATGTTCCATAAATTTGGTATGTCTTTCGGAATTTGGTACCCTACGCTTGGTAATCTTCTGGAATTGCTGCACCGGGACCACAGCTCCATGCTTTTGAGTGGCATGTTCCGGCATCATGTTATTCTAAAGAGTAGTGAGTCTTAACCAGGTGGTTTAGACTCAACCGTGCATTCGCTCCCCTCTATGCACGGCAATGGTACTGCAGAAGCCATGTTTTATAAGAAACGGATTCCCATTGGGGGCGAATGGCAGAGGGATTCGGGTTAGCCCGTGGTGGGTGTATCTAAACGGCGGTCTCCTAAGAAGGGAGCCTCAGAAATACATCGTTCGCACGGAGTATATGCTTTGTTTGGCTGCTAAAGAACGTACAAGTATAACGAGTCAGGAGTCTTTCTCAAATAGATCACCGTGTGACTGAAGATCCCCTTTGAAGGTTGCTGCTGCATTGTCTACTTGTGTACGCCAACAATAGGGATTACCGACATTAGACGCCTCGAATCTTACGTGAGTCATGTGAGTCATGTGCTTCAAGCTCCTTCTTGTTTCCTTCTGCACTTCTTGTCTTTCTCTATTCTTTCCTTAATGTCTATACCTGACTTCTATTACCCTGTTCGCCTTGAGACCCCAAAGTCACAGTTAAGGGTAGTTCAAGTGCATAACCAAGGTAAGTGATGCCTGTATATACACAGAATTCTGACACAGGCTACTATCATCTGACTACAGCATGCCACAGTCCCAAGGAATTAATCGATATATTAGCTGCTTCCAAACGTACCATCAAATCCAAAAACAAAAACTCACAAAGACCTCTGCATCACAGCCGAGAAACATGTCACAACTAAATCCGAACAGGCTATTCATCGCAGAGCCCCTAGAGGCAATCCTCCTAGACGTTGACATGCAGACCATTCTAACATCGCAACGCGTATGCCGCTTCTAGCGTGACCTAATCCAAGCCTCAGAACCCCTCCAAGAAGCCCACTTCTTTAGAATAATAATCAATGGAAGGATCAGCTGCTCCCTCATCAGCCCACTCCTCCTATACAAAATCTGGCCTCAGCTATTCAGGAAACGGACTCTGTCACAAATAATCCAGGACTCAACCTCCCACAAGTACGCACTACCTCCAGCCGACCGCACCAAAGCAGAAAGATATCTACGTAAAGCCAGCTGGAGACGAATGCTACTCCGACACTCTCCAACGTATAGTTGGGATCGTGGAAGCAGTGTACCACACTTCATTGGATCCAGAACAATATACCCTCATTGGGTTCACGCCTAAGGGGGGGTCTTTACGACTCGGACAGCTCTATGAGGGTGTTTCAAAGGGATATCTGATACCCGCGCGCGAACCGTGGTTGCTCTAGGAGTATTGTTATTATTATTATTATTAATCAAAATTAACGTCCATACATAGCCGTTGGCTATGACAGACACATATTCCTGGGCAGTGGCCCTGGGCCACTGCCTCCAGGTTGCCCCTAGGGGCTCTACTATCCCCCTCTATCGTTTATATGTTCATTCATAGGGGTATTGTTTGAGTAACATTACCTCAAAGAGGGATTACAATGATTGCAACAAAAAGGCTCTGAAGACGTTCTCTAAGATATATGATGTGATGTTGTTTTTGGATCGGAGCGGTTACCTTGATAGCCATATTAAGTCTCATAAGGACTGTGTTTTTACTTGCGTAGATAAGTGGCTTTTTGGACTTTGGAGACTGCAAATTATTGGATATTGTAGGCAGTGCTTTGACTGGCGTTACGATCTGTCTCTTCGCAGTACAACCTATCGCACTTTTAGAGCGTCGGGTTTTCTTGACAGCAGAAGAGGCAAGATTGATAAGTGTAGTAGTTGACGTTGATTGCGGTTAGATCGTGTTCATCTGAGTTTTCCCCTGAGCTAATTTTGTTTACGCTTAGGCAAGGGTTGAATATTTCTCATGGTCGTTTATTCTAAGGTTTCGTATTTTGAGCCTACCCTGGCGGTTTCTTGAGCTTTTGAGCATCAATGTTGCCGGTTGGACGCATTCTGAACCTAGCTCAGTTGATTAGAAAATCTGACTATTATTTAGACAGACTCACAGTTAACAGGAGTAGGGCAAGCGGTATACACTGAACAAAACTAGTAAAACAGATTTATCCCATTATTCAAGCTCCGGTGAGTAACCATGAAGAAATATCAGGAGAATCAATATACTAACGTCTCATAGTTCACATGATAAAGATATAGGCCACTCTTGGTTTAAGTCATTGAATGCCTACTTTCTAGGGTTATAAATTATCCTCATGACAAAGTAGAAGATCCTTCATTCAGGAATGCTATGAAGTACTATGCTGCATCAGGCTCGATAAAAGTTCGCACACTTTTTGTAGTCTAGTGATGATCTCAGTTGACAAGTTTATATATAGTCTTTCGGGAAAAGATCGACAAGCCTCGATCGAATTACTAGTGCAACTTATAGAGATCCGATCATATAATCAACAATTGGGGTTTTATCTTTATATTCTTATGTTCCTCAAAGCACTGCAATCTATCAATTCCATTGATTTGGACGCTATCCTCTACAGATTACATAGATGATTGTTGACCTCGGTTGAATTCCATAAGCAATGTAAACCGTTCTTGGCGGAAATATTAATATTTAAGGAAATTAATTGCTGGGCATAATCGACTTCCCTAGCGCAACAAACAAATTTAACCGAAAGGCTAATATTATGGAGTTTGAAGCTGAGGTTATACTAGGACATTGTTAATGACAAGGAAGAGACAAAGAAACTACTCGGAGGACGGGATCCCGACCGACCGACCAACTAACCAGGCATAATTTAAAGCGGTGAGGGATGAGCAAATCTCGACCTGCCTGAGGCACAATGACCTCCTCGTCTAAACTAGCCATTCCCGGAATAGGATCGCTCGAAGTCCAGGTACCTACAGCGACGGGGGACGGGGTAAAGGCGCAACCAGAACTTGCGCAAGTCGACCTACCCTCACCATACCCCAGACGAAAACCTCAAAAAAATATATATATATATATTTACGAAAATGTCTTTCTGGAGGTGTGTATATATCCTTTTTGTCGAGGAGCGTTATCCGAATTGGGGCTGATCGCCACTACTACTAGCTCCTACCGTTCTTTGTCTCCGAAAGCAAGGGCTCTCTTTGGAGTCGGCGTGATGGCTTGGGCATCAATTGGTCTCTGGGTCTCGCCACAAGTGGAAGGTGCAATGGGCATGGTCCCGACAAAGGAGGAGCAGAACGAGTTGGATCGCAAAATGGCGCTTCGGATCTCGCGGGTGGATAAGGATGGACACTGAAGAAGAAGGTCTGAGTGCGAGGGAAGAGGGGCATAGTGTTTATTTCTCTGATGATGAATGCCCAGACTTTGGACGACTGAATCACTTCATCGTGTGACCGCGGGCTTTGGTCAAAGCCCCGGGAGCCGTGACGGGAGCGGACGTGCATTGGGAAAGCGAAGTGATGAAAGATCGGCAGCAAGCGGACGCAGGGAGGAGGGAAGAAGGTTAGCTGAAAACGAAAGAAGGAGGATACTCCGAGTTCAAGCAAGGCGCCTCTACTCCGTACACTGTACCTCTTCTTCATCGCGTGCTGTGGGCTGTCAGAAGTTTGTTTGGCGCAACACAACATCCGGAGACCGTTTCGTGAAACTGAAATACAATGCATGGAATGTTGGGATGCGATGAAAGTGGCAGGCTGGAAAGACAGGGAAGTGCCAGCACAGCTGGACATTGGCTAGCATTGTGCGAATGAGATCTTTGTGAATTAGAATATAGACAAGGATGCAAAGACTCAACAAGGTTTCGGAGGAATGGCTGTCCTCTTAGGAATCTCCTTGGCAGCGTTTACTGAGACCAGTGATAAAAGGGAGCCGGTGATCTGGATATAAAATCTCACTAAAAATGGCGCGCACGGTTGACCAACTTTCCGTACAGTACAAGGACTTAGGCTCGGAACAGCCCTGGTCCGCATTCTCAGGCTCTGAGAAGGCTGGAATCTGATCCTCAAACCAGAGGTTAGTTAGCTGATGACCACACGAACAGACATGGGAGCCTTTCGGCCTGGTTGTGCATAGCCATTGGGTCTTAGGTGCGCCATGCTGAAGAACTCACCCGGACAAGAACACCCTAAGCCCGTCAGTGGAACTCCATACATACTGGGTATGTAGTCTGTACCCGGTAGGGGAGGATTCCAGGGTCCTGATAAGCTGAGACCAAACCGTTAACCATAGATAGGAAGTCCTCTGGCGTTAGTCAGAGTTAGTACCATGAAGCCAGCGCAGATTGGATGCAACGGTTGCACAGCCTTTGCTTTTCCAAAACAGAAGCGGGCTCCTTGTTGGTTGCTTCTCCCCCCCCCCACAACTCCCAAAGCAGTTTATTTTCGTTCAGCAATTAACTGATCTTCTGTGGCTTGCAAGGTTTCCCAAACTTCACCCAATCCACACATGCTTGTCTCTCATGCTGCTGGGTCGACCCCTTGTACGACGTGCATGAATGGACTGACTCTGAAGGAGGATTATTGCATGAAGTCTGCCTGGATCTGCTAGTGACCGAGGACGCATCAGGATCTGTGCGCTTTGTAATTTCTAGGAGCCAGACGATATTTCTGACTGGCTCAGAATGATCGATGGGCCAGGTTATGTGAGATCGAGATAATCATTCCCGCAAGTCTGACTGGAGCGGAGTGAAATTTGGGCTCCCACGCCTAATTTCTACTGGGGGAATTTCTGCTGGGGGTGATGAAACTAGTGAAGCCGTGAAAGAAGACCGTCAATAAGATCAAAAATAGAAAGAGTGGAAGAGTGAAAGAGACATGCATGTGCAGAAGAGGAAAGAAGGGCCCCATCATGGTAAAACCACACACCGAAAGTAGATATGGACGTTATCGACGGACCACCAGATGATCGACTGGAATGGTCGGAACGTGCCGAAGGGTAAGGTAAAAAAAGTGGAGTTTGCCTTTGGAATGGACGGACCAGTGGGACGGTACCCCGTACTTTACACTTTAGCCTGGCGGTTAATCCTTCATGCTAGGTAAACCAACTAAATTCTGTGATAACCCAGAGTTCTCTAGTCACTTTCCTGATTGAGTCATGACATAACCGAACCTAATGTATGTATGTTGGGTCGATCATTGTGACTCCATGGGCGATCATCTTCTCTAGCTTCATCTTCCTTGGACGTCGGGTAGTGGGTCACCCGCGAATCTCATACTATTGGGGTAGTATAGTGCGGTGAGGGAAAAAGATGGGAGCCCTAGTCGACAATAAAAGGATGATTAGGGTACCAGCAGGCAACCAACATTGAGTCTAGTACGTTCATTCATTCATTCATTCATACATACATACATACATGGGATGACATGAGATGACATGAGATGACATGACATGACGGGACGTGACGGGACGTGACAACAAAGACAAGCCGGGAAAGAAAAAGGAGGTGAGAGAGAGCCCAAGTCGCGCTCAATGCTGGCGGCCGACCGCCAACTTTGTCCGGCAAAATGATTTGATTTTATTTCATTCTATTTCATTTTATTCAAAATTATCAAGTAAATAGACGTTGATGGGAAAAAAAAAAAAAAAGCCTCTGACCCCTTGTGGGGTATATAGTAATATTTGCTGTGTTGTGTCGGCGCCTTTCGTTTACTTGTCCCCTGCTGTTTTTCATGCCTTTTCTTCACTAGATTCATGATTTCAAGGTAATGACACGTAGCCACTAGCATGCACTCCCAAATATACTTCCATTGTTGCTGTTGTTGTTGTTGTTGTTGTTGTTGTCTCTATGAGCAAACTTAACTACTGGCAGGAGATGAACAATCTGTTTCTGCGTGCAGTATCGACGACCTTGACAGCGGAACAGTCCCGGTTACTTGAAGCAAGGCGACATATCGGAGAAAGTGACTCCCCGCAAGAGCCAATAAGCAATTGGTCCAATTCATCATTTTAGGTTCGTGTTTTTTTATCCTAACCTAATAGACTTTTTTTGTTTGACCATCCCTGGAGCGCCTTCATTTTCATGTCCTGTCATTGGTTTCCGCCAACGGCTACGGCGGTATCTGACAGCTTAACCAAACTGTCGGTGACATTGACAAATTCTCACCGAGGAAACATCTACACGTAATTTTTTAATATCCTTCCCTTCACAATCTCGGAGGCGATAGGACAAAGTTGAGAAAAAGAACCTGATCCACAGACCAGGACCAAAAGAAAAGAGAAGGAGGGAAAAAGAGAAGCAAACAAAGAAAGGGCAAAAGCAAGAGAGAAGGAGGAGAAATGAAAGGAAGAAAATAGAAAGAGAATGAGGGAGGTGATGAGATGGAAAAAAAGGGAAATGAACAAAAAAATTTCTGCAGGTCTCCAACCAGATCAGAACAACAATCGTAATATTAGAAAGGCAGAGAGACGCAATCCAGCTCGGGTGGATGAGCATGGGGATCAGCTCAGGTCGGGGTTCTATCATTCGTTGACAAATGATCTCAAGCTCATCGTAAACAATCAACAAAGAACCGAACTCTCACTTCTCGTCTCGCCCAGGCCGTGGCGCAAAATAACAACAGTAGTGGGGGAAATAAGAGTAAGCTGTTAATGCATTATTCATACGGAGAGAAAATTTAGGCCAAAAGAAGAAAAAAGAAAGAGAAAAACGAAATAAAAGAGAACGGATCAAAAGAAGAAGACGGGGGGCAGGCAAGGGCGCCAAAAGAGAGACAGGACGCTTTAAGCACACAGACGCTGAGAGTTAGGAAATCGAGAGTAGTGGCTGCCATTATTGGAGCGAGTGGAGTAGATGGGGTCATAGCTGCTGTTACTGGATGGATGGTACATGTGAGGCGCCATTCTAGGTGGGTGTTTCAAGAAATGTGAAGGCTCGCTTTGTCCGTTTGACATCATGGATACCATCGAATCAAATGGCTCAGCAAAGCTGCTGCTAGGCTCCTCATTGTTCTTCGAGCCAGGGTCATACTCGAAAGGGCGCAAATGGTGGCGGAATTGGCTTTCATGTTTTCGGCCGCCTAGTATTCCAAAGCCTGAGTCTTGATATGAATCAATGCTTGAAGTGTTTTTGATGGGGTCCATCGGATCCATGGAGTCGCTCAAAACGCCTATATCGAATCCCGATGACGATGATGATGAGATGTGCGGGCTTCCACTCAATGGGGACTGGTCCGACGCCGTCATTTGGCTGTAGTCAGCCCGGCCATAGTGTGGACCGCCGCGTTGAGAAGCGTCGTACGACATTAGGGTCAAGTGAGACCTTGCAGCTGGTCCTATGCCCGGATGTAGTACAGCCCCTCCACTGCCGTCGCCTGAGCCACCGTTTCCCCCGTCGGGTCCCATGCTTGTCGAGCTGTCTCGTCGGCCGTCTTTGTAATGACCCGGGGAGCGGCCCCGAACCACCATCGGATGCGACAGCCTTCTGGCAACTTTGATCCATTGGGCCTCATTGCCACCGACAGGATTTGCGATTTCCGCGTAAAGGTCGACCACTAGATTGTAGTACTGCTGCTGGGCTCGACGCTTTCCATTATTAGCCGTAGCCTTTTGGAACTGAATGCGCTCGAAAGTGTGCTGTGTCGGAGGCTGTGATGGCGGCGGAGCACTGCTGTATGAGCTGTTATATTCCATGGACATTCCCGTCGATTGGGAGGCTAAGCCAAACCCATGCTGACTGCTGCTAGACCCCGGCCCATGACTGAGGACTAACGGCGGCGGGTGACAGGGCTGCAAAACAACTTTCCCGGGTTTTCTCTCTGATTGTTTATCCCGCTTTGGCGTGTGTTGGACTAGCTCGCGGACTTCACCATACTGTGCATTCACAATGGCCGATATTGACATGGAAAACGATAGAACACGCTCAGTTGTTTGATCTGTAAATTTGAGGTAAAGAGGTGAATGAGCCCACGGGTGCAATGAAAACGAACAGGAGACCGAGAAGTAATTGCGCCGGTAACATGTCCACTTGTCATCAACCTGAAAGAATCCCTTATGTATCTTCGCCTGTATCTCTGGTTTAATGGTCTGACTGCCAGAGACAATTGATTGTAGAATATTAGTCTCATGGAAAGGAGGTGCATCTGCTATCGGCTGTGGCATGCGCGGGACTGGTTCGATCAACATGTTCCCGGGTTGTCCAAACAACAGATTTTGGGAGGATCGATCTACAGTGCTCTCCAGAACCCGCGGAGTAGTGGTATATTGGGAAATTCTCGACATATCACTGATGCTTGACAGAGATGGAAACGTGCCTCGTTGAAGCGTGTATGTCCCTGGATAATTGTCGTTCCTGCCTATAAGACCAGCACTTCCAGATACCCCCGTACTCTGCGATTGCATGGGAGGGGAAATGCCAGTAGGTGGTTGACTTTCATATCGTTCCGTATCAACCAATGCACTTCAAAGTGAACTGCCGAGCTAGGGGAGGTGGCTTACAGTGGTGGCACCCGGTGAGACCTGAAGTCTGGCATTCTATCATATGGCAGACCCGGTGAATGCGAATAGATTGAACCTGATGCGGGAGAAAAGGTTTCTATGTATGAAGAAATATCAGTCCAATAGCTTCAATTTGCGATGGGCAATGGAAAGAACGAACCAGAGCAAGAGTCAGTAGGGCTCATAAGGATAGTTGGTGATGTTGCAAAGCTGATATTGTCACCTTAAGTCAGTACAATACATTTGCGTAGAACTTGCCTAAGTAACAAAGAGAGGAGAAAGAATGAAAGAAAGAATATGTCAAACCCGCCCAGCGCATCATAAGAATACACGACACATACACATGACCCAGAAAAGGGCTGCAGGAATTGTAAGGACATTTGAAATTATATGACACAACCAGGGGAGTCGCAGCCAAATGTATGCAAGTAGCACTTTGTCTGAGAATGAATAAATAAATAAATAGAATAAAAGAA